>JARHVA010000575.1:3312500-3407500 GCA_037957365.1 Torreya grandis | reverse complement strand
ATATAGGTCAGATTATGTACACCCTTGAGATGTGATATCAAGACTCAGCACAACTGAGAGACTTGGGACAACTCACCTTTGCACTATAATAGGGGAATGATAATCATATAATTACTCTCGTCACATCTCTAAGGTTCAAAAATTAACCTCTCTCTCCAATGCTTTAGATAAGAATAATCATTACCAAATCAAACTACCAAGGGGAAAGATGGTTGCATCGACATACATGTGTAATTTTTCCTTGCTCTATTTTATTTCAATAATTTTAATTGTTTAAAATTTAAAATTATATGAACTAATTAAACTATAGCATACTACTCATTTTAGGTAATATAAAAATAATTAAAAAAAATCAAATAGGACCCAAGTCGATTAAAGGTGTGTTGTACACACCAAGGTATACATTTAATTTCCTTTAACCTAGTAATTTAATCCTTATGAATTACTATATTAAAATGGTGGTGAATGTAGATGCTAAATCTAGGTTTTATATGATATCATAGTCTTTTTCACTTGGAAAATATCACTCATTTCTCAACCCTTAATTTTAGGACCTTTCCATTTCAAAAAGACTTGTGTTCACCATATCACTTTTCCTAAATGTAATGATGCAAATGGCTATCTTTTAGAGGCCATAAATTTTGATCCATAAATCCATTTGAGGTCTTGTTCATGCCAAAATGAAGGTATCAAACATATAATCAAACTTAACTTGATTTATCTATTTATGGAAAAATTTATAACTTATTGGAGGCTATACATGACCAAATAAGGGTCTAAAATTCATTTTAATATATTTTTTAATATTTTTCCATTTTTTTAAATATAATATTTTTGTAACCGAACACAAAATTAAGTTTATATCCATTCACTAGGTTAATTTTAGTGTTTAAAAGATATGTGGAGTTTTTAGGGCCATCTAAACTTTCATGCAAAACTTACTAAAAATAGCAGTTGAAATTTTTTAGAAGATAAAAGTTACTAAAAATAGCATGGACTAGTTACCTTTAGGTCGTTTTTGATTTATTTAGTTTTATAATTATGAATGCCAAATCTTATTTCATGTTGATATTTATTTAAATAATCTTATTTAATTCTTTATTCATTCAATGATAATTAGCATAGAATATTGTTTTTCATTCAATTTATGAGTTTTATGCACATTGACATTTTGCTTAGCTAGTATGGGTTTTCATCATCTACTATAAGATCCAGTTCAACTCTTAGAGGTAAAATATTTTTTGAGTTTGTGTTGGGTTTTAAAAATATATTTTTATATATTATTCTATGATTGAATAATAGGTGTAAATATATTAGGAAGATGAGGAGGAATTTCACATATGAATAGAAATATGTAAAATTTGTAAAGGTAAGTTAAACGATTAACTGCAATTATCACAAAACAAAGACAAAGATGACTGAAAGATGAAACATAGTACAAATATGAAATTTAGAAAGAATAAGAATGTGAAAACCCACCATCCATGGACGAAATTATGTTTAAGTGTTAGAGGGAAGGAACAAAGGAATCAATGTTAACATTCCAGATTATGGAGGTAGATTAAAACTAGAGGAGTTGATAAATTATACAAATAGCATGGATAAATTTTTTAAATGGAAAAATCTAAGATACGATAAGAAATTAAAGTTTGGATGCATGAAATTCAAGGGTCATGTAATGATTTCATGGAATCACCTACAGAAAGAGATACATAAAAAAGGTAAAGATAAGATCAACATATGGAGCAAGATGGAGAAGAAGCTAAGGAAGAAATTTATTCATATGGATTATGCAAAAAACATATACATAACATTTCATGATTTAAGTAAAAAGGATCATAGTATAAAAGAGTATATGTATGATTTTTATAATATTTCCATATAGTTGTATCATGGTGAAAGAGAAAAATAGATGGCCATAAGGTATGTGAATGGTTTGAAGTATTTTATTCAAGATGAATTAAACATACATAAAATACTTTGCATGGAGAAACCTTATCAATTATCTTTAAAGGTATAATAAAAAAAAATAGACAATATTTTAGAATATCAACTAGGCCAAAAAAATTACAATCACCTCCAGTAAGGGGATGAGGTGGTTTTGATCCCGCTAGAGGAGGATCTCACCATGGTGTATAAAATCAATAAGACAATAGACACCAGTTTGAATTTCAATAAAGAGGAAGAATATTTCATATAATACAAGTCTTTTTTGTTGTTATAGGGTGGTTTCCAAATCAATTCAAGTCTTATATTTTTTTTTAATGTGGAGGGCACATAGTGTTTGAGTGTCTAAATGAACATGAACAAGAAAAGAGGAAAGAAGACAACCCAAGAGTGAATTTAGTTTAGGTTGATATAAAATATTAAAATACAAAAGTTGTAGTAGTAGAAATTGGAAAATTTATCATGATGAGGAGAACAATGATTTATCAAATTAAATAATAGTTGAAAAATAAGGAAGGTGATCATGCATGGCTATGAATAAACATTTTCTAAACAAGGCACTATTCAAGAGGTAAGATATTAAAATTAACTATTAATGGTGGTAGTTGTGAAAATATGGTTTCTAAATAAATGGTAGATAAACTAGGTTTATAATGTGAAAAACATCCTTATCCTTACATGAATTCATGGTTTAAGAAAGGGAATAAAGTTATAGTGGATAAAAGGTGTTTAATCAAGTTTTCTATTTGAAAAGATTACATATAAAAAATATGCTATAATGTTATTCCAATGGATGCATGTCATGTGTTTTTGGTAAGGCCATGGCAATATGATAGAAAGGCAATTCATGATGGAGAAAATAATAAATTTAATTTTTGTAAAGGTGGTACAAAGGTACTTTTATTAATTCTTAAAGAATAAGGGTAGGTAGAAATCATGTTGTCTAAAAAATAATTTATGAAAGACATGATGATGAAAAGTTGTTGTTATGCATTAATAGCAAATAAATAAGACACAAAAGTGGTTAAAATACAACTAGAAGTATTGAAATAATATGCAAATGTTATACTTAATGAGTTACTAGATGGTTTACCACCAAATAAAGACATCCAACATCATAGTAATTTTATTCCAAGATAAAATCTACCCAATTAAGCAGTTTATAAGATGAGTCTAGAACATGTATAATCAAATAATTATGCTGATGAATTGTTGAGAAAGAGTGTCGTAAGTTAGAGCATGATTTCATGTGTATTACCAACATTTTTAACTCCAAAAAACTATGGAATATGGATGATGTGCATGGATAGTAGAGCAATCAATAAAATCACCATAAAATATATGTTACATATACCTCATTTATATGATATGAGGGATGTGCTTTCAAGATAAAAATACTTTACTAAGATTGATAGAGGAGTGGATACTAGTACATTCAAAATCCTGAAGGGGATGAATGAAAAACAACATTAAAGACTAGGGATGGTTTATATGAGTGGATGGTGATTCCATTGTAATTATATAATTCACCCATAACATTTATGATGGTGATAAACATAGTGATGCATGATTGCATTGATAAGTTTGTAGTGGTTTGTTTTGATGACATTTTGATATTTAAAAAAAATAAATAAGAGCACATAATGCATTTGATAATGGTATTAGAATTTTTTTTAAATGAGAATATTTATGTAAATATGAATAAGTGCAAGTCTATGAAGAATAGTTTGGTACTTTTGAGTTTTGTAATTTTAACAAATAGTGTCAGAATGAATGAATAAAATGCAAAAGCAATTGTTGAGTGACATATTCCAAAGAGAATCATAGAGGTATGAAGTTTACCTTGTTTAACAACTTTTTATATAAATTTCATTAAAATAAATAGTAGTATAGTTTTACTAATAACATATTACATGAGAGGAAAATAATTTGTATGGATAAAGGTAGCAATAAAGAGATTTCAATTATCGAAGAAATAGATTATAGACAACCCTATTTTAGTGTTACCAAATTTTAAAAACATGTTTGAGATGAATTATGTATATAAAGGAAAATGTAACTGACATATTAGTCAATCCTAATTTTGAGAAGATAAATCCTATTACACTTCCATTTACTGATACGTTAGATATTTGGGGTCATGACCAATATGGATCTGCTAGACATAATTAAGGGGTATCATACCACAATAATATTACTAGAGAGGGTTTTAAAGACTATAGTAAAGTAACATAATGAAATAACCCTAGCTATGTCATATGTTTAATATTCTCTAATTAAATTATGAGTAAAGTAAAATCTAATCTAGTGCTAACCAAAGCTTATAGCACAAAGTGGGAGTAATAAATATAAAAGTTAAACATGCATAGAAGATCTACTCAATTCAATGTATAATAAATACTATTGCATGGGAGATAAGTAAAAATTTAAATCTATCTAATTTAATAAAGGTTGAATAAAGTTAGGGATACTTAGCTTTGAATACGAACTCATTGGGCCTCAATGTCTCCCTTAGCCAAGGTGATTCACTATAAGTTATTGTGATATGTAAGGATAAAAAGGATAAGTCATCTCTAGACTACACAACTTCTCTATGGATCTAAAAGACTTATTCATAACACAAGATCTGTATCTCTAAATAAATTATTAAAACCCTAAGCAATGATCTTCAAGTAGAATGGTGGGTAAGCAAATATGAAATATAATATTCTTCTTCCTCTCTTTCTCATAAATGACATAAATTGATGTGTATATATAGATGAATATAACCCTAAACCTTTTTGAAAGTTTATCTGACAAGGTCATCCTAATTTGAATTTTTATCATTATTTGATAAAATCATGTTAGTTCTTGATCTAGGTCAGCCAATGCTGACCTAGACTTATAATGCAAAAATATCAATTGGAATATAGAGTCATCTTAGGCCAACATTATTCATTAAATGTCAAAATGGATTTTAGGCTTAGGTAGGGGTTACGTAAGGTGGTGAATTTATTTGAGGAGTGTGTTAGAGAGGATTCAAATATTAGGTTAGTGTATAAGAGATGTTTATGTAGATAACAAGCAATGGTCTTCCCACCCCTTTCCCAGTGCACCCTTTAAGGAGTGAACTTGGAGAGATTAAGACTTTATGAGTTCCTACAAGAGAGAAAACATTAGTAATTGATAAAGTTTGAAAATATTATTTGTATACATATTCCCCATTTTAATCTCATCACATGTCATGTAGGTGCAGCATGGGATGGTGCTTTGGGAAAATAACATAACAATACACAATGTTGACACTAAATGAATTGTAGTAAGAAGTGAATGAGATAAATGAAAGGATAAATTTGAAAAAAAAACATACCTTTACTTACCTTAGTGTTGTAGATAAGGAATGAAGTGAGATAAATGTGAAGGTGTCCAATGTAGGAAAAATTAGGCAAACCTCTAGAAATTAGCAAAAAAAAATAATTTTTTACAAAATATACATGTAATATGTGAAAAGATTTTATACAATATCAAGATTATAGAACATCTTGTGGTTCAAAAATAGAGCTAGTAAAAACCAAGATATGGTCAAAAAATAGAATCTGATTATAAATATTTGACAAATAAATAATTTTGAATAGTAAATATAAGTAAGGTGAAAATTAATTTATTTATTATTTTACTATTTTGAAAAAATATTGCTTTGAGAGACCCAGTGTGAGCCTAGAGAGTGACCATGGTGAGGAGATGAAAGCTATGATGTGGAGGACACATAAAGACCACAACATGTGAAACATAGGTAAGAAAGCAATAATTTCAAATTTGTGATAGATTTTTATTTGAAATTAATATAAATATATAAAATTAGATGGTAGACAAAATATAGAAACCAAAACTAACCGTATAATTTTTTTTGGTAGACTAGGGGTAGAATGAGTATTGGGTACAAAGTGATTAGACTATTAAATGCCTAAGGCATTTATGGTAAATGGTCAAAACGTCAACACACACAAAGAATAGACTCAACCCTATTGAATTAGTTTGTAAGGCAAGAGAGAAATAGGGGTTGAAAGTGTAGTAGTGGGTTGATATAGTATTACTAAAAATGGTTGACTGCGTAGTAGTAGGCTGCTATAGTTTGGAATAGGAAGATGGCCAACATAGTACCTTCTGACGAATGTAGTTGGTACTATGTAGCTGATATAGTTTTTTAAAAGGGGAAAACTATGTACCATAAGGCTAATGTAGTATGCTAAAGTTAGAAAAGGGCCTATTTAGTATCAAATATGTCGATACAGCTTGAAATAAAAAGTTTGACTGCATACTAGTGCATTGATGCAGTATAATAAGACTGACAAAGTCGATTTCATATCAAATGGGCTAATGGTGTAGAAAAATAAGAAAAATAGAAAACTAAATCATTTAATGCTAATGAAGTAGTTAATTTGTAAATTTTTGATAATATTTAAAAATCTATTTTAATTATTATGACATCGAGATTAGACACATCTTCTATTGTTTGATATTTTAAAGAGACAACATATTTTGGTTCCTAGTGGACGTATCACAGCTATCAGATCTATTAGAGCAGTTATCAAACATGGATAGGCCTCAACTGATCACCTTGGGCTTTAGATTCATTATGGAGATGAGATGGATCCATCTAAGTGTTGATCTCATTTTCATGTTCCTAGGAGCATGCGAATAGTTGACCAACACTTTCTTATGGGAGGTAGAGGGGACACCATAAAGGTGGATATCACTTTGGAGGATTTCCACGTGTTGTTTAGACTTATGAGAGGTGGGACACCAGTGGTTTTCTATATACTAAAGGTAGAGGATGATAGATGAGACTTAGCCTAGAGGGATATATGCTTGGATAAGATCATTCTTAGATTATGTGTGATCTTTTTTTATGTTTGTCTTACATCCATTTTCGACATTTGGAAGTCTATGATAGGGCTTATGATATCACAAGTGTTGTGTCATAATTTATATGACAAGGTACCATTGTATGTAATGGCCTTGTGCTAATCAATTTCAAATTAAGGATCAATGTATGATTTTGGTTCTATCATCTAGATCTAGTTCATGCATGATATGTATGGGATGTTGTCTTGAGGATTAAATATGATAGGACCTATTATTCTATTAAGCATGTGGATATATGAGAGGTTTCAATATATCAATCAATTGGGTTTCATCATGTGGTCAATGATAGGTTGTCTTGGGTCATTTTATGGAGGCAAGACCATGTATCATGGTTCATGACCCATGTTTTATCATTACAAACTATCACACAAGGGTAGACAGTGTGGCATCCATACACTCACATAGGTTTGATATGATTGAGTTGGGATACCATTGCTATAGGATTGGAACATGTCCAAATCATAGGCTACTACACTTCATGGGTGGAGCCTCGTTTAGTGGATTGTATACCTAGATAATTGAGACTTACCCATCTAGTGACTCCTCTAGTAGTGCCTACTTTTTGGCCATGACATGCTAGAAAGCTGAGAGGGAGAGGACGAAAATGGGTACCTATTGAGGTCTTATTGATGAGGCCTCATCAAAATAGACCATGGACTAGTCAAGCATGAAAATAGGAGGCAACAAAGATAAGAGGAGATGATGTCATAAATATGGATGAAATGGAGGAGGTATCATAATAGGCACCATAGTAGAGATGAGAACGGCCACCACGAGCTCATTAGAGATGCAGGTGCTAGCTATCACATAGGGGGATCTTATAATGGTTCTAAGACATAGTTGGCCTATAGAGAGACCATGAAAGAGAGCACCATAGTAGTCTTAGGTGGTGACTGCTATATTTGTATTAGTGTGAAGTAAATTTATATAGGAGGTGTTCGATCGGTGATCAGATGGTGAGACTGGGTTTAGAAATACTAGCCTTGGTGATACATTTTTTAATTTGATTAATGTTTTTGATATAGAACATTAGTTGCATCATTGATTATGAGAGATATATGTTTTGATAGATGTGTGTGTGTGTGTGTGTGTGTGTGTGTGTGTGTGTGTGTGTGTGTGTGTGTGTGTGTGTGTGTGTGTGTGTGCGTGATTTGATAGATATCTAGTTTTTGGTTTTACAAATCCTATGGTAGAGGAGGTCAAATATGGAGGCCTAGTTATGGATGCACATAATGATAATTTGATGGAGGTGTTATTTTCATACGACCCTACCACTTTGGATGATATTGTGGTTACATCTACCCTAGATTAGGTGAGCTATTTTAGATTGGTGGGAGAGGTTGCATGATAGCTACAGGTTAGAGATGATGGATTACAACCACCAATAGGGCTTAGAGTTGGAGAGGCTTGGGCCTGCCAGGTGTTATCATAGGATTGATCTACACATGAAAAATAAGATCTAAATTGAACGTGTAGTCCCAAGTAGACAATCTATAGGGATGGGTTATTATCTTGATATCCTAGACTACCATTTTTATATAGGGATCAATCACAAGAGTTAATGGGTAGCATGTCTAGGCCATAGGATAGATATGATGGAGCACATCTTTAGAGTTATAGCTATTATATTTTATACTTTATATTATTTTAAAAACATGATACATACATACATACATACATACATACATACATACATACATACATACATATATATATATATATATATATATATATATATATATATATATATATTGATTTTGATAGTTCATTGGTTTCATGAGTTGTACTTGGATTTGGATGTGAATGCATGCATATATTTCCTTTCTAGCATATATATTTAGCTTTTCTTATATAAGCTATGGTAAATATATGATGTGTGTTTTTTTTATAAAATTATGTGATGCTAATGCATGGTTAAAAATAAAAAGGCAAAAATGATTTGTAAAAGTATAAGTAATTAAAACCAATGTAATATATATTATATCATGATGGGAAATGTGCAAAAACAAAATATTAATAAGTATAATTAACAAAAATGGTAACGATGGTAAAAAAATATTTTTAAACCATGTAAATATTTGCACCAAATTGAAACAAATAAAATCACACTATATCACATTGAGAAGTATGAGAAAATTGTAATAAAATGAAAGACACATGAAAAACCAATAGTATAAAAACAAAACAATTAAGTCAATTAATTATACTAAATCAAGTTGGGAAGTATGAAAAGAAAAACAAAATATAAGTGAGACTCAAATTAATCACATTAATTCAAGATGGGAAGTATGAAAAATTAAATAAAATGGTTGTAAGCATACACACAATCATAAAATAACAAGATAAAAATGAAAGAGTTATGAATTAAACATAAAACACACTAAATCAAGATAGGAAGTATGTCAATGACATGTAACTCATAGTCAAACACTGCTTATCTCAAATTTGACACATGTAATTTAATTGTAACTTGGTTATAGTAGGATCTAGGTATTGGAATATTTTGTGAGGAGGGCCTAATCCTACCCATGGTCTTACACTACAACCAATAAAGGGAACACCAATAAAGTAAAAATAAATGTGAGAATAATTTTGAAAGATATTTAATAATGTGATAATTTGTGAGGAGAGCCTAGTCCTATAAATGGTATTACACTAAAAATCATAAGAGAAACACTAATGAGGTGAATGGTAATAAGTAAATTTTTTATTATGGTCATTTATGAGGAGAGCCTGATCTTATATATGGTCTTACACCACAACTCATAAAGGGAAACCCTAGGGTGAAATAATCATCTAGCAAAATAATATTTCTCAAGGGAAATATTAAGAATGTTTTAATGAAAGAGAGAATGTAAAAATCATGACATAGGTGTCTATGATAAAACCTTAGAAAATATGAGGCATATTAGGTAGAAAGGAGAGACACTAAGAGTCTAGTGAGCATCAAAATACAAAGGATATCTATTCACAATAAGTACAAAGCTATATGAGAAAATATGTGAGATACAAAGATCAACTCATGATATTTATATGAACAAAAAAATTAAAATGGACCTACCTTAGCACAACATGTTCTCCATTCCTCAAGAATTCTTACATAGTTTTTTTTTTTTTTTTTTTTTTTTTTTTTTTTTTCAAATTCTCCTATCCCAATCTACTAGACTACCACACCCCAATGGACCTTGAATATATCATGAGACCAAATATGGAGTTTGAGATTTGATTATAAATAGGAAATGTACTATGAATCACATCTTTTAGTGTGATTTGACTTTTGAATGTGTATGTTGCCTTTTGTATCATTATCTTTTGTCTAAATGATTTGGATTTTAAATTTTTTATGGTTTATATGCCTCCTCTTCCATACAGATTTGGAATAACCAACATGAGGGATGGAAGTTATATATGTTAATGAGCCTTAGACTTTAGTTTAGAGGAAACTAAACATCCAAATATATGACTAACTAAAACACTTAGGCTTACCTATGAACTAGTTTGTAATCTCAAGTTTCAATTGTATGTATGCTTAGTATGTCAAAGGAGTATAAAGTAATAAAGGGGGATTCAAATTAGATAGGTAAATAGAAGTACAATGAGAAGTCTCATTTGATAACTAATCATATGGTAAAGAAATATTACTAAGGGAATCAAGGTTTGTATAACCAAGTCATAATAATAATAATTATCTAAGTTTTAAGTGAGATAATATAGCAAAATATCATTGTAAAATAAAAAGAAGCCATGAAATAAGTGAAATCATAAACATAAATGTATAATCATAAAAATAATGATGAGAAGCCATAAAATGTGTAAAATAAATTATTCCATATACAAAACATAAAACATGGTATAAATATCCATGTAAAATAGATAGGTGAAACCAAAATTAACACATAGCTAAGTGTATAAGATATATAAAAATGGATCACAAATTCAATTCAATATCATAATGAATAACAATGTGAAAGACACCATGTTGTGTTCACAAATATTGATAAATTTTACCATAAATATTATCTATGACATCTAAAACATCTTTATGAAGTTGGATATTAACAATGGCTAGAGTCTCATCAATCCTCATGGAAAGTTGTGAAAATACTTTATTATGAATCTCCTCAACAAAAAAATGTGGGTGTCCCTGAAGGATAATTCTCATGAGGGATATTTTGCATAGGATAATCAAGAAAAGGAATAGGTACCTGAATAGTAATGGTATCTACATGGTGAGAAGGAGGTACTAGTAATGAATAAGTAGGATCCTTCTTGTGTGGGAAACCTATAAAAGGAAGAATGGCTAGTGCAAGTGTTGACTGGGGGTGATCATGAAGATACTACTAGATAATATGGTAACAATCGATATGATGGGTACCACACTAGTGATAAAGATAGTATACCTCCCCATATTTAGGGATATACTTAGGTAATAGATTAGGAGGAGGTATAGCCTTATCATTAGACTACAGTGGTAGGACACAATGTATCAATATATTACCCAATTTTATGGAAATAAGTGGAAGAATGGTTATCTATCCCATGGAATAAATAAATACATTTGTTAGTAGGCTTTGTGGACCTACTAATAGAAGAGGTAGAAGGAGAAGCTGGGGGCAGCTGATATAATTAGTGGTCTTTGGTCTAATGATTGGTAACTTTGTGGATATCACATTAAGGTTGATCAACCCATTGCATGGGTAAGGTATTAAGTTGTGTCAAAGTAAGAAGGCAATTACCAAGGGAAGGTGGGGATGGAATAGAAATTAGACCAGGTTCATTTGAAGGTAAAGTAAGAACAGAAATAGGACTAGGCTTATATGAATGTAGAGCGGGAGTAAAAACTAGATGAGGCTAAGCTAAAGGTGAGGTTGGTTGCATAGAAGGATTAAGAATAATAGATAACATCTCTAGGGGAAGAAAAATAGAAAGATCTTGGTATCTAACAAAGTAGTAAGGATTGGTCATGACATGATCTATGAGCATACTCTTAAGAGGCTCGACTGAAACTAGAGGTGTACCATGCAATAAATCCATTTTTACCCTAATAAAAATAGGAATAGTACTAAAATTAGGAACTATAAAGGAAGGAATGCTAAAATACAAATAAAAATATTAAAATAAAGAAGTGTGATATCAAATAATTTTGACATTTCTAGCTTGGACATGTTAGGATAAAAATGGGTTGTCTAAAGCATAACCATCATCATAGTTAGGTGTTTGAAAGTTGATGGTACATGTAGGTGACTTTATCATCATAAGTTGCATGATGAATTTAATATCTAGCCTTGCTTAAGATAACATGAATATCATCAATAGGAGGTTCATGGGATCAAGGTTGAAAAGAGGGAGGAATTTCGGTAATGATATAAGGGGATAGATCAAAGGTTTTGATCTTGAGGCTAATCTCATCCAGCTCATCATCATCAAAATCTAGGAGGTTAGGTGGTTTGTTCCCTATTAGTTTAGGGTGACCATTATAACTTTAGGTAAAATTGATAAGATATTTGAAGAGTTGAGATTCCTTGAATTGGATGCTAGGAAAAGGTTCAAGGGTAAGAATTTTAAACACACCACATTCTTGGAATTGTTCAAAATTTTAAGAGTTAGTGTCTCTTTAAATCTTGTCAATAGAACCATTATGGAGGAATTTGATGCATTGGCACATAGATGATGTGACTACTCTCATAAAATGAGTCCAAGGTCTACCAAGATATATGTTATAATAGAGGGAAAAGTTAAAGATCATAACTTTCACACAAATGGTGATAGGAGGGATGGTGATTGAAATCCACATTCAACCTAGAGGAGGCATTTTCTTTCTATTGTAGCCTTGACATGTGCTAGTGTAGACTTGAGGATACATTTAGTATATCCATGTGTCTTAATGAAATCAAGGGAGGTAATGCAAGTACCTGAACCTTTATTAAATTAAGGCACACTTAACTTGGATATCACCAATTTAGATGCTAATGAATAGAGGAGGATCATCCGCACAAAGCATAATCTCATCAGGAATCATGAAAGCGATAAGAAACTTAAGGGAAAGATAAGTGTCCACTATTTTATTAACATGGATGGACATCTCTCCTCATTATTTAAGGATGTTATTTTTTGGATATAGGCAAGGTAGCTTTGTGTCCTACCAAAGGAGGATTAGGGATTTTTATTTCAAACAACAATTACATTATATGGTTTCAATAATGGAGGGAAGTTCACATTAATTTGAGGAAAGGTATTTAAGTTGGGAGATGAGAAAGTTCCTCAATGGGGTCCCATTCATCATAACCCATGAGAGGATTGCTAGATATAGGCACATAATGTTGTAATATCTCCTACAAAGGAGGATTAAAAATGAAATGAAACTTGTGTTGATAAGGTGTAGTCAGTTTGGGTTGAGTGCAAATATGTCGATTGACTTTAAGTGGTGGGATGGTTGGTTGAGGTAGTTATTTTGGTTGGTTTGAATAAATATTATTGGAAGGATGGGGAACATTGACTTGGTGTGTAGATGTTGGGGCAAGAGTAGAGATAGAGTGAGAGGTATAATCAAGTTGAGTCATTGAGAGTGGTTCTTAAAAGGTTATAATGTCCTCTTGCACCAACTTCAGTAGATGGGATAGGGAAGTATCCTGAATGACATGGAATGGTTGAGAGGCTTGATGCATGAGCATTGGATTAGAGTCAATAAAAGTAACTTTTGCATGTTAGTCATGTTAACCATAATTTATTCATTATTAGTGAGGTATATAAGACTTTCAACATTGTTTGTATAAGGAGTAGGCTTTTTGGAGCTATCTTGATGGTTGGGAAGAGGATATTTGTATATAGCAGGATGAACATTAGCTTAATTTAAACCTTGATTTGTTTTTTGCATTTCATGGGATTTAAAATCTATGTCATATGCTTGTTGACATTTGCGAATAAGTGTTTCATGATCAAAGTTTGGGCCAAGAAGAAAATCCATAGCTAGATTATGTAATTGTCTACAAGTCACCTAAGAGTGGCCCCAACTTGTATGAAACCAAAAAAAAATGTTTGGATCATACCATGATTTCATTGGATGAGTGGGGTCAATATCTCATGGGAGAGGTCTTGGAATATGCTTTTGAAGATTAGATAAGGATAATTGTTTGTGGACATTGGTGTTGTTTATTTGAGAATATGTAGGAGTAGGAATGTTGTTAAGAGGGAGAGCATGCTCCATAACATTATTTGGAGTGATTGCTTGAATTATGTGAATAGTATCATAAGTATCGATAACATTATCATTAGTTGCATGACAGTTTTTTATCTAGAGGATTTTTATCAGTCTTCATCGGTTGGCAAAGGGCTGGCCACAAAGAGCATATAGCTGGTGCAGCCCACTTTTATAACGAAGCCCCATATATGGATGAGGAGAATATAGCTATAAACCCAACTTGAAGTCCAACTTAGCATGACAACCCAACTCAAAGTCCAACCTGACCCGAGTCCAACTCAGCATGGCAACCCAACTCGAAGTTCAACCTGAGTTACGTGTTTGGAAAGACAGCTCATATGCCAATTCTATGTCAGTCGAATAACCAACTCATAGTTGGTGTAATAAACATTTAATCCAATTCAAGACTCATGCAAAAGGCGGTTTAATAGGTGGACAAAGCCACGGTTTTGGGCATTAACAAGAGCCCATTTAAAATCTCGATAACCATTGAATCTCAGAGAATATGGGATTAAATTACCATAAAAGGTAACAGCGAGTCTATTAAAAGAGATAGACTCCAAATATGATGGACGGGCAGAAAAATGGAAGCTCGGAGTAGAAGGCTGAGCGAGTTGGGAATAATGACAGAGGACTGTTGTTTTTGTTTTTAGTCTCGAATGGAGATGAGGTAAAATGCAATCTATATGGCAAATTCTCTTCTATTGATGGCCTTAGGTCATGGAAGAGTATGTGACTTTTAAATATAGATGACACAGTCCAGAATGGGTGCATGAATAACACCTATATTACTCTAGACATAAGCAGCCGAGTCCATTGGTAATGGAGTGTAGCTGATAAAGGCCATGATGGGAAGAGCCTGTTGGCCATGACCAACGCATTGAATCTTGTTGACTTATAAAGCTGAGGTCGAGCCAAAAGAAGAGGCGTCTATTTGTGAGGTGAAGCTCGTAAAGATCGTTATCTGCTAATTGCATGGCCTTCGGCCATAGAAGGTATCGGCGTTTGAAAATAGTATAGTTCGAGCCTTTAATGGAGTCAATTTCCATGGAGGGAAGGCCATTGGCATTGGCAAGAAGAGACATTTGGATAAGCCCATAAGGCTACGACATGGAAAAAAAATGATGAGCAGATCTGAATCTGTTTGATCAGTCGCCTATTTGAAAGGCTATTAAAGCCTTGGGTGTAGGGAATGTTATGTCGTTTCAACTCGGAAGGAAAAGAGACACGTTGTTGAAGAAGCTTGGACAACATGATTAATAAACGTGTTTGTCCAATTACGCAGAGCTGCGAATGTCTATGTGAAGGTATCCATTGTATATCGCTTTTTGATTGTGTGATCTTTAGCCATACAAGGAAGAACTGAGTCTAAAAGTGAAGGGGTTTAGTTACATGGTAAGACCAATGGGCCAAGAATGATTTATCTATGCTACAGGATCTTAATATGCAGGTCCCGTATAAAGGAGAGACCTCCAAGCTATAAGGTCGTTGACCATGGTAAATACATGTTTAATCTGCATGTTCGATCTGTAGTTTCAGTCTATGTGTTCAATGCTGAGTTGATGCTATGCATCGATATTGCTGAACATGGGTGAATGATGTAGATCAAGGTGTGATTGTATTATTAAAAATATAGGTCCCGATAGCTAATACAATTTCATCCATTAGTATGGCAAAATCCGAGCCGTTTTGGTGTTAAGCTTCGATCCGGGAAAATCGTTACCTGAAAGGTATGAATATATCATATGCATACATTATTTACATAGTCACAAATGGGGTATATTCAACTTCTATTTTTAAATAAGGAAAGATTGTTATGACTCCATGAAAATATATATATTGCCTAGTGTCCAATGGAAGATGTAATCTTTTCTTTGTGGGTTATATAAACACACAAAGACCTGTGGTAGACAAGGAAAATATGTGTTGTGGCTCTAGATTGATATAGAGACTTGTGATTGTATTTTTCTTATTACTTCTATCTATTTTTAACTTGGAGGGATATAGATAGTTGCAGTGTTATCGGAGGTTGCAGGTCTAAACAAAAACCAGAGACATTCATATTTATTGTTACTCATGTTTATTATTATTGCCCATTTGTCAGAGTTTAACATATACTCTAAATGGGAAATATATTGCCTGCATGCACGAAAAGGAAATATAAATGCTTTTGATGAAGGATGATTGCTTCAGAGCCTCAGAGCCTTCACTATCAGATTTCAGCATTACATTACAGGTTTCTAAAATCAATTTTGATGTAAGTTATTAATTTTATATTTATATATTTTATAATGGATCAGATTGCAGTTAAGCAATCCCAGAGACATAGCCCAAATAATGGGTGAACTCCATTATCATGATAGTGTCACTTTTCATTTACATTTCATTATGGGTTTCAGTTTTTTAATTTAGTTACAGATGAATTAATGAAGTACTATATAAGTTATGGGAATGTTTATTATGACACCAAATTAGAAGTTATATGTGGGAAATGAGTCTATAAATTCCTCTGATTACTTTCACTCAATCCTATATTTCTACATGAATTATATTTAACTAAGGAATTAAGATATATCAGAATCTATTTAGAAACTATTTAACTAGTTTACAGATCAAATTTGGTATTAGAGTAGGTGATTGTAGGATTAGACTCAATTGATAGATATACTTCAGATTAGAGTTTGTTTTTAAATATCATATGTTAGTTTTGATTCTTTTGTTTGAGTTGACAATGCAAAAATGCTAGTGTAAAGGAAAATTAGAAGGTGTTCCAATTCACCGGAAAAAGACAAGATTCTAACAGCCAAGGTTCTTGAACCAGTAGCTCTGCAGGATCAACACAGATGAGGAACAACACATGGTCACTTGAGGTGTGAGATGGTGTTTTGAAATGAACATCTTTTCTTCCTTGGAAAGCATTCAAATAAAATACAATGCATTTTTAATGATGCACAGATTACTAGTCTTACATAGAGGACAGATTGAGGTATGGTTATGATCTGATTTAATATTGGTATTTACAATATATTTTGGTCTTTGATAACCAGTTGTGTAGCTTTTATATTTTAGACTATCAATTATATTATGTATGCCTATTTCCTTAATTATAAGAATAAGTGAAAAAACTAATTCCATGGTAAGATATGGAAATAGCAATAAGACATTGTTCAGTATTGGATAGGTTTTACACTTTGAGTTTTGAGTTTTTAACTATTTCATAGAGTGGTATGTTTCACAACTTTGTTAAAAGTTGTAGGAAGCAAACAAAAAGCTATTTAAGACATCAACATATGTTATCCAATACTCAATAGGTGTAGTTTATAGTTCCTAAAGAGGTATTATCTATTTTCATTATAATTATGTTTGCATAATTTTAGTTTAAATCCAAATAACCTTTGTGTGAGTTACTTTAGGTTAAAGTATACATTTATACGGAATTGTTTTAAAAATCCTTTTTTTAAAAATAATAATAACATTGATCATATAACTCTTATTGAGACAGAGTTTAAAAGAGGAAACCATCCACTATTTAGTTGATTGAAACCATAAAAAGTGAACAAACCTTATGGATTATATGGTTTAATTGGATAGTTTCGATAAGCATAGCTATGGTATGGAATAGTATGCTCAATCACTCTTCAAACACTATTTTAGGGATTTCCTAACTACTTTGATTTAGGTAGGAATTTGATAATCCTAGTGTTGTTGATTAATATTTGCTATCTTCTATTTCAGTTTTCTATTGTGATAGATTTTTTTGTAAAACTAGCTCAGTTGGATGAGTTTGTGGAGGTAAGAATAAAGGAGTAGTTAGATGGTGAAATAAACATCGAGACAAGTTTAAATTACTTGGTTTTCTTCTCACCTTTTATGATATTTTGCTTACAATTACTTACAAAATATGTGAGTTTATAAAGCTCTTATTGAGAAAATTCTCCAACTTAACATTGGATTTTGATAGGTATAGGGAAAGATTTGAGGAACATAGCAGTTAATTTTATTGTTTATAGTTTCTTTGATTATCCTTAGGTATTATATGTATTGTGCATTAGTCACCTTAGGATAGACAAATGTATTGTACATTTTTATATTATGAATATACGTTAAGTCTCACATCATTATGGGAAATATTTGTATTTCAAATTTTTTATACTCACATATATGTTGTTATATATGTTATGTAGAAGTACTTTTTAAGACCAATAAATGGGTAACATTTGTAATATAAGTATACATATGTGCAATTATTGATAAATCCTATAGGTGTATGCATTACAATGTGATTTTCCTTGTGTGATGTTGATAACAAAGATAATACCTTAACCTACATGCAGTTTAAGGGTTGAGAGAATCCGCTAGGTATAATGATTATTTTTGGTAAATAGGTCAGTTTGTCAAAATGGATACACAAGTTATAATTGTAGTTGATAGTTGACTTATTACAAATTTTTATACATTGATGTGGTGCAGAGAACCATTTAGTAGATGCAAAGAGTATTTGGACTTTTGAAGACCAAAAGCTTCTTTGTGGGGAGGTTTGATCTAAAGGATTTTTATTCATCCTCATCGGTTGGCAAAGGGCTAGGTATGGAGATCATAGCCGGTGGAGCCCACTTTTATAACAGAGACCCATATATGGATGAGGAGCATTTGGATAGTAACCTAACTCAAATTCTAACTTAGAATGACAACTCAACTCAGAGTCCAACCCAACTTGAGACCAACTTAGTATGGCGACCCAACTCAAAGTTTAACCTGAGTTACATGTTTGGAAAGACAACTCATATGCTAGCTTGTATGTCATCTGAATAACCAACTCATAGTTGGTATAACAAATGTTTAATCCAATTCAAGAGTCATGCAAAATGTAGTTTAATACATGGTTGAAGCCATGGTTTAGGCTATTAACAAGAGCCCATTTAAAGGCTCAATATCCATTGAATCCTAGAGAATATGGGATTAAATTACCATAATATATAGTAGTGAGTCTATTAAAAGAGACAAACTCTAAATACGAAGGATGGGTGGAAAAATGGAAGCTCAAAGTAGAAGGCTGAGCGAGTCAAGAATAATGATGGAGAACTATTGTTTTTGTTTTTAGTCCTGAATGGAGATGAGGGAAAATGAAATCTATATGGTGGATTCTATTCTATTGATGGCCTTCGGCCATGGAAGAGTATGTGACTTTTAAATATAGAATACACAGTCTAGAATGGGCACATGAATAACACCTATATTAGTCTAGTCATAAGTGGTTGAGTCTATTGGTATTAAAGGGAAGATGACAAAGGCTATGATGGGAAGAGCCTATTGGCCATGTCCAAGGCATTAAATCATGGTGAATTATAAAGTTGAGCCCGAGCCAAAAGAGGAGGCATCTATTTTTGAGGTGGAATTTGTAAAGAGCCTAATCTACTAATTGCATGGCCTTCGGCCATAGAAGGCATCAGCATTTGAAAACAGTAGAGTTTGAGTCTTTTAAATGGATTTAATTTCCATGGATGGAAGGACATTAGCATTGGTAAGAAGATACATTTGGATAAGCACATGAGTCTATGATGTGGACAAGAAATGGTGAACATATTTGAATCTGTTTGATCAATCACCTATTGAAAGGTTGTTAAAGCCTTGGGTGAAGGGAATGTTATGTCATTGTAGTCCAGAAAGAAAAGAGACTCACTATTAAAGAAGCTTAGATAACATGATGATTAAATGTGTTTGTCCAATTAGATAGAGATGTGAATTTCTATGTAGAGATATCTATTGTATATCACTTTCTAATTATTTGATCTTCAACCATACAAGGTAGAGACTAGTCTGAAAGTAAAGATGTTCAGCTACATGGTAAGACCATTGGGCCAAGAATGATTTCTCTATGTTGCAAGATCTTTTTATGCAGGTCCCATATAAAGGAGAGACTGCCAAGATCTAAGGTCATTGACCATGGTGATTATGTGTTTAATCTACATGTTTAATCTGTAGTTTTAGTCTATGTGTTCAATTCCAAGTTGATGTTATGCATTGATATTGCTAAACATGGGTGAATGATGCAGATCAAGGCATGATTGTATGGCTAAACATGGGTCGATGTCTAATATAGTTTCATCCATTAGTACGGTAGAACATGAGTCATTTTGGTGTTAAGATTCGATCTGGGAAAATCATTAGCCAAAAGGTATGAATATATTATATGCATATGTTATTTACAAGTCACAAATGGGGTATGTTTGTCTTCTATTTTAAAATATAGGAAGATAGTTATGACTCCATATATATATATATATATATATATATAAAGGGTAGATGTAATATTTTCTTGACGAGTTATATAAACACACAGAGACCCGTGGTAGACAAGGAAAATATGTATTGTGGATTTGTATTGATATAGATACTTGTGCTTGTATTATTTCTATCACCTCTATTTATTTTTACCCTGGAGGGATATAGATAGTTGCATGGTTATTGTGGGTTGCAGGGTTAAACAAAAACTAGAGACACTCATGTTTATTGTTACTCATATTTATTTTTAATGCCCATTTGTCAGATTTTAATAGATACTCTAAATGTAGAATATATTTCCCACATGCATGGAGAGGAAATATAAATACTATGGATGAAATATTGTTTCTTCAGAGCCTCAGAGCCTTCACTGTCAGATTTTAGCATTACATTGTAGGTTTCTAAAATCCATTTTGGTGGAAGTTATTAATTCTATATTTACATCTTTTATAATGGATCGTATTATAGTAAATAAATCCTAAAGACATAACCTAAATAATGGGTGAACTCTGTTATCATGATGGTGTCACTTTTCCTTTACATTTCATTATGGGTTTTAGTTTTTTAATTCAGTTACAAATGAATTAATGAAGTACTATATATATCATGAGAAAGTTTAATATGGCACCAAATCAGATTTATTTGTGGGAAATGAGTTTATAAAGTTCTCTGATTACTTTCACTCAATCCTAGATTTCTACAACAACTGTATTTAACTAAGGAATTGAGATATATCACAATCCATTTAAAAACTATTTACCATTTTATGGATTATTTTTTATTTTTAATGATCATACAAGTGCTTATTGTAGGTTGATATGGCTCAAATTGACACATGCAGACGTATTGTCTATTAGTTTGGTCAAGGACTTCTTCCAAAGTTCTTGGAGAGAGTCCTAACATGATATTATAATTTGGGGTAGAGAGGATTAGTGAAAAATTCGACTAGGTTATCATCTACTGTATTATGCTCACATTTATTATACAAGCTATTCCATCATTTGATGAAGGCTTGTGCTAGTTTAATTTTATGTTATTTATAATTTATAAAGTGAGCTAAGTTGTTCTTGGGAAGATCACTAGTTTAAAATTATTTGACTAGTGCATTAACCAAGTCTTCAAGGCTAGTGAAAGAATGGGTTTTTATTTGTTTGTACCAATCTAAAGCATCTCCTGAAAGTGTTTTACCTAATAGTCTGGTAGCAGCAAAGGTATTAAGTTTGACCCAATATTTATAAAGGTTACTAAATGCCTTTAAGTGTAATGTGCAATTAGTGGATCCATTGTAGGTGATGGTAGGTGTGATACCTCCTATGTTAATATTAGAAATTTGAGAAACAAAAGGTTAATTTTGTATATGTTTGATTTCTTTATTAATGAGAGGTGGTTGAGGAATAAGGTTTCCATGGGAATCCCTAAGAGAGGGTGTGGGGAATTCATATGTTATGATCCCCATGAAACCTTTTGAGGTTTATTTTAAAGGTTAATGAGACGGTTTTGCATCTGCATCATTTGATTTAAGAAATCGGTTTGATAAATATGCATTTTATTGAGTTTTTATAGTAATATTTTATTAGTTTGTGTAGTATTTTGAATAGTGTGCATAAAATGTAATGCATTAGTATTAGTATTAATAGCTTGAGTTACACTATGAGTATTAACATTCACCACACTAGAGGTATGAGAAACATTGATACTAAAATAAGCACTAGTAACATGATTATCATTGGTATAAAAATATGCATTAGTATCATGTTTAACATTGGTAGAAAAAGAGGCACTAGTGGCATGGTTAAGAAAAATGGTCTTTATAATAGGCCCACTATAAGTTAAACCTACCATGTTAGTAGAGATAGTATGGAGGTTGAATAAGTCATATAATAAGATGTCATGGTGTGTGAAGGAGACATAATATAAGGAAAAGGTTGAGAGGCAAAGATAGTGTTTCCCCCAGATCCATGAAAGAAGGAAGGGGAGGGTGAAAGAGGTTCTTATACTTGAGGACCTATCATAATATTGTAAATGGTTGAAGGGTGTTTTTCTCTATGTTAAGAAAATTCATTTATGATGAAATTTTAAGTTAGTTATTCTAAATCATGATCTCTTCTAGGGAGAATAAAGGATTACGAACTGAGGATGAATGGGGAGGATTCCCATAATTGGTAGTGTGAGTGCTAACATGGACATTGTTTTCATCCAAGGTGGCAGCCACAAGTTGTGTCTTGGGAAACCTATTAGGTTTGGTAAGACTCATCATATTTATCTGATGTAACTCTTTATTATCCTCAAACATGAAATCCATGATGAATAAAAGAGGCTAAAAAATTGATATAAATAAGAATAAGTTGATAGGATATAAAATCAAATTGATTGATAATGTTTTGTAAAATAGGAAACAAAGTGACCCAATTGTATAGGTCAACTATGTACTTTTATAAAGTAAATAGAATAGGATAAAAAGAGGACATAATCAAATAGATTGATTGCGTACTACAAGGTAGGAAACAAGATAGGTTGATAGGATACATAGTCAAACAGATCGAATGTGTACTCCATAGGGAGAAATTAAATAGGTTGAAAAAGATACACAATCATTTAGGGTGAATGTGTACTAAAGGCAAGTAAGATAACATTATTTAAGGGATTATGTCAATAGGGATGATAGTTTTAAGAAAATATGAAAAAAAAATTGTAAGATAATAGCTAAGAAAATAAAACAAAACACACAAGTAAATAGATAAATTTGATTGATCTAATTAGAACACAAAACACAAACCTTGAACTAAAACTAGATATTTCAAGTTTTTTAATATAAAATACAATGATCAAAGAGAAATTAATAGACTAGAATGTAAATGTTAACTAATTCTTCATTGCTAAATGTTGTTAAGTTATAATAAATTTTAGAATTAATGTGATGGGGAGTTAGTTGTAAGAAGGAATTAGAAATTAATCTATGGATAGTTTGAAGTAGTTTAGGATGAAAGGGATATGTATTGATGATAGTATTGGCTTGGTATTGGGGCCTACCCCCTCACTTCACAATCCCATAGCAATATATTGGTATTAGGTGATTTGCCCATATATACCATCAACCACATGTTTATACTTGGCCATAAAACCAAGTCAACTTCCACCTTGGTGATATAATCCAAGTAGGTAGACCTTGGGAAGTAAAATATTTAATGATTTTTAGTGTAAAGTGATTTGAAAGTTTTTTTAAAAGAGAAAAACAATGTGACTAAATCTGTAAATTAAAAAACTACCTAATTAATCTATGTTTGTAACTCTAAGTATGCAAGCAATTGAAATGAAAATAGAACTAATTACTAGAAAAAATAAGTTAATTACTTTGTCTATTTAAGCATAGAGTTAGTTCAAGTGAAATTGTATTTAAGCAATACAAAATAGAGTCGATAGGGTTGCTATTATTCTAAGGAAGCAAGATCTGGAAGAACACAATCAAATAGATTATGTATTCTAAAGGGAAGAAAGGCTACATAATTATGTCAACCTAGTTGACCCAGTTTGTTCTAGGGCTGTAGTTTTATAGATTGAAAACTTATGAAAAATAATATTATAAATGAAAAAGAAGGTAATAATGAGCCTTGTTATTTTTGAAGATTCTTAGTTTGAAAATTTTATGTTATGTTTCTAAATTTTTGATTTAAAATATTTTATGAATAAGGTTGACTTGATCGATGGAGTCCATAAAATCTATATGCTGAAAGGAATATACAAATAAAGTCAACTCGCTTGACTATGTTGATAAACTTGTATGCTAAAAAAAAGAACTATGAATAGAGTTGACTGACTTGACTATGTATGTAATCCTATAATTGAATAATAAGATTGTGTTGAGTTGATCAATCTAAGCACCTATATTTGGAGAAGACCTACAGAAATAGAATAGAGTCATTTTGGGGTGACTATGTGTTAAACTTGCACATAGACTATTATAACTATACCAATAAGTTTGAAACAATACTACAAAAATAAAAATATGTGATATGTTGATAATATTAATGTGTGAAAGAAAACCTACAAAGGCTTCACTCATGTTGAGTTCACTAGAATGTATACAAAGAAAAATGTATCTAACCTATTAATCAATCTTAGCTCAAATAAGATACATACTACTTACACTTTTGTTTATTGATACATTATATATTTGCAATTATGATCAAGATGGATCTACAGGACCTAACTAAGGGGTTTCTTACCACAATAATATTACTATAAGGGGTTCTAAAGCCTCTAGTCAAATAACACTATGCAATAACCCTAGCTAGGTCCTATGTTTTAATATTCACTAATTAAATGACAAGTAAATTAAAATATAATCTAGTGCTCACCAAATTTAGTGGCACAAAGTGGGGGTAATAAACATAAAATTAAACATTAATAGAATATCTATACTCAAATTAATGTATAGGAAATCTTAATGCATGGGAGAGAAGTATAAATGTAAATCTATCTACTTTTATAAAGGAGAAACAAAGTTAGGAATACTTACCTTTGAATATGAACATGTCGAACCTTAATCTCTCTCTCTCTCTCAGCCAAGGTGGTTTGAAAGAGGTTGGTGTGGTATGTAAGGATAAAAATGATAAGTTATCTCTAAGCTACACAACTTCTCTATGAATCTAAAAGACTTGTCCATGAGACAATATCCATATCTACAAATAAATTATTGAAACATTAATTAATGATCCTCAAGTAGAATACTATTTTTCTTCTCTTTCTCGTAATGGTAGAAATGGATGTGTATATATAGTTAAATCTAACTATAAACCTTTCCAAATGTTTAGCTAATAAGATCGGCCCAATTCAAATTTATATCATTATTTGATAAAAATAATTTAGGTCCAAGGCTAGGTCAGATAAGGCTAAAGTAGACCTATAACATATAAATATCAATTAGAATACAAAGTTAGCCTAGGATGACATCATTCAGTAAATGTCAAAAAGGATTTTAGGCTTAGCTAGGGGATAAGTAATGTAGTGAATTGCTTGGAGGAATGTGTTAAAGAGGAGGAAAATTTTAGGGGAGTGTATAGGATATGGTTGTGTACATAACAAGTGGTGGTATAGGGAACAACAATCTTGAAAAGTACCAATGGTATTCTCACTTCTTTCCTTGTGCACCTTTTAAGGTATGCACTCTAAGAGATTAAGACTTGATGGGTTCCTATAAAAGAGAAAGCATAATTAATTGATCAAGTTTGAAAATATTAAGTGTATATATATTCCCCACTTGAATCTCATCACATGTCATGTAGGTGCAACATGGGATTGTGATTTAGGAAAATAACATAGCAACACATAATGTTTAAGCTAAATGAATTACAATAATAAATAATAAGATAAATGAAAAGATAGAATTGAA
This sequence comes from Torreya grandis, assembly GCA_037957365.1. Lineage (NCBI taxonomy): Eukaryota > Viridiplantae > Streptophyta > Pinopsida > Cupressales > Taxaceae > Torreya > Torreya grandis. Next base: position 3,381,779 of record JARHVA010000575.1, on the reverse strand, counting down.
AACCACATACCTTTACTTACCTTAGTGTTGTAGATAATAAATTAAGTGTGATAAATGTAAAAGTATCTAATATAAGGAAAATTAGGTGAACCTATGAAAATTAGCAAAAAAGAGTGAAAACTTGATTGTAAATGGAATCTGATTATAAATATTTGAAAGGTAAATACTTTTGAATAGTAAATATAGATAAGGTGAAAATCACTTCATTTTTTATTTTACTATTTTGAGAAAATATTTCTATGAGAGAGCCAATGTGAGCCTAGAGAGTCACCATGGTGAGGAGATAATAGTTATGATTTGGAAGACACATAGCAACCATAGTGGGTTAAACATAGGTAAGAAATCATTAATTTCAAATTTTTGAGCAATTTTGATTAAAATTAAGCCAAGTATATAAAATTATATGTTAGGCAAAATCTAGACATTGAAACTAAACCTATGAAATTTTTAAGTAGACTAGGGATAGAATGGGGTATTGGGTAGGAAGAGATTGTAAAAATAAATGCCTAATGAATTTATGGTAAATTTTTATAATGTCACCAAAAACAAAAACCAAAGTCAACCCTATTGATTTAGTTCATAATCTGAGAGAGAAATAAGGGGATGATTGCATAGAAGTGGGCTAATATAGTATTATTGAAGATGGATAACTATGTAGCAATAGACCAATATAGTTTGGAATAGGAGATGGATAATAGAGTATCCTATGGTTGATGTAGTTGGTACTATGTGGCTGATATAGTTTTCTAAAAGGGGTTGATTGCATACTAGAAGGTCAATGTAGTATGTTAAAGCTGGAAAATGATTGATTAAGTATCAATTAGGCTAATACAGTTTGAAATAAAAAGGACAATTATGTACCAATGAACCAATTTATTATAACAAGACTATGATAAGGTTGATTTAGTATCAAATGGGCTGATGGTATATAAAAATAAGAAACTAGAAAATTAAATCATGCAAGCTGATGAAGTAGTTATTTTGTAAATTTTTAAGAATATTTAAGAATGTATTTTAATTTTTATGACATCAAGATCTGATATATCCTATATTCTTTTATATTTTACAAAGACACCAGAGATTATTAGATGCATCATGGCTACCAGATCTATTGGAGTGGTTATTAGACGTGGATAGGGCTTGACTGGTCACCTATGGATTTGGAGGCATTATGGAGATGAGACAGAACCCTTTAAGTGTTGATCCCATTATCATGTTCCTAGGAGTATGGGAATGGTTGACACACCTTTTTATTATAGGTGGAGTGGGGCACCATAGAAGTGGCTATTATTTTGGGTGGCTCAATTACATGCACAAAATACAAGCATTTATATGCAATTACCAGTTCCAACGGGACCATAGATGGATTTGAGTATTGAGTTTGTGTTTGGGTTTCAAAACACATAGAGAGGTACTAATTCAATTTTTTTATATTGTAGATATGTTTTCTAATATGTTTAATTTTATTTCCTTTATGAAAACCAATGATTCCACTAGATTAGTACAACTATTTTTCAAGGATGTTGTGAGATTGCATGGTATTCCAAAAATTGTTACTTCAGATAGGTAAACAAAATTATAAGTAATTTTTTGATGAATATATGGACTAATATATGAACTAATATACAATTTATTAGTTCATACCACCCAAAATAAATGGACAAATAAAATTAGTAAATATTTTCTTATGAAAGTTATTGAGATACATAGTTGGAGAGAAGCCCAAACAATGGGACTTGGCTTCACCACAAGTTGAGTTTGCATATAATAGTTTAGTGAATATATCAATAGGAAAATCACCATTTTAGATTGTTTATATTAGAATTACTATGGGTATTTTATATTTGGTGTAGTTACCAATTGCAAAATGAGTTAGTCATGATGCAAAAGTATTTGTAGACAACATACAATAGTTTTAAGAAAAATTAATAAAAAGCTAAAGAAAAGTAATAAAAATTATACAATATCAATATATGTAATAAGAAGGTAAAATTTATTTAAAGAGGGAGATTTGGTGATGTTGTATTTTTGAAAATAAATATTTCCAAAAGAACATACAACAAGTTGAAGTAAATGAAAATTGATCTATACAGAATTGTGAAAAAAATAGATGACAATGTTTATGAGGTGATTTTATGAAAAAAAATTGATATCTCCCCAATATTTAATGTTTCATATTTATATTATTTTAATTGATAATATGGTGAATTGGAATAATATTAATAATTGGATTGGAAATAATATGTATTAAGGAAGAATAATGAAAAAATACTACCTATTATAGTTAAGAAGATAATGAGCATAAGACAATTAAGTTATATTGGGTATTTGGTATAGTGGGAATGATTAAAATAAGAAGACAACAATTATTTTTTAGAATGGGATATGAAAAAATTGAAAATAATATATATATTAGTTAGTTATTTTATAATATATTAGGTATTTGGCTATATCTAGGTTTGGCTAATTTTTTATTGGCTCAAATCTCATATTAATAACCCTTCTCATCATCCCATATATATAGGTATAATAGGTAGTTTGTTTCCTATATATTTTATTTCAAGATGAAACCAACATGTCTATGAAAACATTTCATGGGACTGTATGTGCCTCATTGGATGGAGATATATATCCATTTATCAAACTCACACCATAATTAATTCTTACAATAAAATAATACCATCACCTAACATACCTAGGAAACATAGGAATATTAAACATTAAAATATTACATTACATTTGCCCCTGTAATTTCATTCAATCATAAATGAATCTTGAAGTAATTGTATCTTAATTTTATCTATTTGATATAGTGTATCTTCATTTTCACTTGAATATCTTACTAAATTTTTTTTGGGTTTCCCACTTCTACTTGAGTTTGATGTTTTGATCACCATGTTATTTTTTGTGTTATTTATTTTTTAACTAATGGTTTTGTATTGACTAATTTGTTACAATTTATATATGCAATGTCAAAAACTTTCATATTCTTCTCCATTGACCAAGTTATATATGATTGAATATAATGTTTTTTTATATTGTGTATTTTATTACAACTTTATCATGATTAGTATAACTATATTTCTCTACTTACTGAGTTCAAGCTCAAAAAAAATTGAGTATATCAATGTTTAATTGGGTAAGTTGATTGAATAATTCATAGATATGTTCATATTCAATTGATGACTATAAACCTAAATATATAAATCTCCCAAGAGATTCATCAAGTATATCATTTTCATTATGATGGAGTTAAAATGATGTATTACCGGTTAAATAGTTTATAGATTTTTTGATAAAATGTCCTTAATATATTTCATATGAAACCAATAACAACTCTTAAAGAATAATAACAAGCAGTTTGCTAGTTTTATCAATTTCCTTCTCCATATTCTCAAGAGCCAAAAAATTGTCCCTTTTTAATTCAAATATTTTAAAAACATGTTTATTTAAAATTTTATAAATATAATATAATTTTTTTTCCTAAAATTTGTCTATGAGATTATATTTTTAATTATTTTGATAATAATTACTTATCCAAAGAAGAGACTTATATGCATCATGTTATATATAAAAAAAGTGTAAACATATAAAAAATGTGCTAAAATTAGTATATTATGTTATCATGATAATATTAAATTATTTTAACATATTTGAAACATGTATCATAAGGCATTAAAGTGCACAATCAAGTTAGTTATATAAATGAGGCATGCATTAAAGAGTCATAGTAGTAATGATCATAGAAACATTGAGTAATAACTATGATAAGGATAAATTATATGTATCATGTCACCACACACAAGAATAATAATGCATCACATGGATTTTGGAATCACAACCTTGCCATAAAATCTTATATATAACCACAAAAACCATAGAGAATCACATGCAATGTTATGGCATCGACATATACATGTAACCATATAAACACACATGATAACCCATACTATCAAAGGGATTAAAGAGTCATGTGGAGAATAAATAAACACAAATTTAGTCACACAATGAAAAACCAATGTCACATAGAGTCATAGGGAATAGAGTAAAATACAAAATAAGTCACTCAATGAACACACAATGTCAGAAACATTTAGAGTCAAATATAAAAAAAAATAAAACAAAAAAATGTGGTACATGTTAAACACAAAATATCATGTAAATTCACAGATAAAAGAGTTAAAAATATAATACGGACTCAAGGATCACACCATGTAACATAATGCAATAATAATAATAATAATAATAATAATAATAATACATAGAACAAGAAAGGTTAATCTAGAGAAATAACATTATAATTAGTATAAGTAAGATAAAGTCATGTGTTATTAAGAGAGATTAATGAGTAATCAATTTAAATATCTAAATATGATCAATGGAAATAGTCATAAAATTATGTTGTATAAATATACCAAGATACCCCTAGTGTAAACATGCCCTAAATGTAGGAAAGTTATCCTTTGGGTGTAGGAATGTCCTAAATCTAAATGTCCATGTAATATGTAACCTATATGAACTTAATATCACTCATTTATACTAGTAAATGCATGTGTTTATATAAAATGATTATATAATCTACCATATATGATAAATCATGTAAAGTACTAATACATGTCATATATAGGTTCTAGTTTTGGATGTTTGACTATTTTTTTTCTTATTTTTAAAATATCAAATACACGTGTATATAGTCAAGCAAGTTAAAATGGCATGGCTACCAAAATAGAAGAGTTCAATGGATATAAACAATTCATATCATATGGATTAAATTATAATATTATGTCCCACTATCTAGCTAGAAAAATATTTTAAAAAATAGAAAATAAATCTTTAAAAATACTTAATGATTTTTATAAAATTTGGAAAAATGTAGATGCACTACATATTTTTATATATAGTCTAAAACATATTTGTTGATTAAATTCAATTATCCAAACTCAATATATTTTAAAGAGAAGATTCAACTGTATGTGGCCTCTTTATGCTAAAAAGTAGGATAGACTATTATGCTTTGTCCCATATGTGAAGGCATAGTGTGCACCAAGCATAGTAGTATACCAATGTTGATGAAATGAAGCCAATAAAGATGCCCATAATATATATATGAATCCCAAAATCATACCTAAGTTTATGTGGAGATAATATTATGCACGTTTCCATTGGGCAATAATCATTGTGTATGCTCATGTAATATGTATAAAAACATATAAGTGGTTATATAAGTTGAATTTAGGGTATAAAAGGTATAAATAGTCAATATTCAAGGGTGAGAAAGTAGTATACCACAAATAATGTCCACCAGGATATGGATACTATAAAGGATGCATAATTATAGTTAATATGCCATGGAAGTCTAGATTATGGTAAAAAGTCAAAAAGAAATGACCAAGAAAAAAATAAATCCAATGGCTATAAAAGTGATCAATGCAAACAATATGTTTGAATGTGGGTCAAACAAGAATATTAAAGGGAATGAGAAAGCAAGCTAACATTAATAATATATGTATAATATACTATGTATTTACCAATCCCAGATCCCATCAAAGGGATGCTCATATGTATGTTATCTATCATAGTCATTCCAATCATATTTTTTGTTTGTAGTAGGATATACATAACCAACCATGCCATATTATGGAATCAATTAATGACCATATTGTGGAATCAGTTGATGAAGTCTATTTTGATCCATAATGTTTTATTTTTTATTAGTATCATGTACCTCTTTGATGATTATATTAGGTGAAACTACTTAATTATTAGTTGAATAAATGTTTTTCTATTTATTTTCTTGGTGTGAAGGTGTTAAATCTCTTCAAATAATAACAATCCCACATCATTGATAAAATATGATATAGTAATGATTCTTCTAAAATGTTGTGCCCATTTTCTTATCCATGATATTCTTAGTATATCATTATATTGAACCAAAGTGGGATTAATATGAAATGCAATGATATATGATTTAAAACCAATAGATACATACCACTCAATGGACCATATGAAAAATTTGGATGAAACATCATTATTTATGTGATTTGTGTCATTTCCAAGGGAATTTAGAAGTTTCATTCTACACACATTACTTTCACAAAGTTATTTAATCTCAACATTTGTGCATTTCTTGTATCTATGTGAGGACTAAAAGTGAAGGGATCCCAAAATGAAGAAGGCTTCATAATTTCCCCTTTTAATATTGCGCTTGTAATATTAGTCTTGATATGTAAATACTAATTTTGAACATCTTTCTTGTGTTCATGTTTGCTATTCATGCTCTTAATTTTAATAAAATCTTATTTTGAAAAAATATTTATAACATTTTAATCTTAAATATTTTTTTGGCATTTTATTGTGTAACTATTTTATTGATAAATTTAATTTTATAATTTTTATTTATGTATCTAAACCTTAGAATATTAAACCATAATTTTAGTAGCTTGTTCACATGTAGATTGTGTTGTTGAATCTATAAATGATTATATATAGATGTCAATGGATTATATAATAATAAAAATAGTATTTGGATATTTTACAAGGAAGCATAGGGGTGATCAAATTGTTTCAAAGCATGTGCCTTAGAATTTCACTTGAACTATTAATATGATTATGTAAAATTAATAATTAATTAATTTTATACATTTTTACATTAACCCATACTTGTGATGACCTATTTTGAAGTATATGTTATTTGGGGTGTACAATTTATATTAGCATATTCATGGTTTTTCATATATGCAAGTTTATTCTCAATTGGCACAAATTTAGAATTAAAGATTGGATTTATTTTTGGAATGAATTTATTGAATTCATCATATTAATCATATGATACAAAATGGCCACCTTAGATACACTAATTCCTATAAATTGAGCAGATTTAGTTTTTTCATCACAAACTATAGATACTTCTGATTGGATATTCATGTAATATTCTTTATTATGTGACAACATGGGTGTCCTTATCTAATTTAATCATTAAGTCAACAATATGGTAGGGATGATATCTATGAAAACCTTGAGGATGAATAAAATAAGTAACATTAGGAATCTTTTTAGATTCAACATTTAGACAATCTGTATTAGTTAGGAGAGTTAAGAATTCATCCTTATTAATTTTATCCTTATATTTTGGGAAATTGGTTTTATCCATTTAATTATTATTTTTTGAAATGTATTACATATTCCAAGAAATAAACATTTAATTATGATTAAAATATAATTACTTATAAAATATAAAGTACATATATCCATCATAATCATTGCATAATGTCTCAAATAAGGAAAATTTCACCTTAATAAAATTGTGAATAAGTTTGAAGTTTTTGTTTTTGGTTATACATCAATAGATAAATCAAACCCATAATTAGTTTGAAACATTGAGGTGTCTTTCTCCTCTTAGGTTTAATTCACTGAAAATAGTTAAACCATAATTTTTCAATAATCTATAAAGAATTTTAGGAAACAAAAGAAAAAAATATATCTAATTAAAAAGGATAAGAAATAGCCATGAGTTTTTTGAAAATTTATTCTTTTTTAATCATATTTCATATGAACATGTATGGAGACAAGAGAAAATATTAATAAAGGAAGCCTTAATAAGAGAATAAGCATGAAGACCTAGAAGAAAAGTGAGAAATTTCATTAGAGTAATAGTATTTCCACAATCTGTTAGATTATTGTGAATTCTTTTGGATAAAATTATGTGTGCACTTTTCATATCAATGTTTTAGGTTACACTATGTGAACCATCATCAAGATGAGAATGAGAAAAGAATGATCTAAAATTATCCCATTTAGGATGTTTCCAATAACAAATAATGAAGGCACATGTCTTATGCAAGATATTTGATAGGAAAGATCAATCCAAATCACCTAGGTGCAAATTTGGCATTTTGACTCGAAATGATCTGACAAAGTTAGCTAGCCCATAAATTACATTGACCCATTTAGGGATATCTTAGCCAATATTGGCATTTGAATATGTCAATTTCAAATCTTTTAATGTGATTTAGTGTTTTTAGGCCAAATTGTGTATTTTAAGTGCAAATTGGCCAAAAGCCTAGTTGGAGGTTATCAGTGGCTAGATTTAAGTGTTTATAGTTTGCCCCTATTTGAGAACATGTTACAAAATATAGGCAAAGAAATGTATTCTCAAATAATGAGAGATGGCCTGAATGTCAATAAGAAGATGATGATTAAATTATAAAGATCTAAATGATTTTGGGAAGCCTATGATGATGCCCCCTCGAGGGAGTGGTCTTCACATTTGTTGATGGATGGTCCCTTGAAAAGAAACAAGAAGAAAGGTGGAATTAATCCATGGTTGAGATTAATCCAAATAAGAAAATGCTTGCATGCATTGATGTAAAAAGGATGTTGATTTTCCCAAAGGTGGTTATAATTAGGAATAAAAGTCAAAATAATGATTTACACATAGGCGGTTATAATCATTAAGCAGACTTAGATTGGCTAAAATTGATGGTACCCCAGTTAGGGATGATTAGCAAGCATAACTCAAGGATATAACATGTAACATAGATTAAATATGAATGGGCATAAAGTGATGAAAGAGATTAATAGAGGAATGATATTGATCAGTGTAAATGATCTAGTTTTACCTATCAATAAGGAGATGCTCATCATGATTAACAATGATACAACTAGAATTGTCAAATGAGTTAATTTGATCAAGGGTGGGATGGGAGGATTTTCCAAGGTGTCAAGGAGAAAAATATATAGCTCCATTGATTGTAGACCTTCCTGAAGCTAATTTTTGTTGTAGCATGTGATGGCAAGATTTATGATAGAACACCATGAAGACTATCCCAAAATATACATAAGGACCAACTCTTGATCCAATAAACACTCAAAAATAATGCACCAATGATAAAAACCATGATAACAATGTTAATGGATGAATATGGATGGACTCAAGAATAATGTGCTTGAGGAATCACCCAATGAACACATATAGACTGAGTCAAGGTAACAGTGCTAAAAGATAAAAAAAACATGCAAGTGAATAAACAAACAAATAAATAGAAAAAACAAACAAATAAACAACTTGAAATTAAAAAAAAAATAGAAAGCCTGAAAATAAAAGAAAAAGAAAGCATCCTAACAATGGCAATGCCCTAATAAGGTGTATTGAGGGTAACTGACTAGGCTTAAATAGGGCAAATATTTTTGGATTTTTGAAATGTTATGAATGTTTTTGGCATTTTAAGGTGTCTTAACTCATTAGAGAATGACAAGATACCTACTCATAAAATGGTGAGAGTGTATGGAAAGGGGGACTAAGATGACCTCAACATGAATTGAGCCTAACCCACATAGTCTTGAAATGACCTCAAGTCATAGTAATTCCACCCACATAAAATGTGAGGAAAAACTAAATAGGTCCCAATAAGTTATCAAAACTAGAAAATGGTTGATCAAATGCAAATAGTAATGGCAAGGTGATGTGTTAATGCATGGTCAACAAGTGTTTCCCCTAGTTTTCCCATAGGTGGTTATATCTAGGATACAACAACATAGGTCAATGATACTAATTTGCTCATAAGTGGTTATAATTAGTAGAAATATTGGTGAATCACTGATTTGCCCATAGGTGGTTATACTTAGGCTCACATAAATAAACCTGATATAGGATGGAAAATGAATGATATCTTAATAGATCAACTATCACACTACTTTTATAGACTATCATTTAAACACATACTTGATTTATTGTTGAAACTTAATTAGAATCCCCTCACAAAAAGTGCAAGAAGAACCAAATTATCCAAGCTCAAAATAAGATTGGGTATAATGACTAAAAATAGGCTTTGGTCTAGATAGGAATGGAATGGTTAGATGGTATGGTCTTTCTAAGGATAATTATGGTTTTTGATAGATAGCATAAAATGGTAAAAGGTTTACCCCCAAGTGGTGGGGTCAATGGTAGGATATGCAATAATGGCAAAAGGATATGTAATAATGGCAATAGCATGGAAATGTGAAATGGTATGGTACATGTTGTTGTCTTGGGTGTGGTTTTTGATTTTGTTGTTCCTATTGATGAGGAGATGCATGTCGTAATCAACAAATGATATAAACAAAACACTTGATCATGTTAATTGCTATCCCACACCTCATCTAAACAGTTGCTCCATCAATAACTACTTACAAATTTGATTATCAAAAATGCTTATATGATCTTCATTGGTCATTGATTTTAATTCCTTTAAATGTCGAGACAAGGTATTTTTGTACCATTTGAAAAGGAAAGTGTGTCCATGGATGGTAAACAAGGACAAATAATAGATGGTAGGTTTGATTATGAAATGGAATGGTCGATGATAATGGAAAGGGTAATGGTGGAGAAATAAATGAAGATCAGGAATTTTAGTCACATGTAATGTTGTTGATGCCAAATTCTACATAATTTTTGTTGTGACAGGATCAAAGACTTGTTATCTCAATAGGGCCACTATATTTTTATGTTGTTTGACCTTGAGAGTAGCTACCATCTAATTAGGTTATATATTGGAAGCTATTTTGATTTGATCTTTGATTTTGTCTTCATCAAGTAGTGAAGAACTTTCATGATAAGCTATTGGTGCCTCAAAGAAGTTTTCACTAATGAAGTTGTCTTGATTTTCCCATATCACCTCTGAGAATTTTTCACTAAGGAATGTTGACTTTTGAATTTGATTATCATCTAGCGCTTCCAAAAAAAATTCACTAGAAGATGTTGAGTTCTGACTTTGATTATATCCTAACACCTCTAAAAAGGTTTCACTAGGAGAGTGTTCTTCTACTACATGAATGTGGTCTTGGATTCCTTGCTCTTCTTCAACTACTATGTCACCATGGATGCAATTCAACAAAGTGTGATTCTGTCAATCCCAATCGACACTTATGGGAGATAGAATGCCAATAATATGGCTATCTTGGTTGATGGTAGTGGTATGTGGAATTGGTAATGGAATGGGTGTTGGAATCACAATCCTTGTAGAAGATACTAGGAGGACTTGTGTCAAAGCTAAATTACTCATCCTCAAAAATTGTATAAGGATCACAAATGTATTAAAATTGATCTACAAGGCATGCATAACCAATGTTGTAATAGTTATGATCATATTTTGTATTTGAATCTAATTCAAACTCAAAAGACTCAAAATCTGATGTTGAGATTGATATTGATTCATATTCTAATGATAAATTTGATGTCAATTTAAGAATAAAACCTGAATCTAACTCTAATTATTTATCTGATGGGTGTTCTATTACAATGATGTCTTGTTGAATATTTGGTTTTGGACAAGTAACAGCCTATGATGGCATAATGGGCTCCAAAAAAATTGGTTTGTCAGAGAGAAATTCCTCTAAGATGTAAAAAATGTCAAGAGACAACTCCTCAAATACTGGCCTATCAATAGGAGGCTCTTGAAAAATAGGCACATGGTTGAGGTAATGATTTTCCCAAAGGTAGTTATAATCATTAAGAAGTGACTTGACAAAGATTGGCTCATTAGTGTGAGACTCCTCAACAACTAGTATAAGATAAATAGGTGATTCATCACATGTTGACTTATCATAAGTGATTATTTCAAAAAAAACATCTTGGATTGGTTGGTTGTCTTGGCTTTGGTTACCGATGAATTGGAAAATACCAATTTTTAACATAGCTTAGTCTTCAAAGGATTGGATCAGTTGAGGTTTGGATGGGATCGGTACTGGATGAGGAATGACTTGTGTTTGGATAATGGTAAGACCTTGGGGATCATGACTACTCACATGAGCCAAAGGATGAAGTCTAGAAATGGTAATGATAGGGCAGTGTGGAGCTTGATTTCCTACATAAGCCAAAGGACTAGTTCATGGAATGATGAAGGGGCATTATAGAGCTTGATTGCTCGCACAAACCAAAGGATGAGGTCTTGGTATGGGAATGGTGTGACATTATGGTCCTGGAGTAGAAATGGTATGATGTGGTGGAGCTTGATTACTCACATAATCCAAAGCATCTAATTCTTCCTCATAAACCATATCATTCCAGTCATGAGTTGGCTCATAAGTTGGTTCTTGACTATGTTCCACCTACTGATTATGGAAAAGAGGGTATGGATTCATATCCCAAACAACATTATCTATATTTGGGTCTTCAAAGTACTCTTCATAAGTATCTTCATACCAATCAATGTCTTGAGTTGGAGCGTAAGTTATTTTGTGACTTTGTTCCCATGAATGATTAATATGAGGCAGATAGAAATCTATCTCAAAAACCATATTAGCATTATTAGGGTCTTGACTAAATCTAGAAAAGTCATTTTGTGTAGACATTCTATCATAATTTGGATTGTAAGTGACTCTACCATAATTTTAGCTAGACATATCCATGTAAATGATGAAAGCTCTAAAACAAAAAGGCTTAGATTTCCACAAACTCTAAAAAACTATGTCTAAAGGACAAATGGTTCTAACTTGGTATAACTTGGTAAAAGGGGTGGATTTGTATCTCTAATATGGTCTAAAAGTGGAGCTGTATATCTAAAATGATTTTTGCTAAGACTTGGCATAAAATAGTCTAACATCAAATGTATAATGTCAAATGTCATACCCACAAAAGGTCAAGCATTTGAATAAAAACTAGCATGTCAAAGGTCTAGGTCAAAGTGTTCCAAACAAGGTCTAAACAAAGAAATGGAAAAGTTGAGTTGTTAGGTCTTTTTTCCAACCATGGATTCAAAATCTAAGCTCAAATAAATAGGCATATGCTAGGGCTTTTGGCCAAACTGTGTCAAACGCTAGACTTGAAACAAAATCTGATGTGATTTGATTTAATCTAACAAGTTTGGAAATAACTTTGGCATAAACCTAGCACACAGAATCAAACATAAACATGATCAGTTGGCATAAGATAAAATTATCTTTGAGAAGGGTTGTGTTCTCCCAAATAAAGGCACAAATAATGCTAAGGATAGGTTTTAAACAAAAAAATCATCAATAGTTTTTAAATTTGGGTAATTGATTATTCAAAGTTATGCAACCCAAAATAGAAAGTTCTATGTGTCAACCCTACTAATTGAGGCTTAAACAAAAATCAATCAATGTTTGGATCCAAACTTAACAAGGTTAATTGAAAACTCAACTTTGAAAACTACGTTTTGACCAAACAAGCTAGACAAGATTGGACAACGTGATGGCATAAGACAAAAGTTCTAAATGGTAGACATGGCATGGTTTGAAACAAATGGTTTTTGATACAAGATAAAATAGTCTTGAAATAAATTGAGTAGCCTAATAGTGTAAGCATTCTCAAATGATGTGATCTATGCTATGTTTCAAAGACTCAAAAGGCAAAATGGTTTTGACAAGATTTGGGCAACGTAACACTACCTTATATAACTCAAATGACACACACACAAATAATTTTAGAAAAAAATTGAAGGTACAAGTGTGATGTAAAATGGCCAGCATAACACCTCTTTAGACAAAAGAGTGACATATAAACAAATTGATTTGGACATGGTTTATAAACAAACAATCAAGTTTTAGTCTCAAAACATACCAAATGAGAAAATGATCCAAAAATACACTAAGTATAATCCTCCAAATCCTAGCAAGGGTATGGTAATGTGGGGTTAACTAAACTAGCAAGATTTCAAATGTTTCTAGGGGAATCAATTGCACAATGACATTCACGTCAAACAATGCAAAAGAAAAGCATGGAAATTGGGTTACCATGGCATTGTCTAGTTGTAAAAATGTCTATTCCTTTTTACAGCCACTACATCATGTTGTTCACTCAGTGTAGTGTGATGTCCAAATGTAGATATGTCCCATGTACAACTCAGGAGTAATTAAAGTCAATACCAAGAGATGAAACCCCAGGTCAAAGATTCCCTAAAAAACTCATTAAAGGTAATGATGTCCCCCTCGCAAGCCAAGTTTGCATGAAAATAAAAGACTAATAGAAAGAATTTAGGGTTATTTTCAAGGTCACCCAAAGTTTGAAAAGTTTTTGGGGAGTGCTTTAGATGACATTCTTTCTAAGCCTTGGACTAGGCTTTTTACAATAGGAATGGCACTTTTAATTCTAAGGGTTCCTTAAAGGGGACAATAGAAGAGAATACATGCAACACCCCTCTCTTTTCTAAACAAAATTAGATCAAACAACTATTGAAGAAAAAAATGACAAGTGTGTTCAATTTTAAGCCCAAATTCAAAAAATGAGGTGGTGTTCATTTGACCCCTTGGTCTTAGTTGTAAATTTGAAAACTAATGCTAAAAACACTTATTTAAGCACCTTAAATGTTACTTTAAGCACCAAAATAATATTCCTAATTTATTTTTAAGCATTCAAAAGGTGATATAAACATATTTTTAGCAAATTTCAAGCTTGGTCCTACAATAGAAACGTTAACATGTCCTTTAACCTTGAATCTATTTTGGGTTTGAAATAATAAACTTCAAAAAAAGAGCTCTCAAGTTTGTGTTTTTACGAAAACCATAGTGATTGACATCGGTTATATAATCAATGTCAGTTACACTTACTGATGACAGTTATCTAATCGACATTGGTTATACCAATAGTGACCAATGATGGCTATGCCAACTGATGATGGTTTTACTAACTAACATCGATTACTGTGTAAACCTGTGACAAAGAAAAAGGGAAAAACAAAGTTAGAAAATCAAATTATAAGAGTTTCAATGATCTAAATGAATATTATAAAGTTTAAAAATGATCTTCTTCATGTGTGAGATGTGTTTAGTCCCTCTAAGCATGCCATTATGTGAACTAGGAATTTCACTCAAGAGAGGATGGTTAGTATGGTGTTAGTTTCAAAATGAAAACAAAATGAAATAAACACACTAACTAACATAACATTTATAGGCCTAGACACTAGGGAGAGCTTAGTTAACAAACATGAATAGAACACACAACTAAAATGCAAAAGAAACCTTGTTTTACCTCCCTTGGATGCTCCAAAATGCTTGTTATAGTGGCTTTCTCAGCTTGTGCTCATGAAGTCCTTGGCAATGGAAGCTTGGCTACCTCCATCTCTCCTTGGCATCTTTGGCTTATGGATTGGCTTGGGTTGGAATAAATTTGGCATGATAACACTAGTTTTAATGGATTTTGGAATCATTTATGCATTATAAATTTGAATTATCATAGCTTAGAAATGATGTTCATGACCTCCTATTTATAGATTTTTTAGATTGATCAGAATCAACCTGAATCATCCATCTCAAGATTGAGATGTGTGTCTAATAATTAATCCAATTTTGAAATTAAAATTGATAAATAGGTTCATCAATATTTAGGATATAGGAACAATTAAGAGACATGAAGGGCTTTAATGAGGCATGAGAGACATGAATTTTGATATTTATGCCATTTATGGCGTAGGGATGTCTTCCCAAAAAATGAGGTCACCTGATGATGTAGATATTCCATATTTATTTCCAAAACAAATTATTCAACAAGTTTCCATAAAATTATTGATTAGGCCTTGATTTGGGTTAATTATTTCTTAAGCATGTTTAAGCACATTATGCACAAATTACCCAAATTGATTAGAATGCCTTGTTATTGGTCCAACAATTGATTGGATTAGAATTACAAGGCAATGTTAGATGTGTTAGATCTGTTATCCCATTTATAATGTTACCAAAAAAAAATAATGAAGTCACATGTCTTATACAAGATATTTGATAAGAAAGATCAATCCAGAGCACCTAGGTGTAAAATTGGCATTTTGACTAGGAATGATCTAATCAAAGTTAGTTGGCCCATAAATTGCATTGCCCCATTTAGGGACAGCCTAGCTAAAATTGGCATTTGAATATGTTAGTTTTATATATTTTAATGTGATTTAGTGTTTTTAGGCCAAACTATGTATTTTACGTATAAATTGGCAAAAATCCTAGTTGGAGGTTATTAGTGGCCAGAATTAGATGTCTACAATACCACCTACAAAATCTGCTCCTCTATTTTGGTGAAACATATGCAATCTCTTCTTGATAACATTATTGGGGAGAAATATGGGGATTTTGTGATAGGTATAAAAATCATGAATGGAACTGTCTTAACCCATGAAGCTGTGCATTCTATTTCTAAATCCTCAAGGTAGGGCATGTTACTTAAACAAGACATGTTGAAAGCTTATGACCTAGTTTCCTGGTGTTTCTTGATGCAGATTATGGAAAAGTTGGGGATGAATCATGATACTAGGAAAATTATCTAGAATTTTATTACAACCCCCATGTTTTTTATTATTTTAAATGGTGTCCCAAAAGGTTTCTTTTCTAATTCAAGAGGCCTAAGGTAGGGAAACCCCCTCTCTCCCTACCTCTTCATCATTTTAGAAAAAACCTTGGAAATAAGCTTGAGGATATCCTACACTTAGGGATTTATTTAGGGTATCTCAATGGCCTAAAATATATATCCTATCACTCACCAATAATTTTTTGATGACACTATCATCTTAGGAGATGCTTCTGTTAAGGAATCTAAACATCTAAAATTCACAATTAAACAACTATGAAAATGTTTCCAAACAATGTGCTAAATTTTAAAAGAGATACCTATTCTTCATTAATACACCACTCCTTCATAAAAATGAATCACCAAAATCCTACACTATCAAGTGGGCAAACTATTGACAAGCCACATAGGCATCCCTCTATTTGCATGAAAAATAGACTCTCAACTTTGGAACCCCTTAATTGTTTGCATCCAAATAAAATTGGTAAGTTGGAATGGACACCTTATTACCCAAGTAGCTAAATAACTTTTCCTCAAGGCCTTAATTTAGAGCATTCATGTATACCAAATGTTTGTATTCATAATGTCATCCAATATTGCCTTTAAAATTGAGTAAATCCAAAAAAACTTCTTATGGAGGGAAACTAAAGAAAGATCAGATATAACCTTATTGTGTGGGAAAAAGTTTGTCTTCCAAAAGCTAATGGATATCTTGGCCTAAGAAGCATCAAATCCATGAATAAATCCCTATTATCAAAAATGGGCTAGTACCTAATGAAGGAAAATGGGGAATGGGAAAGAACCATAAAAGCTAAATTTATGAAATGAGTTAAAGAGGATGACTTCCTATGAGAATAATGCCCTACTAATGTATCCACATTCTAGAAATACATATCTATCTACATGGAGCTCTTGAAGAAAGGCATCTTATGGAAAATTGGCAATGGTGAGAAAATTGACTTCTGGTAAGATGCCTAGTTATCTTCCACTCCCCTCTCCACTTAGGGGATTTAGGATAAGTGGTATAAACATTTCAAGCAAAGATAGGTATCCAATATAAAAGATTACTAGGAAATTAAAGATGGAACAAAGTGCTAAAAATTCCTCCCCAATGATCTCTACCACTATAAGAATCTTAGGCTATTCAAAACCTCAACCTGACATTAAGACATGTCCACATTCCCTCCATCCAAAAGGAAGATCAGTTTATTTGGTGGGAAAATGATAATGGCTCCTACTCGTTAGCCTCAAGTCATGCCACTAACCTCAAATTGGAAAGTGAATGGAGTTTATGGAAAAACTTTTGGGTAAACCATCTAACTCCCAAAGTTAATTTCTTTTTTTAGAATATGGCATAGAATAAAATTTTGATAGTGGACAACCTAGCCAAAAAGGGGCTAATTGTACCCAATAGATGCCTATTTTTTCACAATGTGAAATATTTTGTTCACCATCTTTTCCTTGAATGCCCCTTCAGCTTGACATTATTTAACTGGTTGTTAAATCATCTTAGCTTGGCCTGGGTCAAACCAAATAATATCTTGGACCTCATTGTGCAATGGAATTACCCCTAAAATCTCCCTTTCCTCATCTTCCTTTGGAATATTTCCCTCCCCCATTGGTTTTGATGAATATGGAAAATTTACAATGACGGTCAATTCCTCAACAAAAGATACCAGTTGAAAGGTGTCTTCTCCCACCTCTGCTAGACCATTTTGAAAAACTAGAAAGCTTTCCCCCTAAATAAAAATATCCCACCCCTCCCTTAGCCTTACATAGGTATTATGTTCTTCCTCAAAATCTTTAATTTTCTATCACACTAAATGGAAGTTTCCTCTAAAGGATGGGTGAAACTAAACTTTGATTATGCCTCCAAGGGAAACCTGGCTCTTATAGGGGGAGGAGGAGTTATAATAAATTCTAAAGAGGAGATGTTGGTTGTGTATGAGGGTCCCATGGGAACCCAAACAAACCACCTAGTAGAGGCCAAAGCAACCCTTTGGGGTATATAGTTGGTGTCAAGCATCAACCATAATAAGATCATTATGGATGGAGATTTGTTGAATATTCTAAGCACCTTAGAGGGGAAAAAAACACCCTCCCACACCATCAAGGACACTATTGATGATGTCAAGAATCTCTTAAAGGGAATGTCTCATTTTCAACTTATACACACCTATAGGGAAGGAAATGGGGTGATTGACCTCCTCACCAACATTGGAGTTGAACTCCACCTTTTAACTAACTATCATGATGCAAGCATCATCTGTACTAATGTCTTTAAAGCCATATGAGATGAAGGTACTGATTTGAGTTAAAAACATCATTTATATACATGTGTATAACCTCATTTTGAAGGGGTAGATTTTAATTAGGATGACCCATAATTATTATAAAAGGAGGGGACTTGATTATTTTAATGAGCCTTCAACAGGATTCCCAAATTATTCCTACTTTTTTAAAATTTTCCCTATCCAAAAACTTCATTCTACCCACTTCGAATCTACACACAT
Organism: Torreya grandis; assembly: GCA_037957365.1. NCBI lineage: Eukaryota > Viridiplantae > Streptophyta > Pinopsida > Cupressales > Taxaceae > Torreya > Torreya grandis. The sequence goes on along the minus strand of JARHVA010000575.1, from coordinate 3,363,005 downwards.
AGTCTCCATGGGTGGTGATAGGCATAGATTGGAACCCATTTCCTACAAGGATGTCTATGAATATAAAAAAGTATGGAAGAAGTTGAAAAAGAGGGGACTCACTGAGTTCATGAGCACAATGCTGAGATTGCCCATGATTTTGTTGTGCCTTGGAATAAATGAAAAGTGACCATCTACAACATCATAATTAACATTTTTGAGGAGTTTAATGATGAAGCAACTGGTATGTCATGTACAGGCACTAAGGTGTTCAAAGATCAATTGAAAAATTATGAGTCAATGCAACATTTTTTAGGATAAATGAATTTGTGTATATGGAAAAAAGGGATTTCCATGAGCTAATCTCGCATGATATTGGCCCAACATTTTCCTTAAAATCATGCATTACATGATGCTTAAAGGTAAATATACTCTTATATTTTCTCACCACTTTCTATTTTTTAATAATTTTATTAGATACAAAATTAGTCTACCTTAGTTTCTACTAGAGTCCCTGAAGAATATCATCTTGTTACATCAAGTGAATGACACCAATCCCATCCTTCACCAAGGTTTGGTTATCCTTTTGGTCAAGCATGGCCAATCCCTTTACGAATAGAAGGTTCCCCCTAGGGGTTCCTTCCTTCTTTGAGGAGGACTCCTTGGAAAAGGATCCCATTGAATGATCCCATTAGCCCTTTAATCTCACCCCCCTAAGATATCCTATCAGATTCCCTCCTAATGACCTCCCCCTTAAGATGTTTATCCCCAAACCAAAACCTATCTCACTCGAAGTGGGTACTCCAATGAAGACAACCTAGGAAGGGAAAGCCATTGTGACTATTGAGATAGAAAGGAAATATTTTCATCTAGAAAACTTTAATTCAAAGTTTCAATAAGCAGGGATGGGTCTTTCCAAACTCATTCAGGACTAGAACTCTTTACATAGATAGGGCAAATCTAAATTTCATGCTTTTATTCAATATGCCTAGCCTACTTAGTCCCCTACCATTTAATCACTTAAGGTTTTAATATCCCCCCTCAAGGATCCCCCAAGGGGGTCCCCCCTAAGAATTCCCCCATGCTAGTTAAAGGGAAAAATCATCCCTATATGATCTTCCCTGGTGAAGCTGTTGAAGGCCCTGAGAACCACTCTCGAGCAAAGGATTCTAAGGAAAAATAGATCATTCTAGTGAAGAACCTTGAAGATAATGAAGACCCATAGGAGGTACTTTCCTCCTAAATATTTTCTAGTATCCTATTTTTTGATCTCATTCTAGTACTGTAACTTTTTGCTTTTTGGCTCCTCGGCCCTATTTATGGCCTGTTAATACTTTTGTATTGTACTTTGGTGGTTCCAAGTCCCTGTGAAACTTGGATTTTACCTCATCAAAAAAAAGATAGTGGAAACTAAAAATTATAATTATAATAAAAAATGAAATTGAATTAAAATTAAAATTAAAAATAAAAATAAAATTATAAGTTAACATTAAAATATAATTAACATAAAATTAAAAATTAAAAACTAAACAACTGGTAAAAGATAATGTTAAAATGAGCCATGTTAAAGGAAGGGGAAAGGAAAGGACACTATAGAGAGATAAAAACCTAGATGATCCCAAAAAAGAGATACAGGAAGGGAAGGAAGAGAAATTTCATATTTTCATGTATGATAAGAGGAAATTAGAAACTAGGTCTTAAAACTTAGTGCATAAATCTAAAACCCTAATAAGTTATAATTAAATCTTAAATTAATCATAGGATTTTCCACACTTAATAAATTAAGGATTCACAAATATTATTTAACTAATTTAGGATTTAGTGATCTAAATAAGCCAAAATATTAAGAGTAATTCAGATCGTACAGTATATGTTAAAAAAAGTTGATATGACTATAAAAACATAGTATAATTGATTAATTTCAATTCAATATTTATGTAAATGACCTAGAATTGAGAGTATTTAACTTTTTTAGGCATTGTTAAGGTATGTGACAATGTATGGTCATAAAAAGGGCTCTACAAGTGCTCTTTGTAAGCTCATATTAGGAAACATACTATGAGATATATTAGGATAAGTCAAATATTGATTAGATGCCTAAAGAAACTAAATTCCTCTTCACTCTACTAACTTCATCAAGAATATCTACCCTAGTCTAAGATATTTTGGATTGATACACCTATAATTAAAAATATCTTCTATTTCTTTATATGTCTTTAAATGAGTTTGAATAAGTATATTTTCCTTATTCTTGCCCCACATTTATGATCCTCCCCATGCTAATCTAAAACCAACTATAATTTTTTTCCTTAATTAACTTACTTGATCAACTTAATTTACTTGGTTCCACTTGTATGAAGCAAATAGGCCCAAATCTTAATGACACATTCACCAAGAGATTGCCTCTACTCATAATAATGAATATTGCATTTTCATTGATGCTTTCAAGTTTATATGTAAGATTCTCAAGTTTTCCTTTGTTTGAAAAATACTAATGCCAAGTATTGATCATCAAAATTATGGGTTATGGGCCCATAAGGGACTAATTCCTCCCAATATTTGGTCCATGGTTAACTCATTAAGTCTACACTACCCTAGTTCAAGCTAATGCTTCCAATTTTAGTCATACATAAGTATACATGCTTTCATTGTATGATCATAATGATGCATCAAAGTTTCATACCAGTTTGTCACATGTAATGGAATGATTGAAGTATCATTGGAGGCTAAAATGACCTTGATCACATAATTATCCATGACTAATAATTTTTATTGGAAAATGATGGAAGCTAAGAAAGGATTGTATACATCTACTTACTTTGATGATTTTATGGGTAAGAAAACTGTCAAATTTAATAAACTATGCATGGGTTGACATATCTAACTAAGTCATGGCCTTGATAGTTGGGTGGCATCATGTTTCATTAGCCTATTGTCTAATATTATGTGGGATCATTTCATTTAGTCATGACTATTTTTGATATTTAAATTATAATTTGTGTCATTTCCATGTGAGCAAGTTTAATCAATAAAATTGAAACCCTCATATAGGCTCACAAGCTCATGAGGGAAAGCACATTAAGACATGTTGTATTTTCCTCTAGGATGTGATATTATGAATTGGATACATGTGGCTTAAATGGTGGGGTTTTGATCCCTTTCACTAGGATAAGATACAAATTCAATTCATGTGGTAACACATGATTGCTTTACATGCCCACATATTGTCTTACTACAAATGTCATTTTACAATCCATGAATCTGTCTAGATGCACATCTAAAAAGTGGCTATCTTAGATTGCCTTGAAAACCCATAGCCCTTGGAACTGCACCAATTTACTTTGAGACTTGAAATTTTGCAAGAGGTATAAATCCTAACATGTGGCTCAAAGGAGCCAAGTCAAACTCATTCCTTGGAAAAAAATATGAAAAGTTATGAAATTGTGCCATGATGCACGAATGATGCATGGCATGCTCAAGCTAACTACGTAAAATTCATGACTAAGAATAAGGATATGAAACTATTAGTAATAGTTTTACATCATGTTAGTTTTGGTATTTATCAGAAGGTAAATAGTAAAAGGTTAGTAATTAGTTAGTGTGTAACTATATGGTTAATATAGTAATTTTTTATTAGATAGATTATATTATTATTAATTGATATTGTCAATAAGATATACCAATATATCTAAATATTTTTTCTTAATTATAGGATTTGGGTGAGAGAAAATAGCAGAGAAGTTATAGGAATAATATTCTTATATATTTGTAATGTCCTAGATGATTAATTAAGGATAACAGAGTAGAATATTATCATGTGTAATTAAAAATCTTTATGTAATTTATTCGACTCTATTTATGTAATTATATGAGTTAAAGTTATGATAAGCTCATCCTTTACCTATCATTGGTATCAAATTAAATTATCAATACTAAGATGGGGAGATAATTTGTATGAAAGGACAATTAGAATTTCATGTTGTCCTATAGATAGAATTTATAAAAATATTTGAGTGTTTAGTTTAGTTGTTAGAAATCCTAATCAACATAGATATGTTATTATTTTAATGAACTCCAAGGTTGAACAATAATTCAATAGTGTTTTTAACAAAGTTGACTACACTCGAACGCATCATGCATTACAAGCTAGCGAACATGCTTGAGATGGAGCTTGGTAAGTGATTTTGAAATAAAATCAGCATCTAACATAATTCATCTCTAATTCAGAATCATATTCCTCATGTCCTTCCACATAGCTATCCCAAATCCAAGGCTTGTATAATTATTTTGGTGAATAATTTAGAGCAGTTAAAAGGAGTCCACTATAGTTGTTTGATCAGGCACATCTTGTATTTGACTATCTAATATATGCATGTTATATAATAAACTACATTATTGTTGTTCTTTCATATATCCTAGATCAGGTTTCACATTTGAATCACATTTCTATCTCATATCTTAGCCTAATTCATCTTGTAGCATTATGGATCTCCCCATAGATCTAGTGTTAGATTTGTTCTTGGTGTTGGAAATATTGTCATTGATGTCAAAGGTCTAGCATTATTGGTGATATAGGCCCCATTGCATTTAATGTTGTTTATCTTGGCTAATGTGAGTTAATATTTATTTAATATTAATGAATATATTTTTGGTTGCATATGAGAGATAGAGGTTGATTTGATATTGTATTATCTAGCTTAGAAGAGCAATTGTGAGAGTTGAATATGATTTGTATTTGTTATATCTAGCTTAGAAGAGCAAAGGTGAGAGAGAGGAAAGAGATGTTGTATTGATCTATCATTTGTTGAGATAGAAACATTGAGAGATAGGTGTGTGGTATACACAAAGGGGTTGGTGTACCTGTGGGTTGGTGCTCACAAATTATTGCTGGGTTGGTACTCGATAAAGGGGTTGGTGCTCCTGTGGGTTGGTGCTCATGAATAGTAGCTGGGTTGGTGCTTGGCAAAGGGGTGTGGTGCTCCTGTGGGTTGGTGGTCATGAATAGTAGCTGGGGTGGTGCTCAACAAAGGGATATGGTGCTCATGAATAGTAGTTGGGGTGGTGCTCAACAAAGGGGTATGGTGCTCCTGTAAGCTTATCTTGTGAATATTGTTTGGGTTTGTGCTCATTCATATACTTGAGATTGTTCTCTATGGTTTTTCCCACATTGGGTTTCCACATTATATCTGGTGTCTCTCTCTATCTTGTGTGGTGTTTAATGGTTGAGTTTTATTGCATATCTTGAATGTTTGATTAAGTGAAATTTGGTTAAAAGAAAGTTTTATAAGATATATAATATACTGATTCACCCCCCCCTCTCAGTATATCCCATGCTTAACAATTGGTATCAGATCAAGTTCCTTCAGAAAGGGTTTAACAGCTTGAAGGTAGATCAAAGAAAAGCATAAGATGGCCAAGTAGCTAAAGAAGGAGAATCAAGAGTTGAAATCTGTGGTTGAGGCTCTTAATGAAAAGGTGTGTATCTTGGATTCTAAGTTCGCTATAGAAGTAAAAGAAAATAAGATATTTATTCAGGATCTTAAGAATCAGTTACAGGTTGCAAATTCAATTTTAAAATCAAAAGAAGAAGAGTGTAATCAGTTGAAGAATGAGTTAGGTTCTTTAAAGGATAATCATGAGAAGATTATAATCAAGGTTGAGAAAGATCATGAAATATTGGTCCAAGGAAAGAAGGATGCAGGTTTTGAAGGCAAATCAAAGAAGTCGATCAAGTATCCCAATGCTTTTAAGTTTTCAAATTCTTTTCATAGTCTTTGTTTTGTTTTTCATCATGTTGGTCATAGGGAAAGAGACTATATGAGGAGAAGTAATCAGTCAAAGGGAGATCTCGGTCACATTCAAGAAAAAGGTATGAGAAATATTGTCTGCTTTTGTTGTCATAAGGTTGGCCATATTGCTAAATTATGTCCAAAATAAGTAAAGAGATCTTCAAAGTATGTCAAAGGTTACAAAGCCTCTAAAAGATATGAGAAAAGTCAAATTAAGGTTTGGAGACCTAAAATAGTAAAGGTTGATTAGGTTGAGTTTAAGAATGAAAATGAATTACTTGCTATAGTAGATAAAGAATCAGATAAGAAGGATTTTGTAGAATCTCTTGTTACATTTGAGCATGAGCTTTGTCAAGATAAGATAGTTGCAAAAGTTGAGAAAAATAAAAACATCATAAATGATAAGGTTAGTAAGTCAAAAAGGTTAGATATGCTTAAACGGATTCTAAAATAAAAACACAAGAAGATCGAGGAAGAAACAGAGGAGATGTGGGAATCTCCTAAGATTTATTTCTAGAACCCTATTGTGTGGGGTGTCTCTTCTAGGTTTCAAGGAGACACTTTTAAGAAAAATTGAAGCATGGTGGATGCTATTGGGTCATGGATATGTTGCATGACAAGAAGGTGAGTTGACCGATTAATTTGTATATCTTTTGAGGGAATAGATTTTTGAAGAAAATTTTGCATCAGTATGGTTTGAGGCTATTAGAACGATTATCACATATGTAGTGTTTCAAATGATTAGGGTCATAAGAAATTAAAATGTTGAAAAAGAGCTAACAGTTTCAGAAAGAAGGAAAAGAAAACTCATGAAATTTCAATGAATAAGGATCATAGTTTCAAAGCTCCATTCATCAGGGAGAAGGTTCAGACATGTTCATGGCAGAAGAAACAACATGAACATTCTATCATGGTTCAGACAACCTTGCATGTAAGAAATAAAAATCAGCCATGGTTCGTTGATAGCGGATGTTTGAGGCATATGACAGGAGTTAAGGGTAAAGAAGATCAATGGTGGCATAGTGAAATTTGAAGATAAAAACACTACCAAGATAGCCAAAAAAGGTACTTTGAGTTTGGATTATGGTAAAACTAAGACTAAGAATGTTTTATATGTAAAAGGTCTTAAGCATAATCTGTTGAGTGTTAGTCAAATATGTGATCAAGGATACACATTAAAGTTTCATAAAGAAAGTTGTGAGATTAGAAGAAAAGATTCAAATGAGTTGATTGCAGATGCTCAAAGGACAGGGAACAATGTATATGTTTTGTTAGATATCTTCTCAAAGGCATGATCAAATGATACATTCAAAGATCAGCAAGAGGAGTTGGGAGTAATTTCTATTACTTCCTGCCATTTATGTTCAGCATCAGTTGAGGGGGAGCTAAGTGTTAGCTCTAGGTAGGCCCTTTGCCATTGATGTCAAAGGGGGAGAATAATAGGTACATGTACAGGTGTACAAAATAGGTATAGGGAATAGGTACAAGTTGCTACAGTAAGGGGGTGTTATTGTATATTTTTAGATGATAGTGTAGGTGACAGGATGTGGCAATTTTAGGATTGAGGTTGCCATCAATGACAAAGGGGGAGATTGTTGGAAATATTGTCATTGATGTCAAAGGTCTAGCATTATTGGTGATATACACCCCATTGCATTTAATGTTGTTTATCTTGGCTAATGTGAGTTAATATTTATTTAATATTAACGAATATATTTTTGGTTGCATATGAGAGATAGAGGTTGATTTGATATTGCATTATCTAGCTTAGAAGAGAAATTGTGAGAGTTGAATATGATTTGTATTTGTTATATCTATCTTAGAATAGCAAAGGTGAGAGAGAGGAAAGAGATGTTGTATTGATCTATCATTTGTCGAGATAGCAACATTGAGATATAGGTGTGTGGTATACACAAAGGGGTTAGTGCTCCTATGGGTTGGTGCTCATGAACTGTTGTTGGGTTGGTGCTCGGCAAAGGGGTTGGTGCTCTTGTGGGTTGGTGCTCACAAATATTAGCTAGATTGGTGCTCAACAAAGGGGTGTGGTGCTCCTGTGGGTTAGTGCTCATGAATAGTAGTTGGGGTGGTGCTCGGCAAAGGGGTATGGTGCTCCTGCAAGCTTGGCTTGCTATTATTTTTTGGGTTCATGCTCATTCATATACTTTAGATTTTTCTTCATGGTTTTTCCCACATTGGGTTTCCACGTTATATCTGGTGTCTCTCTCTATCTTGTGTGGTGTTTATTGGTTGAGTTTTATTGCATATCTTGAATGTTTGATTAAGTGAAATTTGGTTAAAGGAAAGTTTTATAAGATATATGATATATTGATTCACCCCCCTCTCAATATATCCCATGCTTAACACTTGGTCAGTGGTTACATCTAATTCAAACTTCTTTTAGCTTATCACTTCTTTTTCCATGTGACCCCTACACAATGAGCTGGCAAAATTCTTTTCAAATTTAATATGGTATTTAATGTCATTTGAAGATTCATAGAGTAAACAAATGCCAAATTATGGATCAAGAGATTTGTGTGGTGATTTACTCTGTGGTGGTTGCCTCGATGCATGCATAAATCTACCTACCTTCCATCGACATCATGTATACCTATTCAATTCATTTTTTTTAGTGTCATAGTTTCATATGGTCATGATAAAAGCATTATTAGTTTAGTATTGAGTTTTTATGTCTCAAGTATATTAAGTTGGTATATTTAGAAACTTTTGTCTTTTTTATTATTAGTGTCTGGGTTTAAATGTTAGTCATTCTTTTAATATTAGTATTTGTTTAGTCTATAAACACCTAGTTTATAAAATTAATTTTCTTATTTTATATGTCATAGAAGTATATGATATAGCATCATGTTTTTTTTATTTATTAATAATGTCATTATTGTGAAAATCAAGAATGAGTTGAAATTTTAAAAAAAAAAGTCATGTTGTCTAGAGTCAATATTGTTTGGGTCCATAGTTAAATTCTCGTCAAGAGACAATTTTATGTCAAAACAATCCAGTCGTTAAAATGTCAAAAAGAATAATGGATGCATTTTAACTTGTATGCAACATCCACATTATGGAGTAGGGGGGAAGGGGTGGTGGGGATTTACCTCAAAAAAATTGCTTCATGACTTATTCAACTACGTTAGCAGTAGCATACTAAAGGTTAAAGGATACATGTAGGATGGAGGTCTTTTAGCAACCTCTCATCAATCACCAACGATGGGGCCACATCAATGTTTTGGTGATTTATGTATCTATTTTTCATTTCCACTATGTGTTTAAAAAATAAGAATAGAAGAATAATTCTTTTTTATGTAATGTAATATGTGTGAAATTCTAAACATTATTGCCTGATGTGAAGACATTGTGAAAAGACAAAAACACTAATGTAAGCCAATTCATGGATCTTGAAAGGGTTTGTGGTAGATCTAGAAAACCACAAGAGGTGAACAATACTTTAGCAATAGTTAGGAGAGAAGATACTACAGATATCCCATGACTACATTACTTCTTTATGGAGATGACCCTTAGTGATGCATCCATTGAGGCCATGTAAATTAAATACAGGATGTATTCCTTCATATAATAGTGGTTATGTGAAACAAGATTACATCATTAGTGTGAAGACCTAAGAATATGTGGTAGCATGCAATTCTATTTATTCTATTCATGTCAAGGTTTATGGTAAACCTATAAAACCATGGGAGGAGTAAGGCTCTCTTTATATCAAGGTCATAAGCCAAATAAGTCATGCTACAGTGGGTGAGGACACTATAGATAAGAGTGTGAATGTTTTCTCACCATGTAAAACTATGGGGAAGAATGTTAGGAATGGATTTTACATCATGTTAGTTTTTGTATTTACCAAAAGTTAAATAGTAATAGGTTGACATTTACTAAGAGATAAATACCAATAGGTTAGTAATTAGTTAGTGTGTAACTGTATGGTTAATACATTAAGTTTGTATTAGATAGATTATATTATTGTTAAGATATATTATTAATAGGTTATAGCAATATATCTAAATAGTTTTGCTTAGTTGTAAGACTCAGGTGAGAGAAAATAGCAGAGAAGTTATAGGAATAATATTCCTATATATTTTTAATGTTCTGGATGATTAATTAAAGATAACATAGTAGAATATTATCATGTGTAATTAAAAATCTTTGTGTACTATGTTTGGCTCTCTTTGTGTAATTATATGAGTTAAAGCTCTGATAATCTCATCCTTTACCTATTATAAACTATAAAAATAGAAGACTAAAAAGGATGTGAAAGACAATGTGACAAGTCAAACATTATAAGAATTGGATAAGTAGATAAACTCTAACCAAACATGAATAAACATGAAGACATGAAGACAAAGCCAATGCAAATGAGAAACTACAAAAGTAGAAAATAATGCTAATGTCAAGTTCATATCACTAAGATAAAAATTAATGTATTCAAGTGAAAATAGGTTTGAAAATATATTATTAATTCCTTAATTCCAAAAAAAATGATAATGTCAGACGAAAATTTTATAAGCAATTTAATAGAGGAATCTAATAGAACAATTTTTCAAGGATGTTTTCTTTTGTGTTTGACCATATACATTATGGAGTGATTTGTGTAAGGGTTTAAATATATATATTTTTAGTCATAAGTCCTTAATTGGATTCTTCAATTTTAACAATTATTTAACGAAGCATCTATGTTTTTATAGATGTGGAGGTTTTGACCAGAGCTACAACCAGTTCTAGGGAACAAACCAAGGGCCCAATCCCCAAGATAAATATATAACCATGATACTTAAATCACCAATAGCCACCTCATGCCAGCCTAAATTACCAATAGCCACCACTAGCCTACCATGCCATGGTAGGATTTGAACTTGGGTAGGGCTAGACACAACCAAGCCACTTTTAACCAATGTACCCACATCCCATTAGCATCGAGGCATCCATTTTACTGCTAGGGTAAATTTATAATTCCTTTATCAATATAAATTTTATATCTCCAAAACTATATTCATTTTAAATTTTAAGGAGGGTGTGATAAAACCCAGAAATCATTTGCCAAGACTTCATCTTAATACTTAGAAGCAATAATATCCCTTTTGATAAGCCTCTATTACATGATAAAAATGCACAACATTAAAATGTTGTGAACTTTGTTTAATGATATATTATTTATGATAAATCCAAATAAGTTAGATGTGTCTAACTTACATCTTATTTCATTCTTAAATCTAGTCTTCATTTAATAATAAGCTACACTTAGATTTATTATTTAGTCAATTGATAATGATGAGAATATAAAACATTAAGGGCATCTTAAACCTTATATTGATTAACTAAGTGAATGTCAGGACTTTAAAAAATTCCATTTTATAAAGAGTTCATGAGTCCAAATTATAGGTAGGATTAATGTATTTACAAATGAGGATACATATTCCATTATTTTTTAGTTGGGTACATTTTAAAGTAATAAACATTTATTAAACTTAATTATATTTCTATTCCAAATTAAAAAAAATTCAAGTCAGTTGTAGGTAATTGCATTTAAATTAAGTATAATTATTTATCTTATTTATAAATACATGGAAACAATGAATGTTACTTGCTTTATAATCCTTATTAGCTCATTTAAAAACCATTTTAAGTTACAATAACAATAAACTATTATATTCTTACTTCCAAAGGCTTATTTAATTATACCCAAATCACATTTAGGCATCCACTTTTAAGATCAACCATTAAAATTTGAGGTTATTTTAAAATATTCAACATAAATTAGTTCTTAATGTTTATAGAGATGCAATTATTCATCAACCTCATCTATAATGTTATTTAGATATGGACAGTTGAACTATTCTTAGTGTATCTTAAATACATAAGTTGGTCAATTCACTGACACACACATCATATATATTATTAACATACTGTGTTCCTAAAATATTAAATAGTAGGAAGTTAATATTAATAGTTGGCTTAACACAAAACCAAATTCATTCATTTAAAATTAATTATTGTCATGAATATCTCTCACAAGGGTCGAAGATCCATTATTCATGATAAACTAGTATAATAGGGATTACCACCTTATTATTTTCAATGCATCTACATTTTTATTAAGATCTAGAATAAATAAGGCTCATTAGTATATCAATTAATGTACTCTATTAAACATAATGGTTCATAATGCACATATATACCCAATTGTGCAATATAGTGGACTACAATGTATGTGTTTATTCCCAAGGAATTAAAACACATAGATTTGAATCCTATTCAATTTATGCCATAAGAAATATAATAAGACTAATCTAATTAATCCATTTCAAACATTATATATATATATATATATATATATATATATATATATATATATATATATATATATATATATAATGGCATAAATTGAATAGGATTCAAATATATATATATATATATATATATATATATATATATATATATATCATTAATAGCATGCCATAGTTTTATTTAGAATTATTCAAATCAATATTCAGATTTCCTAGTAGTATATCATACTTTCTAATGAAATAAATAGATCTAATTTAAGTTAGAACATATACACCTATTCATTATATCTTATTTATCGATCAACAAATTTAATCATGCTTATGTTTCAATTCTATATATGATATGATTTGGTGCCATGACATGTATACACACAATATTTTTAAAACTTAATCATGTATTTTTACTTTTTCTCCTGTAGCAATCTATCAAGTTTCAATTTCCCTAAGTGCATGCCTTAAAGGTTGCACCAATAAAGTTGTTGACAGGATAGTGGTGATTTATGAGAGATATTGTTGATTATTTAAAATTTCTTAAATCCATTCTAGCTTCCTTAGATTTGACCCCTTAATCTAGTTCCTTCCATATTACATCCTATAGTTATACTTGTACACATCAATTCCTAGCACCATTGTGTTAAAATTGTCAACCTTACTTGAAATGCACTCAAATGCACAATTTAGGCCAAAATCACTTAAACACACTAAATGGTTCAAGATTATCATATACAAGTGCTGATTTAGGATAATGAATCCCTAAATGGAGTAATGCATTTTATGTTATTATTAACTTTGATCAAATCATTTTGAGTCAAAATGATAAAAATATATTTTGGTTCTTTGGATCACTCTTTTATTCTAATTCAGAAGCACATGACATGTGCATGTTTTATTTTTTATCGACGACATCCTAAATGGGATGATTATTCATACACAATTAAAATTTCCTTATAATTCCTCTCTTGTCTAATTACAACCTATTAATATTACTTTTTGACCATTTTGATTAATTGTGCACCAATTTACAAAGAATTATACTAAAATTGATTAATTTTACTTGGGAAAATTAAACCAAATTATGAGCTTAAATAAGAATTCCATAGAATTTATTGAATATTTATTTATTGGAAATTGATTCCTATTAACTACATCATCAATTGAGGTAATTTTTGGGGTGGGATCCATAATCCATAAATGAAACAAATATTAGTATTATGGCTTCCCATGCCTCTTCCTCCCAAATCATTATGAAGATATTTATGGATTTTATTTACATAATTAGATTTATTAATGGACACACATCTTCATCTTGAAATGGACAGTCATGGTTGATCCTGATTAATTTGGAAAATATATAAATAGGAGGGCCAAGACCATTTTAATTAAGCTTAATTTTTGTAAACTTATAATGCAAGATTATGTCCACAACCTTTTTTGTGTTAATTATTATGCTTTATTTAGAAAAGGATAGATTCATTTGATAGGCATAACATTTATTCCATATCATGAATGTAGATTATAGTTGGTGTTCTTGAGATGGTGGAGGAGCTTGCTTTGTAACATTGTTAAAGAGTTGAGCACCAAATCAAGGGTAAAATCATGCTTGGAGCCACTTATGGATGATGGGAAGATCTTGAGAAGGTAGTGTATGTTTTCTTTATTTCATTAAGTTATTAATTGTCATTTTCACACTCAGTTGAATAGGTTGGCAAGATTTTTATTTCTTTATGCATTTTTCTTGGATTTCAAGACTAATGCTTGATATAACCATCTTTGTAATCCATCTCTACATCTTAGCACCCCTGATGGAATAACACATCCCTCTCAAGTAAGGAAGACATTTTAGAAATCTTAGATTTCATTAAAAATCCCTTAACATCAATTTTTAGGTTCATTTTCTTGTGTTTCTAACATTTTTTATTGATACACAAGCCATGCAATGACCAACGTCATTTCTATCTAACGACATTAGTCAATGCTAACTGACATATTTTAGGTTGTAGGGAAAATATAGCTAATAATTTCCATTCTATAAATTTATTCAAGTTTGTAATTGCCAAATTGGATTTATAATTCTCTAGTTTGAACATTATTACCTAATCCATAAGTTTATTTTAGAGTTATTATTCTAACATTATGCTAATAAGGGTTTTTCTTCCAAATATTTTTTGCCTAAGGGTTCACAGATGACTGTTATTAGTTGTTTTCAACTGACAATGGTTCTTTTATGACTGGTATGAGTCTTGCAATAACTAGCATTGGTGAATATTGACTGATATTGGTCTTTATGTGTAACAAAGAGAGAACCCAAGAGCAAGAAATCCAAACATTCTTGTTTTATTATTGATTATGCTTCAAAGCTAAACAAAACTCTCTAACTTTTTATATAGGACCCACATGGAAAAGTGGTTAATTTGAGCATAATTAAGTCTATAACCTTCCCTTTGGTTTTTAAAAGGAAACTATATGAGCATGTTTAAATGTTGAACCTTCACTTTAGTGTTTAAAAGGAACTTAGATGGTTTATTTGATTATTTTGTGAATGTTTTTAAATTTTTTTGAAAACTAAGTCTAAGGGGCCAAGAACTTCACTAAACTTTTTTATTTGGTGCTTAAAACTTACACTTCACTTAAAGTTCAAGTTTTCAAAAGTGTTGTTTTATGCAAATCATCTATTGCTTGTTAGATTGTTTGAGAAAAAATAATCATGCATGTATGCTCTACCCCTGTCTCTTATAGGGAACTGGGGTGACCAAAATCACCTTTTCATTGTGATTATGCCTTTCTATAAGGCATGAAAAGGAGTTTATCTAGGCTCTCCCCAAAACCCATATGTTTTGGGTGATCTAAAAACAACCTTTAAAGCCTTTTCACTTAGATCATTTATTTTTTGTAATTTGGTTTGTGGAGGGGAGGTCATTACCTCTTCATGATTTCTTTAGGGAATATTTGACCTAGGGCTTCATCTCATGGCATTGTTAAAACCCTCCTCCATGATTGGGTATATAAAATAGGGTACATATATTGTGATAGCTAGGGGATTAAGCAGCTAACCTCTCATTTCATAATAAAAACTTCAATTAGGTCTAGTCAACCATGGGATTTCACTAAGAAGTACATGGATAGAATCACTATGTAAAAGAATATACCTTTTCATAGTAAGTTGATCTGTATGAACTCAATTAATATGTTGCATCTATAACATTATCCACACCTGAGACCATCTAGATGCTAGTAAATTGTAATTTTTAGATAACCCCACTTGTCAAAAATTATTTTTTGATGTAGGATGAGTAACCCAAAGGTATATGTCATCATATTGTCTTTTGGGAGAAGGGGGTGTAAAATACCCTACCAACTCATGCACTTTTATATTTGGATTAATAATTTAATTTCTTCCAAGAGAATGTATAAAGATGGATTTCAACAATATAAATCAACCTTGTCAGTTTAGGACTTAGGACAATTTACTTAGTTGTATTTATTTACTTGATCTTGATTTAAGTCAAAACTTGTTTGTAAACAATATGTCATAACCAAACACATTATCCACCATTTTTTGAATAAGAAGGCATTATATTGGTCAAATCAAAATCATCTTTGCCTTGTTAAAATTCTCATCTTAAACATTATGTTTGTATTGTCTAATTAGCATAGTTATCCTACCCATTTGAGTCTAAACCACTTTCCAAATTAATTCAAATTCTATATTACACCTTTCTAAGTTACTAGGTTAGCGTGTTAATTGGTTTTACCATTTGCACTTGACTTGAGTTAACTTGGGTTCAATGTCTCATTTAGATTGAAGGTCATTTATAGACTCATCATCATTTGATCATTGTGAACTTAAGTAATCAAGTGTATCACTCACACTCTAAGTTATAGAATACATTTTATTCTACCTCTTATTACCATGTGGTAGCATTATGCTACCAGTTTGGTTCTAGTTTTATACTTAGGAATTCTCACTTGTTTTCACATATTGAGTTTCTTTGTTTTCATTATCGCCTTCCTAATCTGAAGGGATTTCTTCTAATTTCTTAGTAGCAACTCGTCAAAGTTGAATTAACTTTTATAGTATTGATGTATCTATTAACCTATGTTTGGTGTATTAGTTTACTCTTAGGTCTTTGAGTTATCATAACCTCTTCCAATTTATATGATTTTAACCCTACCCAAGGTTGAGAAATTTCATGAACACATTATTCTAATTGTGTGGTACTACACCACTTCCTTTTTATTATAGTCTCTTTTGTGCCTTGTCACTTATTTAGAAAAGATCAAAACACATTCATTGTCTAAAAATTTGCAAAACATTTTCCAAATCTTGCCAAATGTAGAGAAAAATCTTCTAGATATGACACTAAGGTATACTCATAGTGGGGTCTCTTATGGCCCTAGTTGTGAGGTGTATAATTTTTATGGCAAACATGAGCACTCCATCTTGTTTGAGGATGTCATCTTCTTTGATCCAATTTATTGAAAACCAATATGATCCATGCCAATCATTGTACATCATCCTCACCCTTCTCCTTTGATTTATGTGGTATTCTCAAAAGTTAGCATTCTAGGATGTCCTCCTTTGATTTTCATGCCACATTCAAAGGTTACCATTTTAGGATATCCTCCTTCAATTTGTGCATCATTTTTGAAGGTTACCATTCTAGGTTATGCCCCTTTGTCTTGTGAAAGTGATCAAGCTCCTCAATGTGTTAAGGTTACCATTCTAGGTTATCCCCCTTTTGCTTCTGAGAGCGATCAAGCTCCTCAATGTGTGACGGTTACCATTTTAGGTTATCCCCCTTTGACTTATGTGAGGGGTTAAGATCCTCAATGTGCAAAGGTTATAGGTTATCCCCCTCTAGCTTGTATGAATTATCAAGCTATGCAATGTGTAAAGTTTACCATTTTAGGTCGTTCTCCTTTAGCTTGTACAAGTGATCAAGCTCTGCAATGTACAAAGGTTACCATTTTAAGACCCCTTATTTGGTTTGCATAAGTAACCAAACTATATAGTGTCCTATCATTACCATTATAGGCCCATCACTGGCATTTATTGAGCCTATTGTTGAAGAATGTCCATTGGATGAACCTAATTTTGTTGATCCCTTCTTTAATAGTCTAATTTTTGGAGAGCCCATTATTGAACCACAAACCATTATTTACTCTGATCTAATTGTTACCCACTTTAGAAATTTTGTGCTGATATTTGAGCCACAACAAGAACTATTACCTCTTCAATAATAATTTTATGAGTACCAAAATGTGTTCAAAATTGATATTTTGCAAACATTTGTAAACCAAGATCACAATATTATTATTGAAACACATAGTTATGATGAGTCAACCTCTAATGAGTTACCTATTCACATTTTACTTATTTTTAAATAGTCTCATCTGCTTGACAAGCTAGTTTCTACAGAGTTATCTCTTGATATTTTTCCACTCATATAGGAGTCTCCTTTTGATAGACAAGATTATTTCTAATTAACCCTCGACCAGTTCCCTCTCTTTGAGGGGCTTCACTTAGATGAGCCAATATATGTTGAACCCTTCTTAGATAAATCATTTTTTTATAGATCCCATTATGCCATCATAGGCCATTACTTTTTTGATACCAAACATTCAATAGAACATCATTATAGAAGCAACCACATCAGATGAAGAATAAGCATTGAATTCAAGCTCCCTTTCTTAGCCAACATTAGATTTAGTATTAGAAGTAGAATCACTATCATAATCGATCTTAGATTTAGAGTCCCTTAACTTAGACTAAGTTTTAGAATTAGATTATAGTCACGGATTTTACAACATTAGTTATAATTACCTTGTGGATCAATTTAAATATATTTGTGATCCTTCTATAGTTTTTGAGGATGATTACTTTAACATTAGCATGGGTTCTCCTAGTATATTCTACGAGGATTGTGTTGCCTTTCATCATTCCATTACCCTCACCCAACATAGCCATTATATTGGCATTCCAACTCCCACAAACATCAATTGGGACTGATAAAATCACACTTTTTTGAACTACATCCATGAAAACATACCATTTGTATAATATCATAGGGACCAAGGCCAAATTCATGTAGAAGAAGAACCATCCCATAGAACCATCCCATAGTGAAACCTTTTTGGAAGTGTTAGGGGACAATCAAAGTTCAAACTCAACATTTTTTTAGTGAAACCTTTGTGAAGGCACTAAAATACAATCAAAGTCAAATATTAACATTTCTTCATGAAACATTCTCAAAAGCACTATGGGATAATCAGGATGAATTCATTGGTGAAAACCTCATTGAGGCACCAATAACTGAGCATAAAATTTCTTCACTTCTTAATGAAGACATTATCAAAGATCAAATCATTAAAGCTTCCAATCTAAAGCATAATCAAATTATAGATACTCTCAATATCAAACAACAATAAAACCTAGTGGTCCTATCAAGAGCATATCTATAGGTCTTTAGCCCTACCACAACCAAAATCATGTTGAATATAAAATCAATAATATTGTGTATTCCTGAAAGTCTTGATCTTCATTTATTTTCCAAACATTATACATTCCATTATCATCCAAATTTTCATTACCCACTTATATCATTTATCCTACACCTAATTAATTTACCATCACTGTTAGCATTTTCATTTTTGGAGGATACAAACATAGCTTGTCTTAGCATTTAAAAGAAAAATCAATGATCAATGAGGGTCATAACAACATTATTGAGATCTAAATCTATAGCAAGTTCTTACTGAAACAACTTTTTTGAAAGGGTTTTGGATAATAATTTTATGATTGATTATTATAGTTGTCTCATATATTGACTAGGACATGCATCTCCACATCAATAAGAAAAACTATTCATATGAGGTGTTGGGTAAAAAAATTTATGATTTATCATTCTGGTTATCTCATGACTTGACTAGGATGTGCATCTATGTGTTAGTAGGAGTAGTGTAACCCTTTTTTATTTTTCCTCTTTCCTTTGCTTTGTCTCTTTGGGGCAACCCTAATAGACCATTCCATTTTAGGCATTTTATATCATTATGTTCCATTTATCTCATTGTTTGAACTACATTGACTTGGGGTCCTTCAGGAATATGTAGTAAGCGCTCAATTTCTATTGAGGTCAACTCAGCCACCTTCTCTGTGCTCTCACTATTTTGAAAGAATTTTTTTAAGTTTGAATTCTCTCTCCATTTTAAAATTAACCTAATCCATGATGTCACCATTTTATGAGCACACTAAGCCAATATCACTTGGGGGAAAAAATTTACCATCATAGCCAAGTGTCACCTTATCATTTTCTCTATACTACATCTTGGACCATTTTATTATACCATGTCTTTATTATTGGCCAAGTTTTTTTTTAGCCATCTTGATTACCCCATTTTGATCATAGTTCCTTTGGTTATTCCCATACCGATAATGAGAGGATTCTGATCCAGTTTCAATAGTTTTAAAATTCTAGGTTGAATGACAGTCTATGAAACTAGTATGACTTTGATCTAGCAAGTTATCTTTCATGTATCATCTTATCTGATATCATTGATTATAACTACCTATGGGCAAATCAATATTTTATTTGGTACCCCTGATTATAACCACCTTTGGGTAAATTACAATTATGATGTTATTTCTTAAATTATAACTGCCTATGGGAAAATTAGGTACCATGATTTTTTATCACTCATTACCACATCCCTTGGTCATTACTATTATCATTTGCCTTGCCATTTTCCTTTATTTTCAAACTTATTATGACCTAGTTGGCCTTTCATTGCCTTTTGTGTTGGTGGAATCACTATGACTTAAATTCCTAATGGGATTAAGTGGGTTGTGTTTGATTAATGTTGAGCTCAATTCACTCCTCCATTTTCATATGTTCTCACCATCTTGTGATCATTTTAAGTTGGTACACTCTCTCTATTTCACAAGCACTCATTGAAGTACCTACATTATTTCGTGATTTGGACCATTTTGTATCTCTTATTTCTCAATCAAGTTGATATACTTATAAAATTCCAAAAACATTCATAAAACATTAAAAACTCAACAAAAAAATTATTTTATGTGTGTGATTATTATTTGTTAGTTTGTTCTTATGATTTACTATTTAGTCTTGTTGTTTGTTTTGTTTTTCTAAGTATGTCTTGATGGTCCACATAGATATTGATTATTCATATCTTGATCTCATGTTGTTAAGTTGTTCTTTCTTTGTTTTTAAACATTTATGTCCCTACTTAAGTTTTTATTGTTCATATCTTGATTTTAAGTTGGGTTCATTTGTGTTTTATTTATATATTTATCTCTATCTTTGTTTTGTGTTTAAATGTAAATAGTTGTAACTATAGTCTTGGTCAATTTTTGTACCATTATCCTTAGATATAATTAGTCACATTTGAACTATCTCAATACAATGTAAATGTCATCTCATTATACGTTCTTCATACTTATGATGCATAATTTCATTTTGTTATAGAAATAACTTTATGCTTTGGTTCCAAGTCTCAATGTTGATGCAACTTTGATGAGTAGCTCTCAAGAACACCAATGAAATTGGGTACCTATGGCTTATCCTACACCTAACTCTATAATATGTGCTTCTTTTGGCATACATCATGAGTCTAATCAAACAACTGGTTAATTTTATTCATCCCTCATTCCATTATCTCCTACTTCTGGGTGAACTACATTATCTTGAGGACCATTTGGACTATGTAGTTAATGCTTGGATACATGACATATCTTGAGTCATCTTGACCATGTTCATTATTATTATCTCTTTCATCACTTCATGCATCCTTGTATGCCTGATGTTTTGTGGTTTTTTTGGCTATTACACTATTGCATTTATGTTTGTGCCCACTCATCTTTAATCTATGTAATAGGTTATTTCTTTGAGATTTTGCTTTCCAATTTTCCCTACAAGGGCAAAACATTTGAACTAACCATTGAATCAAATTAGCCTTATAGGGTCAAAATTATTTATCGCATGATTAAATTTTCTCTAATAGAACACAATATTATTTTTTATCTTTGGAGACACGATTTTCCTTTTCTTCTAATTCTAAGTCTATAGACAGTTGCCCTCATTCTATAAATATAAGTGTGCAACTTGTCTCAATATTGATTATTCTATAAGTGCACAACTTGCACCCTAGCTTTTGGTGTGTTTAAAGTGTGTCACTTATATTTTTGGATTGTATCATTTCCATTCCTCCATCCTTAGTGCCATTTTATTCTAATTATATTTTGGTCATTGATAGAATCAATATTTGCATGCATTATCTCATCTAGATTTAAGTTGTTCCATGAGTTAATCTCACTTTCCCTTTCTTTTTGAGAGTCCATCCTTCTTTTTCATCCCTGTATATCCTCTTGAGGGGGAATCATTAGTAATTTCCAATTTATTCTCGACAACTCTTTTTATTTGAAAAGACTTTGCTTCACCTGAGTGTCTCGCTATGCCTTCTCAGACAAGGGAAAAATATAGACATCCAATTCCTAACACCATTGTGTTGAAATTGTTAACCTTATTCTAAAATCACTCAAATGCAAAATTTAGGCTAAAATAACTTAAATGCATTAAATGGTTTGATCTTGTCTTATATAAGTGCATATTTAGGCTATTATATCCCTAAATGGGTAAATGCATTTTATGTGATTATTAACTTTGATGAAATTATTTTGAGTCAAAATGATAAAAATGTAGTTTGGTGCTCTAGATCACTCTTTTCTTCTAATTTAGAAGCACATGACATGTACATGTGTTGTTTTATCTTGACAAAATCATAAATGGGATGATAGTTCATATGAAACTAACATCACCTTCTAATTCCTCTCTAGTCAAATTATGACCCAATAATATGACTTTCTAACTATTTTGATTAATTATGCACCAATTTCTAAAGAATGCCACTAAAATTGATTAATCTTACTTAGACAAATTAAACAATATTATGAGCTTAAGTAAGAATTCCATGGAATTTATTGAATATTTATTTATTGGAAATTGATTCTTATTAACTACATCATCAAGTGAGGTCATTTTTGGGGTGGCATCCATAAGCCATAAATGCAATAAATATTAGGATTATAGTTTGCCATGCCTCTTTAATGCCCCTTCATCCCAAATCATTATGAGGATATGTATTGATTTTATTTTCATAATAGGATTAATTCATGGCCACACATCTTCATCTTGAGATGGATGGTCATGGTTGATCCTGATCAATTTGTAAAATCTATAAATATGAGGGCCAAGGCCACTTTGATTAAGCTTAATCTGTGTAAAATTATAATACAATATTATCTCCATAAAATTTATTTGTGTTGATTATTATTCTTTATTTACAATAAGATAAGTTCATTTGATAGGCATAACATTGATTCCATATCATGAGCCTAGATTATAGTTGGTGTTCTTGAGATGGTAGAGGAGCTTTATTTGCACTATTGTTGAAGACTCAAGCACCAAATCAAGGGGAAAAACATGCTTGGATCTACTTATGAATGATGGGAATATCTTGGTAAGTTAACGTATGTTTGATTTCTTTCATTTAGTTCTTAATTGTCATTTACACACCTCGTTAAAAAGGTTGGCCTAGATTGTTAGTTTTTTATGCATTTTTCTTGGATTTCATGACTAATGCTTGATCTAACCATATTTTTAATATATATATATATATATATATATATATATATATATTAGGACCTATAATTTCATACTACATTATCTTTTTTGATGTATTTTAATACTTCATCCATCCCTTCCTAACTACATCAATCAGATCGATCCAATTCTAAACATTATAGTGAAAGCTTTACAATTAGATCAACTTGGAGAATGTAGTTTTAGGTTAGTCAACCCATTTAGGACTAAATAAATATAGAAAATAGGATCAACTTAATATTTAATATGGATTATGGTTATTCATAATTATATATTTAAGTCACCATTTTATTCCAATAGAGAGGAAGAATCATTTTTTTGCATTTCTATTGCCCAAACTTCTACCCTAATTCTACATTTAGATGAGTTGTTTCTTAAATCTTATCTTGGATGTAAAAATTTCCTTGTGTAGTATTATATGCAATATTATGAGTCTTTTTATCTTAGATCTTGAATCAAACTTTGAGATTCGTATAACCAGAATAATCTCTTGTAAGGCACCTTTGGCCAAGGGCAATATTGAGGATCAATAGGTCCTGTTCAAGATAATTATATTATAACCCTAGATCTTTCATCTGATAGATATAATTTTCATAATCACTTAATTAATGAATTTATATCTCTTTGTTTAAGCTTTTTGTACACTTAAACTTAGTATGTCTATAGAATTGTTTGCACATGCCATCTATCCACCTTAGGTAGCCTAAGACTCCATTTTCCTACCATGTCTCCTTGCCAATTTTAGTATGTTTCTAACCCTTCCCCCTTTTACTTGTGTTACTTGATTGAAATATTAGTTCCCTTAAAAATAATAGAACTAGATAGAGATATTCCATTATGTTGACTACATAGAGGCTTTGGAATATTTTCTATTTAAATTATGTTGTAGGTGATCCTTTTGTTAGGTTTGTAGATCCATTTGGTATTATTACAATTCATTAAGCACCAATGATATTTCATTTATTTACCTTATCTGAGTATGGATATTTAGATAGGATAGTTACATGTCAATCCTAGCTCATTGCATAGATTATATTTGACCAGACATGAAGCTAACCATTGCCTTCACTTCTTCAGCCAAATTTATTGAACACATTGATATTACTCTACTTTTTAAATTTTTTTTAATTTATTATAATTAGTCAGATATAATTTTGTATTCATATTTGTTTCAATCCAACTATATCAGACAAATCAATACAATTTTTCCATGGCCTTTTTTACCAAATTTTTTATAGTGAACTACATCTAATTGATAAATATAGTTCTATTTAGTCATCTTTTCAACAAACTATTTTAACAAGTGCAACACCAATTAAACCTCAACTATCACTATTTCTCCAATAAACTATAATGAACAAGTTATACAATTATGTTCTACCCTATTTCTAATCAACTATGTTGATCTACGTGTAATAGTTCTATATTTACCTTTTATATTCCTTTCTAATTATTTTTCAATCAACTACATTAAACTATTTGTAATAATTGTGTATTACATTTATTTTAAATAAACTACACCAATCTATTTGATCTAGTAATATATCTATGTCTAGAAATTTGCTAACATATATTAATTAATCTAATTGATATAATTGTGTACTGTGTACAACTGCATTAGCTAACACTGATATAGTTATATTTATTTTAATTTTAAGCATAAACAAGGAAACTTAAATTTTCATTTCATTAATTAATCACATATTTCATTTCAATTTGACTACCTATTTATTTCAATTTACTAAATGTTGCAAATCAGTTTTTGATATTGATTTTCAGATTTTATTTTCTATTCATTTCACTTTCCCTAGAAACTATGTTCTATAAGTTTTCAAACTACTTAAGTACTAGTGTGAACGGATACATGGTGTCATGTTTACAATACTAGTGTATTTTTTACAAACATCGTGGCATGAGAGGCTTTCCCTAATATTCATAGCCATAATACATATCTAAACATGGACTTTAATTTACATGTGAATCAAAACATATCAAAAATGCGTAGGATTTCCTTTTTATTATACTTTAAGAATCCATCCATCTGTCTAATTTTATAGTGCACTAGTTATCAGTTAGCATTTAGAAATTAATCTCAACTTAAACTAAAAAATGGGTTTAGTGGGCTATGGTCATGGTACTTCCTCCATAGTCATCTCTCTAAAACATTGGACTTAAATTATCCATTGGATGATTTAATATCTTTGAGAGCCTAAAGATAATTCAAATACTTTAGTACTTATACCTAATCTTATTTTTGGAAAAATAGTTAGCAAAATAATAATATTTCAATTTTTTACTTATAATTATAATTTTTATTACAGACTGTGTCATCCAACAATAATATGGTTATATGTTTTTTTCGTAACTAAGTCAACCAACATCAATATATTTACCTATGTGTATAAACTCCATCAACCATCTCAATAAAGTCTCATGTATTTATATCCTTAAATTATTGAATGGATTTAAGTAATCTATATGTGTTTTTACCCATATATTTGTCTCTATACATGTATCAACATCTTGATACACTTCATTTTAAGTCTATTTTTTTAGACCTTTACATTACATATTGCATCAAATAGATTGAAGTAGTCTATTTCTTATTAATTTTAATCCTCCCATATCATATTGAATCAAATAGTTTGATACATTTTTTATCTCATCACTTCCTTATGTGACTATATGGAATATCTTGATATAGTTCATTTGAGTCTATTTTATAGCTTTTCCACTAGACTATATCAAATATCCTAATATAGTCAGTATGACCTACCCATCATTTTTACCACATTTCTAATTATATTTTATCAATCTAATATATAAATTTATATCCTTCTTGACTTCACCTAATTACATTGGCTTAGCCAATATCATTCATCTTTTTTGAACTACCTAGTTTCTATTTAGTAAACATCATGACATCACCTATTAATATTTTTCTTAATATCCTCAACCCACTCGTATCATACATGGGTTGATATTTTCTACCCACCTTGTCTACCACTGAATATAACACTTCATGTTACCAATATTACTTGTTTCTAACTATTTTTCACTTTGTTTACATTCAGAAGAAATAAGAAACTAAGATAAATGGTCAGGGGTTTATACGTACCTGGATGAAGTTTGCACATCATTATCCAGACGATTTAAGGGACTCCTCTTTGGCTGTGGAGGATGACACCTATTAGATAAGAAGAAAACTAAAACAAAGAAGGTGTTAGATAGATGTATGGTGGACTGCCAAGCAAAGCTCGGTCCCAGAAGTGCAAAGACTTCCTTGAGGGATGACAGTCCACTTTTGATAAAAGAGTGTTGCGAGAAAGAGAAATGGTGAAAGAATAAACAAAAGAAATAGAGATAATGTGTACCTGTATTTTGCTATCGATCTATCACAGTCACCGACATTGGTAGTTCTGCCAGCGTCGGTTGGTCAAGGTTTTCGATGTCATTTATTCTGCCGATGTCGGTAGGGGAAATGGACTATGTCGGTCAGGATAATGGCCTTGGATGAGTTTTGGATAGGGTTGTGGTTGATAAAGGGGTCTGGAAGGTCTGTCTGGGTCTAGAGGTCCGTGCAAGATTGTAGGGAAGCTAATAGAGTCTTAAGAGGGATAAGGGGTAGAGGATGGGTTGTCAAAAGGAGTAAGGATATGGGGAAGGCCTCTCAGCCTCTCCAGGAAGAAAGTCAGGTTTGGTCTGGTCTATAGTACTTAGAAGTAGCAAATAGAGACTGATTACAAATACATTCTAAGTTACTGGAATGAAATAAAAGAAGAATACTTAGCTCTTGCTTGCTGAAGAAGGAGTGTAGAAGAATTGTTGTTGATGCAGCTGATGTAGAAGACTTCTTGTAATGTTTCAATCAAGGGTGGAGTGACTGATGCAGAGTCCCTGTAGCCTGTGATGCTTGGCGTGCGTCTGGGAGAGAGAGAGAGAGAGAGAGAGAGAGAGGTCAAATTTTGGGTGCAAGAGAACTCACATTCATGTCTGTGATTTGTTTTCCATTCAGCCTACAAGTTGGTTTTAAGCAACCAATGTCGGCAATTTTGCCAATGTCAGCCGATGGGTAACCGACATCGGTGGCTAGAAGATGGGTAAAAAGGCTATTTTTAGCTTTTTGCCCATTCCTCCATCTATCGAGTTCAGTGGTCATGGTTAAACGGTTGAAGGTAGGTTAAATAGGCATGAGAGGTTAGTGGGAGGGTTGGAATGATTAGTCATAGGGTGATAAATGAGGGTATCCAAGGGTGGGGAATCCAAGGGTGAGGTGTCAAGGGTGGTGTGTCATGGGTGAGGTGTTATTAATTTAAAATAGGTATTTTATTTTAAATTAATAAGTGTGTGGGTTAGGAATGTTTAGAAGTGGACCAAGGGGAGCAAGGGGGGAGTCAACCAAGGAGTAGACACAATTTTGGTGTCTACATTTGCCCCTTTTTGTCTTGTTGGTTGTTCTGACGAACTGCAAGACAAAAATAGGAGTAAGTTGTCCCAGGTATGGGATAAGGTCATTTTTGTCCTGTTGGTTGTTCTGATGAACTACAAGACAAAAATAGGAGTTGGTTACCCTAATTATGGGATGAATTATTCCCTCTCAAAGTGGGAGTCGAAATAATGTAACCTGATATCAGGTGCTGATTTGATAGATAGTGGATGGATATGGTGAAGTTTGAGTGTGAACGTTGCAATAGTTGGGATTGTGTGTATACCACTTCATGTGATTGGTAGGTCAAATTGTCACAAGTCAAGGTCGAGGAGTGCCAAAATTTAAATAACCAGTCCCCAGCATTTAGTCATAGCTATTTGGGTTAAATGATCAAAGCTGTAGCTCCAATGGTCATCATGTTCCAAGTATCCTGGGATCAAGAAGTGCTCCTAAAAAACATGAAAAAGTCACAAATATTGGGGATTAACTTGCTCATGATCCAAAAATACATGTGAGGGTCATAATGTGATGTGCGGACAATTTTGCTAACCATTCGTGAGGTAGCATATATGCAATCAAAACAACTAAGGCAAAGTTGTCTCGAAAATTATCGTGGTCTAAGGAGATAGTCGTGATCTCTAAGATTGTTGGTCGAGTCAAGTTGAGATAGTTGGTCCATTAAATGGATGGACAAAGGAATGGCTAAGCTAACCCCAGAAGACCCTATGTCAACTAAGTGCTGCCTACATAGCCCCTGTTTGAAGGGCCTCAGGCCAATGTAGTTCTCCCTAAAAGGGAGGAAGAGGGTCGATTATGGATGTGGGTTAGATGAGGTTAAGTCATGGTTAAAGGTCAAATGGTTTGTCCATCAAGTAGATGAACAAACGGATGTGGCTGAGCTAACCCTAAAAGATGTCATGTCATTTGAGTGATGCCTACATAGCCCTTATTTTAAGGGCCTCAGACCAATGTATTTTAGGCTGGTTGATAGGTTGGTTTGGTCAGGTTATAAATGATGAGGGTATGATGATGTTACAGCCTTTTCCATATTATGTGATGGTGTATTCTGTAACATTGGCTATGTGGTCTTTCATCCGTAGCAATTTTCCATATCGGTGATGGATGTATGCTAAAAATGAAATGAGATTATTTATGCTTCAACAAGTAATAATTTATGCTTGACATAAATTGAGTGGTCGATAGTTTCCATGTGTATTGGTTTCCATAGAAACTAATGTGAGTGGGCTATGTCATGTTAGTGGTCTGAAAATGCTTGGTTTGATTTGGTTGGGTTTAGAAAATGATTTGGTTGAATGTGACCAAGGTGTATAAGAAGTGAAAGGTGCATTGCTCTTTCATTGATAGGGACCATAATGATTGCATAGATAAGGTTTTTGGAAACAAAATCCCTATTCATGCATTGCGTCATTGACTATTGATTATGTTAGAGAAGTACTCAAATCACTTGACATTAAGTGAGCTCGAAATCCCTTGAGTATGTTGGGGTGATAGGTGTGATTATGTGATATGTGAGGGTAGGGCAACCCTTTTTAGCAGGGATAACTTTGCCCCTTTTATAGGTGACCTTGAGAATGACTATAGACAAGTCCATGACTTTATAGTTTTGTCAGTCATTTTTTTTTGGGGGGTAGATTGATCGATGCGGGAAGTCTACGAGGGGATGTTGTTTTTGTTTTGTGGTCATATGTGAAGCTGATCGATGTGGGAAGCTTCTAAGAGAGTGTTGTTTATAGCAAGATTTAGGCATAGCCATCCTTCGAGGGAGTGGTCTATATTGTGCTTTGTATGTTGAATGTCTTTGAATATTTGTCCTTCAAGGGAGCAGTCTATTTATTACAGTAATTATGTAGCTATCCTTTGAGGGAGCAGTCTACATTTATAGTTTATGACCTTTGGATAGGCATCCCAATTTTATATTTTTTGTTTTTGACTGAATTTTTGGTCATGGACTTGACTATAGAGGTTTAGAGGGTTCCCTTTTATTAGGACAAAGCATTAATGCTTGACAAAAGGGTTGTCTAATGTTTGTAGGGTTGAGGGTTGAAAGGAATAGGTATGAGGATGATGGGGATTGCTCAAGGGATGAGCTCAAGTTTAATGTAAAGTGAATGAGTACTTGACTAATAATAGAATGGTCACAGATGCAAGGCATTAAGGGGCTCAAGTTCTGGTCAGCCTTCAAGAGAAGACAGATGACAAGTCCCTGATCCATACTTATGCGTTATGATATAAGGTCCGAGCCAATTAGGAGAAAACTTGCCCCCTTTGCTTCTTTCCATATTGGTCACGTGTTGGAGATGATTAAGAAGTTGGTTGAAGCTTGGTCGATGTTTGGTTGAGGTCATGATTAAAAGGTTGGTTGATGTCTGGTCGATGCTTGGTTGGTTGATGTCTGGTCGATACTTAGTCGGTTGATGTTTGGTCAATGCTTGGTTGATTGATATTTGGTCAATGCTTGGTTAAGGTCGTGATAGTTAGTATAGAGTCAAATTCCCTCAGTTACTTTGGTGATGAGGAGAATGCTTGAGAAATGGTTGGATAAGATGGAGAGAAGACATTGAAGCTTCTCTTTGTCAAGGAGTGAGATGCAAGGATGAATTTTGTGAAGCTTTTTGCCTAATAGGCTTTAGTTTGAGAGGACGAGATCCTGATCTTCCAGGTTGGAGTTTGGAATCTCAGAATTATGGACGGTGATGGAGGTAATGGTTGGTAATGATTGGACTAAGGCAGCTAGTGATTGGGGAGTCTTTAGGTTGGACCTCCACTACCTGTAAGGCTTTGATTAAGGCTTGTCGATGTTATGGAGAGCTTTGAATGAGGTCATACAAAGATGTCTTCACAGGGGTTTGGTGAAGTTGTTTCACCATCAGGTCATGAAGTGGCTGCAAAGATGTTGGATGGGATGTGCCCAAGATTGAAATCTTGGGTTTTGGTGGTTAAGGAGACTTGATGAATGGATATGTTTGGGGGAGAGAAACCTTCTCTTTCCCTTTATACTTCATAGTTTGTGACCTGTTGGTCACATTGATGGTGTTGATTTCAAATAATGGGGTTGAAGGTGGTAGAGAGACCATAGTCTGATGATGGGATCTTGATTTAGGTGAAGATGTTTGAGAGGCATGGGATGGTGTCGATGGTTTGTTGAAAGGGTAGTAAAAAGGATAATTAATGAAAAGGGTGTCCTTTTTGAGGTGTTGATGAATGATAGCCTTAAGAGCATAGCAACGCTCAGTGTCATGTCCAGGTGTGCGATGATACACACAAAATTTAGTGTCATCGAACCAAGATGGTTTTGATCTGAGTGTTGATGAGTGTGATGGTGAAGAGGTTTGGGAGACATTAGATGGTGTTGGAGATTTGTTGACAGTATCCTCCACAAGAAAGGTGTCTTTTTCCAAGTATTGGCGAATGAAAACCTTGAGGGCACAACAATTCTCAGTGTCATGTCCAAGTGTGCGATGATATAGGCAAATTTTAATATCATCAAACCAAGACAGCTTTGGTTCGAGAGGTTGAAATGGTTTGATAGGTGGAAGAGTGATGCTAAAAGTTTGCAAAAGTCGGTGTAGTATCAAATCATATGAACCCATTAAGGGGTCCGTGCTTGTTGATGTATTAGGTGTTGATGACTTTTGTTTGGGAGTTGTTGAGGGAGACTTTTGTACCATCTTTTGGGTTGGTGGTGCGGCCACTCGTGTAGACGACACTTCCTTTGTGAGGGGTACCAAATTTTTTAGAGGAATGATGTTTTTGGTTGGAAAAGGTAGTAATGTAGGTAACTTGTTTTTGTTAGGGGTTGGAGTAGGGAGCACTCCTATTAAGGTAGAAGGATGAGGGCCCAAAATAGAGGGCAATGGTGATGGTGGAGGAGGAGTTCACCATCATGGTTTAGTAGCCTTCTTTGGTTTAGTGCGAGGACTACTATTGTGTGAGGCAAGGTTCAAGTCTACCTTCAATTGTGGGTGAGTGAGGTTAGATATGGGGCGAACACTGAGGGATTTAATCAGTGTTGGTATGGTGGATATTTGTGAGGGTTTAGGTTTAGATGTGGATGGTTGAGCTTCTGAAGGTTTGGAAGTAGAAGCCTAGTCCTCATTGGAGACTTTTGGAGATTTTGTCACAAGAGGGTTGACAGCATGAGATGAGACGGGACGTGTCAGGTGAGGAGCTTTGAGTCACTCCCATAATGCCTCATGTTCTAATTTCCTTGAATGGAGAAATCCTAAGTTCTCCACCAATCGACAGAATGGTTTGGAAGATGTTGGATGAGGCCTTGGTTTTTTAGAAGATGTAGGTGGTTGTGAGACTGGAAATGTGTTAGATGCAGTGATCTCAGGCCAAAGGCATGAGAGAGCCATTAATGGATCATCTTCGGTCAAAGTAGGTGAAGAGACAAGTTCTTCTCTTGGTGGTGAAGGAATTGGAGAATGTGACTCCTCAAGAGGATAGAGGGTAGGGATGATTGTGCCTTCTACTTGTGGTTGAGGAGTAGGAAAGGTAGGGTCCTCCATTGGTAGTAGGAAGGATGAAGGTGGGGCTAGCAGTGTTGGTATGGTTAAAGCATCCTCTAATATAAGAGGGGTAGATGGAGAACTAATAGGAGAAGGTTCTTCTACCTGTGGTGGACAAATAGGAGAAGAAGTTTCTTCTACCTGTGGTGGAGGGATAGGTTGACT
Organism: Torreya grandis; assembly: GCA_037957365.1. Taxonomy (NCBI): domain Eukaryota; kingdom Viridiplantae; phylum Streptophyta; class Pinopsida; order Cupressales; family Taxaceae; genus Torreya; species Torreya grandis. The sequence goes on along the minus strand of JARHVA010000575.1, from coordinate 3,331,127 downwards.
AACCTCTTTAGTTTGTGGAAGAGTTTGGTTAAGGATGGAAGGTGAAACCGTGTTGACTATGCATATATTACGCTCTTGGGGGTCTTCAGCCATGGTCTGAATGTTATTTTGACTAGGGGGATGGTTAGGGAAAGGTTGTCTAAAGATGTCTATTTTTTGGTTAGGTGGCACATTTGGGTTATCCAAGGCAAGATCACCTTTATCTATCATGTCTTGGACAATGTTTTCGATGGTTTCGCAGTTGTTTATGTCATGGCCTTTGACACGGTGATAATTACAGAAGTCATTTTCCCTATACCATGTAGGGATGGCTTTTGAGGGGTCAAATTTAGGTGGTCAGATTTGAGGGAGATTGAGGACCCCCTGCTTGACTATTTTATCCAAAATGGAAGCATATGATTCTCCTATAGGAGTATATTGATGCTGTATGTATTGTTGTTGGAATTGTTTGGTGATGTTTTGTGATTTGGAAGGTTGAGATTGGTTGGTTGTTGTTGAAGATGATGGCCTAAGGACCACAACATTTTCCGATCCCTTGGACTTGGAATATGAAGAAGAAGGTTTGGACGAAGAAGGGTCATTGGATTTTGCGTTAGTATTTTTACTATGCAATGTGACCTTGTCCTCTTCGACCGCACCGAGTTCAAGCTTTCTAGCCATAGTGAAAGCTTCATCAAATGTGCAGAATGTTTGGACCTGTAAGGTAGATGAAATGTGTTTGGCACACACTTGTGAAAAGAGCTCAATGAGCTTAGGTTGAGGTAAAGAAAAGGAGAGTTGGTTGATTAAACTTCTCCAACGAGCAATGAAATCAGCTATTGATTCATCGTAAAATTGTTTGATAGAGTATAGGTCTGTGATGGAAACCTTTTTAGTGATGTTAATTGAAAAGTGGTCAAGGAAAAGTTGAGCTAGTTGAGTGAAAGAAAAGATAGAGTGACTGGTAATAGAACTATACCAATCAAGGGTAGCACCAAAAAGTGACATGGAAAATGTGCATAGTAACAATGCATCATCATGTGTTATAAGGTAACAAGCGTGTCTGAACACTCATAGATGTTGATGTGGGTCTTCCTTACTCTGAAAGCGAGTAAACTTGGGAAGTTCCCACAGACTAGGATATGGTCGTATTGGGACTAAAGGATGAATGGGTTCATTACATATTTATTCATATGAGAGAACATTTCTTGAACCAGAAATGGATGTCTCAAGATTAGACATTTTGTCCATCAACATCTTGATTAGATCGGTTGGTGGATTTGTAGGTGGGGTGCCCCCTAGGTTGTAGGGCACTTGGAAGGTGTGAGGAGGGGTGTATGACATAGTTGTTTGCACTTGTATGGGCGCAACATATTGGTAACTAGTCATAGGGACTGATGTTGAAGCCAAGGGTGGTTGTGTCATAAAGCTAGAAGGCACAACCTGGCTTGATGTCATCACAAGTGGTTGGATGGTGGCAACACTAGCCAAAGGGTAGGTAGTTAATCTTGTGTTTATGGGTACAAGAGTAGGTGGGATGGAGATGATTAAGTCCTGGAATGGTGTAGAACTTTGTTGAATGGTTTGTGATTGAGGGGGTACAGAAACCCCAATGGAGGTAGGTCTAGAAACAGAAGGAGAGGCCACACTTTGAAGATTGGTCATGGTCAGGTTGTTAGTTGAGGTAATGGTCTGGGTGTCTATGGGTTGAATTACAGAGGCTATTGATACGATTGTCATCTCAACTAAAGAAGTTGGCATCCCATAAACTGGGTTGTCTAAAGAGTCTCACATTTGACTTCTCATGATATAGTGCTGAAGAGCCTTGACATTGAGGTCAAGGAACCTTTCAAAGTCTTGGTCCCCTTCAGGAACAATAGGGGGTTGAGTTGGGGTTGGTTGGGTAGGAGTTCGTTTAGTCTCTGAATGATACTCCATTAGAGGACTTGTTATGGAGGGCGAAGGCGAAAGTGGTTGTTGCCTTGTGTGGTTAACAAGAGTTTTGGTTTAACTACGTGTCAAAACCATCCAAGGCAAGAGGGGGGTTTAGGTTCTGAAAACTGTATGTTTCAGCCTCAAAAAACTAGAATTGGTGTTTTTGACAGCAAAAAGGTCAGGTTTTTGGCTTGCTATTTTGAGAAGAAAATTTTTGACAGTGACCAACGTCGGTAGAAAAATTGATGTCGGTGAAGTAAGTTGCCGATGTCGGTTAGATAACCGATGTCATTGAAAATAGTTGCTGACCTCGGTGGAAAAACTGATGTCAATGTCTGTGTGTTTCTAGAAACTCAAAAAACTGAAAGTTTTTGGAAGAAAAAGAAGAAAGTCTGAGTTGTTTTTGAAGCTCAAAATGCAACCTCACTAGCTCAAAAAATTAGATACAGAAAAATAGGTGAAGACAAGCAGCCTCTAACATTAATTCCTAAGAATAAATTCTAGAGTCTTGTTGGCTTATGCCTTAGAAGAATATGTTTGGGAAGTTGGGTTTTTAGAACGGGTCCTAAAAGAGGCAGTCTAAGGTTGGTTTTGAGTTAGTTTTGGTGCTCAAAATCTGTATTAGGTTTCGTACGTGGCCTGGTGCTAAGGAGCAAGCTCCCCTCACTTCACGAGCCTAGAGATAAGCTGGGTCACTTAGCCAGTATATACTTTCCCTAGAGTTTATACTCTACCAGAGAACAGAGTGGGTTCTCCCCTTGGTAGTGAAGTCCAAGTAGGATTACCAGGAAGGGTAAGGTATTCGCTAGGTGATGAAATCCTAGTCGGGCCTTGTCTCAGGTATGTTTAGATGTTTGATTTTGTGAATGTGGTCAGGTTGTGTAACATAAGTGATCTACGCTTTATTCATAATGTGTTTTTAATTACTAGATGAGTGGACTAAATATGCAATCAAGCAGAAATGAGATGCAATAGATTTTAAGCCCAAATTGAAATGTTTTGTTCAGATGCAAACAAGTAGAGAAAAGGTTAAGAGTATGAATTTCACTACTCTAAGATGCAAGAGGAAAGGTGACAAGAGGAAAAATAAAGTGGTTCTTTTTAACTTGTGCTTATGGTTTTGTTTCAAAATAAAGAGATAGAAGAAGGATGCAAGAAGAGATCTAATGCACCTATATGAATGTTTGTTTTTAGAAGAAAAAGAATGATCAACCCAAGGAAAACTCTAAGGGTCCCACTGGGCATGCTAGAATGTTTCTAACTATTTTTCACTTTGTTTACATTCAGAAGAAATAAGAAATTACGATAAATGGTCAGGGGTTTGTACGTACTCGGATGAAGTTTGCGCACCATTATCCAGACGATTGAAGGGACTCCTCTTTGGCTATGGAGGACAACACCTGTTAGATAAGAAGAAAACTAAAACAAATATGGTGTTAGATAGATGTATGGTGGACTTCCAAGCAAAGCTTGGTCCTAAAAGTGCAAAGACTTCCTTGAGGGATGACAGTCCACTTTTGCTAAAAGAGTGTTGCTAGAAAGAGAAATGGTGAAAGACTAAACAAAAGAAATAGAGATAATGCATACCTGTATTCTGATATCGGTCTATCACAGTCACCGATGTCGGTAGTTCTGCCAGCATCGGTTGGTCAAGGTTGTCAACATCATTTATTCTGCTGACATTGGTAGGGGAAATGGATGATGTCGGTTAGGAAAATGGCCTTGGATGAGTTTTGGATAGGGTTGTGGTTGACAGAGGGGTCTGGAAGGTCTGTCTGGGTCTCGAGGTCCATGAAAGATTGTAGGGAAGCCAATAGAGTCTTAAGAGGGACAAGGGGTAGAGGATAGGTTTTCAAAAGGAGTAAGGATATGGGGAAGGCCTCTCAGCCTCTCTAGGAAGAAAGTCAGGTTTGGTCTGGTCTACAGTACTTAGAAGTAGCAAACAAAGACTGATTACAAATACATTCTAAGTTACTGGAATGAAATAAAAGAAGAATACTTAGCTCTTACGTGCTGAATAAGGAGTGTAGAAGACTTGTTGCTAATGCAGCTGATGTAGAAGACTTCCTACAATGTTTCAATCAGGGGTGGAGTGACTGATGCAGAGTCCCTGTAGCCTGTGATGCTTGGCGTGCATCTGGGAGAGAGAGAGAGAGGTCAAATTTTGGGTGCAAGAGAATTCGCATTCGAGTCTGTGATTTGTTTTCTACTCGATTTACAAGTTGGTTTTAAGCAATCAATGTCGGTGATTCTGCCAGCATCGGCCGATGGCAACTGATGTCGGCAGCTAGAAGATGGGTAAAAAGGCTATTTTTAGCCTTTTGCCCATTCCTCCATCTGCCGATTTTAGTGGTCGTGGTTAAACGATCGAAGGTGGGTTAAATAGGTGTGAGAGGTTAGTGGGAGGGTTGGAATGATTAGTCATAGGGTGATAAATGAAGGTATCCAAGGGTGAGGAATCCAAGGGTGAGGTGTCAAGGGTGGTGTGTCATGGGTGAGGTGTTATTAATTTAAAATAGGTATTTTATTTTAAATTAATAAGTGTGTGGGTTAGGAATGTTTAGAAGTGGACCAAGGGGACCAAGGGGGGAGTCGACCAAGGAGTAGACACAATTTTGGTGTCTACATTACCAAACCATAACTAGATCCATTTAAATTAACATGGTCAAAATCACTTTGAATGATGATCTAGATAATTCTAACATCTATAAAACCTTTAATGATAATACCATTTATATTCCTATCAATAATAATAATTTATCTAACTCCCTTATTTTACAATTAGATAAATTGATACCAATCTTTGGAGTTTTCTTACCAATACCAATACTGGTAATCCTCCGTTTACTACTTCTAATTAGAATCCACCTATCGATACAACTCAACTCCTTGAAAAAATTATTCAACAAATGAATGACATGAAAATAAATAATAATTCTAAAATACTTTAAATGCAAAATCACATCTTTTAAATGGTTTTCCAACCTCTAGTTACCATGTTTAAACACAATTAGAATTATATTCTTCCCCTCTTAGAGATTCTAATGGGAATATTATCCCTCAGCCTGCCATGCATAATAAAATTTTACAAATTCAAAATAAACCTTTAGCACCCTTCATTTTTTATAAAGACATTGGAATAATTTCTCCAACTATTACATATGATGGGACTAAAGATCCTGTTATTTTCTTGAAATCTTTGGTAATCTCTATAAGGAATTGGTATAAACTAAGACCTTTGATACTACTAAACTTATTATCAAAACATTCATGTGAGATGCCTTAAACTAGTATATCTAGGTCCTTAAACATTCCATTTAAAAATTAGAATATTTATTTAATGTTCTATTCAAGTAATTTCAACATACTGATCTTCCTAAAAATATCTTGATGCATTTCATCAATGCTAAGAAACTTCCTAACAAATATGCTCACACATTTATCAAATGATGGAAGTCTTCATCACATAAATTAGACCATAATATGAATGATGTTAATGTTTTCAAACACTTTATCATTGCTATTAAAACCTCTTTAATACAAGGTTGATATATTTTCTTATCAAACTTAGAAGAGACATTCTATTAAGAAAAAGGGAAATATTTCCTTGTGACTCAATTCAAACCTTCTCATAGTCTCATAAATAAATATTTCCAGACATCAACTAATGTTATAACAATTACCAATTCTCAACTCAAGCCTCATTAAACCAAAACTAGACCATGAACTAAGATACTCAAACTCGCTTCCAACCATCCTTTAGTGTGTAATAAATGAGTAAGTTGTTATCTACATCTGAACCTTTCATCCATACTACTTTTTTTCCTTCATATTTATAAGATCCTCATATTTTTTTTAGTTTCATGATGACATGGACATTCTCATGAAACATGTTGTGCCCTTCCAAAAATTTAGGTTTCATTCATATTGTGATAATATTTCAATAATGATGCTATGGTAAAGGTTCATTATAATTAATATATTAAATCTTATCAAAAGTGAACCTTTTCTAAATCTAAAAATATAAAATATAAAAAAGATTATTTGGATCATAGTACACAACATTCTAGTGAAAATTTGTATGCTATTGATGCTAATTATGACTTATATTACACTAAATCTTGATATGTGAATGTGAAAAAGGTTAATTATCAATGTAATACAACACACAAAGACCCTACTACTAAACCTAAGAAAACCTCTACTAAGAAACAACTTCTTAAAGATATTAAAATTAATCCTCCTTCCTCTTTATAGCAACCCAGTATAGAGGAACCACCTCCAAAATCATATCTTCAACATAATTATTACATATTTTATAAGAAAACCATCTCTAATACACCTAATCCTCATTCTAGTTATTCTTCCATATCACATTTTAATTTTATGTATGGAATTAACTCTATGAATTGTAAAATTACACTCATCAAATTAGTAATAATTTCTCCTTATCATCATAATTTACCTATGAAATAATTACAAGACATCGAGGAACCCCCATATAATGATTCTAATATGCCTACTTATATATCCCAAGGTCCAAATTCTATGTAATTTTTATTGAAACCATTTCTCCAATTTCATGTTCTATGAAACCCTCCATTGAGTTTCATGAAGAAGATATGATTAATGATGAAATTAATTTTTGATTTGATAACCAACCCATATTCATTAATATTGGAATCAATAATCTCGTGATAAAGTCAGTCTTTGTGGATGAAGTTTTAGGCATTAATTTTACCTCTCTTTGGTTACTCCAATAAATTGTACATCGTAAACCAAACATTAAGCAAACTTTATTCACTTATTGTGGAATTGATAAAACTAATCAAAATCCTCTTGGTTACATTTGGATCCCTCTCACTATTGGACCAAAAACTATACACATGAATCTTATGGTTATATACCTTACACTCTCTTATGACATGTTCTTATACCATCCATAAACTTATCATAGGAGAGATATCACATCTTTAGGTACCCAATTCATAAAATTTATCCATAATGGAAAAAATTATAAGTATGAGATAGATTCTAAACCTAGGAGCATCCAGCTTACAAATATTAAATGTCAATATCGTGTTCCTACTACTAATAATATTAAGATTCCACCCCTTCTCAATTTCCTCAAAATGTAGCCTAACCTTCATTTCACTCTTATAAATTCTAATTATGATGAACACAATGAATTAGAAAACATTTCAAATACCACTCAATTACCTTGTTATATATTAGAATGACTATGTCATTCTATTATTCCATGAGATAGGGCCATTTCTCTAATTCATAATACTATTAAATTTCATCCCCCATGTAATATCCATGAATCCTCTTACACAAAAGATGATTTCACTTACAATGAATACATGGTAGAATAATGTTTTCAAGATATTCTAACCATGTCTCCTAGAAATTATAGTAACATGGGTATTTCTTATGTCCACACCCCTATTGAAACTAATTATAATAATTCTCATGCATGTAACATTTCTCCATATTATGATGGTGCCTACATTATGGCCTAAATCCAATCATGAGACTTAAATATTATGAATTATCAAAAGACCTTAGCTAAAATACATGCCTTTAATGATGATGTTCATTCATTCATATATCATTTGAATATACCAATAATGACTCAAAAATAGAATGTTATGTCACTCCTATTATCCCACCCTTAATAAAAACTCCATGGGTTATTCAATAGACCTTTAATCCTCTCACATCTAATAGAATCAACCAACTTAATACTACTTAGACAGTTTAACACAATCCTAACATTATCATCTATCCCAATATTATTCATATTATCTCTTAACATTTAGATTGTATTGAACAACCTGATAGAGTCAAATATTTGGTCCCAAAATAAATAAACCAAGAATCATTAGCCTTCTATTCATTACCCTCAAATTCACCACCCATAATAGACTACATCAACTAGTTTGATACAATCAAAACCATTGATGTCAATGATAATTATATCAAACAAACTGATATATCTAAACCTAATTTTTTTTATCCCAATCTATATTATCCAAGATAATACCTTGTATTCAAATTATTTACCTTCTACTTCACCTCCTAAAATTATGTTAGATGATAAAGCTATTAATTTAAGTCAAATCCATTTTGAGTTTAACAAAAAATGTATTTAGATTAAAGATATTTATGTGGATGTTGATTATTATGTTAGTTTGTCCATGTTTTACAGCAATAAAGCTATCTTAAAAATAATTCATGTTTGAAAGCCTAAATTTACTCACCAACATCACAAGTGGCCACTTTTAGAAAAGGGTTCATTGCTTCAATAATTTTGATGATAGTATAAATCCTAAAACTCATCCTAATTCCAAGCTTCCTCTAGCTCCATATCATTTCCATGATGTAAATACCATGCTTATCAACAAAACTATTACAATCAATTATGACACCAATGCCTCTCTTAGACCCATTCTTATATATATGGTACTTCATCAAGTGTATATAATGATAATTATAGTCTCGTATTCAAAAAATATCTCAAAGCCTTTTCTTGGTCATATGAGGACATTCATGGTATTTACCCTAATAAATTTTTCCATACTATCATCACCTATCTTGATAAAAAATTGGTGCAAAAATAACATTTTCCTCTTGAGATTTATACCCTATATCATAAATATATTATAAAGCATCTAAATGCTAAGTTCATAAAACTTATTTATTATTCGAAATGTTATCCAACATTTTTCATATTCATAAAAACTTCACCATCATCATTCACTTTTTTATCAACTTCTATAATCTCAATTTAGCATATCCTAAAGACAAATTTCCCCTGCCATTAATGATGACATATTTTATTCTATCATAGGTTATGAGATGTTATCTCTTATGGAAAATTTCTTTGGATATAATCAAATTCACATTTATCCCTAAGATCAACATAAAAATATGTTCAAAATTGAATGGTGAACTTATTGCTATGTTAAAATGCCTTTTGGTCTTAAAAATGTCGATGCTACTTATCACCATGTAATGACCCATATCATTCATGATATCATCCATAAAAATATATAATAGTATGTAGATTATCTCATTTATAAATCTAAAAAAAATTAAAATCACTTTTATGACCTTGCTATCATTTTTTATCAACTCATCCAATATAAAGTTTGACTCAATCCTCACAAATGTGTTTTTGGTGTCACTTTCGGTAAACTCTTAGGATTTCTCATTTCCATATGTGGTATCAATGTATATCTCACTCAAATAAAGGATATTTTCAACATTCCTATTCTTAAATATATTATAGACACCCATACCTATCTCAAAAAACATGAGGAAATCTGCAAATTCATCCCTAAATGACTACCACATCTATTCCATAAGTTCATTCCTCAAGAAATTCATTTCTCTCAAATGGACTAATGTATGTCTAAAATATTAATTTAACATGAAGTAATCATTAATTCATCATCATTCTCTGTTACTACCTTTTAATAATCATTTTCTCATATTTTATACTTCATCTACCCCCATATCAATTGGGTAAATGCTCACTCAACAAAATGAAATAGGTAGATAATATGCTATATAATAGTCATGTCTTGATAGATTATATGACCCATTACATGAAAATGGAACATGATTATCTCACCATTTATTTTATATATGAAAATAAATGACATTATATGCATTATCATACAACCTATATTGTTTTCCATTTTGACCCCCTTCGTCCCTTTTTATCCAAATCTTTCATACCTAGAGATATAATTGGTAAATGGATTGCACTCTTAATGAATTTAAACTAGGAATAATTACACAAAAATAATTCAAAGGCTAAGTGATCATGAATAAATTTTATGTCACACCTACAATAACTACTAATCATCTTAAGGAAATTCTTCCCAATGAATAAATCCTTTACATTGAAGGTCTTGGTCAAGATATTTCTATTGACTATTATTTTCACTATTTCACCATTAATATAGAGGCACAAACCCTTAGAGATCCTAAAATTTCCACCTCCAAATCAAAACCTAAACTCATCATAGAATAAATACTTTAGGTTACAATTGACTTACAAGAATACACTTGGACCCTTTACTTTCATTGAGGGAAATTCCTTCAAGGAGTTGGGGTAGGCTATGTCTTAGCCAACCCTCATGGTAAAGTTATTACTCTATCTTGCCTATTAATCTTTGAAGTCACTAATAACATGGTTGAATATGAATCTCTCATAGTATGCATGCAAGTATCCATCAATTTAGACATCCCATACTTACATGCCATAGGAGATTCACAACTCATATATTGTCAAGTCAATGATGATTATCAATGTAAAAGTGAAAATATCATCATATATCATTAGCTTTCTTCCACTCTTACTAAATAATTTGTATCTTTAACTATGGATTTTATCCAAAGAGATAACAATGTTAAATTTTATTATCTTTCTTTATGAGCCTCTCTTTTTCACCCTCATCAAGCACTTCATGATTCATAATTTCTCATCCACATGAGAAAAATAATTTTATATCTTACAATATAAATATGGTCTCTTATTTTATACAATCAATTTGTCACAAATTGACATATATTTTGTTAAAAAAACATTTTCCAATTTATTAAACATCATACTTGTCCTCTACAGGTTGATTCTCATGAAAAGACTCTAATTTGAAATTAATCTTGAAAATACATCGTTAGATATGGCATCCTTAATTATCATAATGTTGAAGTAATATTTCTAAATTTTTCTATTAAATATTATGTTCCTTATCTCCTTTAGAAATAACATGGGGTAATTTAGTATACATGTTATATCTTGCAAATGATTATACATGGGATATTTCTAGCCTAATCTTGAAAAATATGCTATTGCATTTGCTATAATTTGTAATCCTTTCAAAATTATTAATTATATCATTCACTCTCATTTGTCTAAGCTTTAAACCTTGGAATATATTTGGTGATTCTCTATGTGGTAATTATATCTCATTGGTAACCTACTTCAATCACAAGATGTATATGTATTCATCATTACTGCAACTGACTATTTTACCAAGTGGGTTGAAGCTATGCCTCTTTTAAATTTTATATACATCATTATCTCCAAATTTATTCCTAATAAAATCATATTTCACTTCTCAATTCCTCACCTATCATATATTATAATGGTGGGAACTTAAAAAAAATACATTAAAAAATTATGCAAGAATATCAAACTCATGCACAAATTTTCCACATATACCATCCTTAGTGTAATGGTCAAGATGAAGATAGTTAAAAAAACCTTAAAAGTTTATTTTAAAATATTATTTGATATTAATGTAATTACTAACATCTCAATCTTTAACCTAAACTTTGGGATTATCATACTAGTATCTGTATTACCATTGGGGCAACTCTTTTCTCCTTAGTTTACTAGATAGAAGTTATATTGTCATTATAATTTGTATTACCTTGCTTGCATATTTATATTCATGATATAATTACCTATGAATATATTTATTAATATCTTATTCAAACCTTATAGGTTATATATGAGTGACATATGGGATCGTTATAACATCATCATCAATATAATTATTAAATCATTAAATGACATAACAAAAAAATTAAAGTCATTACTTTCAATGTTAGAGACTTAGTGCTTAAATTTTATTATACCCATGATAAATAAGGAAATTACACCCAAATTTTTTGGGGTTATTACCTATTCAAAGACATTTTAGGACCTAGTGTTTACCGAATACAAATCAATGAAGGACACATCTTCAAATAACCAATTAATTTTAAGTTTTTGAAATATCATGTTCCTTAGCCTCATTTTATTTATTTAATTATTCATTATTTTTCCCATTTCTAAATATTTTTTACTTATATATACTATGAATCTAAAATTTCATTCATGGTTTACTTAAACTCTAATTATGTACAACATCACCTTAGCTTCACTTCTTCACACAGCTTTGAGTTTTTTAACACATTAGCCTTAGTTACTATGCTTGGTCCTTTGGTATTTTGTATTTTTATATTTTTGAGTTGTATTGTAAACCTTTTAATAGGACCAAACCTTCTTGATAAATTCTCATCATTTCATTTCATAGATTGATTTTTCTCCTAACTTTTGCTAGTTGTCTTCCATGAAAGCTCAGGCAATAGTTAGAATTTGTGTTTTACCTCACTTAAAATTAGTCATATTATTTTGTGGTAAAACTCTAACAATCTATCCTCATGGATTAATTCACATATACAATTTATTATGATGATGATTATGATGATTCATACCTACATATCATTTTACCATCTCCATTTACACCTTTTCTACAAATTAGGGAAACCTAATCATTCTAAGATAATTTCCATCAACCCCTATATTTCACTATCCCCTTTGTAAATCCAAGGCCATTTTAAATACTTCATTATTTTATAAAAATGTAAGTCTATAAATTTTAGGAACCATGGTCTTTAGTTTCTATTCTCTATCTACCAAGAGTAAGTTCTCTTGTGATAGTAATTTTTAGTACCCATACTTTGTTTTCTAAATCCATGTGGAGGAAGAATTAAAAAATACATAAAATAAAATAAAAATAAATAAATAAATTTAAAAAAAACATATGATAAAATAAAAAGGAAATGATGAAAAGGAAAAAGAAATCTTAAAATTTAGATCACACCAAAATACATGATCCATATTTGGCACATCTCTTATCCTAGTTGAATCTTAAACTCCACAACTAGTCTCATGACATAACCTAGGAAAATTAGGGTGTGGTAGTCTTATAGATAGGATTATAAGGTTTCATTATCATATATTATTTAGTGCCACCTAATTTTTCACACAAGTACCTAATCTTTGAAGTAGATCAAAAACTATGTAATGGATCATGATGAAAGAAGAATATTTTGTGGGAAGGTAGGTTCATGTTAGTTTTGATGCATATTAGCCTTCATGGATGATACTTATACTTCACTATTTATCCTAAACATTCATTATTAATTTGAAATCTCTAAGGTCTTTAATGTCAAAATTCTCTTAGCATTGCCAACTTGACTGGAGCATCTTATTTGTGGTAAATATTATGTTTTCACCTTGGTGACTCTCTATGTCTTCCACCATAAATTTCATTCCCCCTCAACAAGTAGGTTTTATTTTGAATATTTTCCCAAAATTTATACTTGATATTCTTCATATATTTTCAACATTTTTAGAATACAATAGTTCTAGTTCATTTATCATGATAATATATTCTACCTTTTTAATTTGTTTTGAGATGCTCTCTTGGTTATTTCCCTATCTTTCTCAAATCTAAATCTGTTATATTTTGGTAATTTAAATTTTATATTCAACAATTCGTATGCCTTTATGTGTTGTTTCTAAAATTATTTCATGTTTTCAATCTTTGATTGAGTATCGAATGTTACTTCTCTTCCATTGATGTCGATTACATTATTATATTTCATAAACCCTTAAACTTTATCTAAAAATTTACTTTTATTAATTTGGATACATTTTGAATCTTTTATTCATTAGTAGCCTTGGATTTTTTGTTACCCAAATTTTCCTCCCTTTTATTAAGCACATTCCTTGGTCTTTTGGACATAACCTAGACTTTTTGAATTTGTCTTACAAATTTCCAAAATGATTGATTTTTTTTAGTATTCCATTTTATTTTTCCCTCTTTTTAGTTTTTGCTTTCCTCACTAGCTATTTATCCATAGGTTTTGTCTAATGCACTTATTGTTCCCTCCACGATCAATACTAAATTATATAACATGTAAGCACTCAATGATAAATGTAAGTCAAGGTATGTATATGTTAATTTCATATATTTAATTTATCAACATTTATTTTACTATTTTATTTTCAAATTAGCTTAGGTTTTGTGTTGTTGTGTTATTTCCTAAAGCACCATCTCATGTTATACGCTAGTGGCACATGATGAGCTTTGCATAGGGAATATGTATTCAAATAATATTTTAAAATGTTTACATTTACTAAAAAATTATTTCTTTTATCACTTATTAAGTTTAAATCTCTCCAAGTTCATGTATTAAAGGGTGCATTGGGAAAGGGGTGGGAAGGTCACTAGTGATTTTCAAGAAAAATAATTTATTATTTATCTTTCCTACATCCATTTTAACTTCCTTGTATTTGACCCTCTAAGATATATCCTTCCAAATTTCATCCTATCACTATACCAAGGCCTATAGTTTCCTACTATATCAACATATTTAATTAATTTAATCTATCAAATATCCCTTCCCAACTACATCAATTATATCAATGAAGTTTTGAATGTTCTTGTCTAGGCATCATTATTAGGTCAGCCTAGATGATGTAGTTTGAGGGTAGTTGGTATATATAAGACTAAATAAAGTTTAAATATAACATAACCTTAATATTTAGGATGAATTATGGTTAATAAAAACTATAAATACAATTCACAATTCATTCTAATAGATAGAAACATTCATTTTCACATTGTTATTTCTTGCACTTCTACCCTAAGTCTACATTTGTCTGATTTATTACTTATATATTATCTTAGAGGGAAATATTATATTGGGGAGTCTTGTATTTAATATGAGGATTAATTTTATCTTATATCTTGATTAAAACTTTCATATCCTTAAAACCATAACAATATCTTTCAAAGCACCATTGGCTAGGTAGATATTGAGGCTAGGTAGGCATTGTTCAAGGTATGTATATTATAACCTTAGATATTTTATTTAATAGATTTAATTTTCATTATTTATTTTTTAATGAATTTATATGACTTATTTAAACTTTCTCTATACTTATACTTAGTGTGGCTATAGTTTTTGAACTTTCCATCTATCCACCTTAGATAGCCTAGGTCCCCATTTTCATACCATGTCTCCTTACCCATTTTACCATTTTGATAACCCTTATCCATTTTACTTGCATTGATTGATTAAAATATTATATTACTTGAAAATAATATACCTAGCTATAGATATTTATTTGTGTTGATTGCCTAGAAGATTTAGAACCCTTTTTACTAGCATTATGTTGTAGATGCTCATCTTGATAGGTTTGTAGATCCATTTGGTCATATCTTGATTCATTATGTATCAATAGGATCTATTTAATTTATCTTATTTGATTCTAGATATTTATTTATGATATTTTTAGGTCAATCATATCTCATTTCCATGATCCACTTGGCCACCCACATGGTGTTTATCTGTAGTCCCTAGGGTTAAACTAAATAATCCATCCCACTACTCTATCCTTACCAAGATAATGTTATCTACTAAAGTAAATGAATTTTTTTAAACACTGAAATATTTTAAAATACTTGTAAAGCTTTCCTTTGATTGATTGTATTTGACTAATATTTCCTTTTTCTATGAAAATGTGTATGCATTGCTATAAGGTGGATTGATTTGACTAAGCATCTATATAATTTCTCCTAGTTGTGTATCTAATCATTGTGATGTCATAGGTTGAAGTGAATATTTACACAATAAATAATTTTCCTTTGATTTAATAGCTTTCTCAAAAAATTTCACCTTATTCATATATGACTCCCTCTCTTTAAACTCGTTGTCTCTCTTGAGAATTATATGTCTTCTTCCAAGTGATGTTGTAATTCCATGCTTGAGACTACTATTTTATGATATTTGGAGTCACCATCATCATCATCATCATCATCATCATCGTCAACATCATCATCATCATCGTCATCGTTGTCATCGTCATCATCATCATTGTCGTCGTCGTCGTCGTCGTCATCATCATCATCATCATCATCATCATCATCATCATCATCATCATCGTCATCATCATCATCATCATCATCATCATTATTATTATTATTATTATTATTATTATTATTATTATTATTATTATTATTATTATTATTATTATTTTATGAACATATGCATTTTTATGTTTTGTTAATGAAACTATAAAATAATACTAAGTCATGTGGATTATTATGTGTTGAGACACTTATGTGGATGCATATATGTTTTGTATGATTTCGGGATTATAGTTTGTATGATAATTTTAATTTTTTATGAGATATTATATTTCCATTGATAATGATGATGTAGAATTTAAATTATTTAATTTAAATGTTCATGTCATGATGTGCTATGGCTTAAACTATCATGCTATTGATTATTGTGATTATCGATTCACCTTGTTAAACCATAGAGATGTTATGATTAATATTTTTTTTTTAAGAAGACAGGAAAAGAAACATAAATTAATAAATATGTTGAGATGAGTTGGTGTGGGTTTTCATTCTATCTATGGGGGTGTTATTTGATTTTATGTGTTGTTATCTGGATAAAATGTGTCCTAGTATGGATTAAATATGTGATTAATTATTATAAATAACAAATAATAATATAGATAAAATAATTTAATTAAATATATAAATCAAATAGAATATACCTAGATCCAAATACAAAATATATGGTATCTCTATGTGGCTAGAGAGCTACAACCAATAGTCAGAAGAATAAATAGAAGAGTTAAATATTATATATATATATATATATATATATATATATATATATATATATATATATATATATATATATATATATATATATATATATATATATATCAATTAGAATATATGTGTGGGTTAATAAGTTATTAATTTCAATTCTTTTTTTCCTTATATCAGCAAAAGTATATTTATAACACTGACACAATTGACAAAAATAGAAAAACCAAAAAAAACTAAAAAAAATTACATGTTTTTTCTTAAATGAAAAAAATAAATCTTCCATGGGATACAAAGATAAGACCAAAACTAGTGTATTTTGGGTGTACTTAATTCTTTTGGGTGTTATATATACACCAAACTCACCCTAATTATTATTTTTCATGTGTTGAGTGATCAGATCATGAAGTGTTGTAGGTTTTGAGACCTTGTGTTCTTCTGAAAAATCTAACCTTGAACATTTGTTTGATTTCTTACTATTCTAATAGACCTCTGTAATCTTAGAATTATTATTTTTTGGGTTTGAAATCCATTTATGGTTTTATTATTGAATTATTTTTTATTAATTATTTATCTTATATAATACAACTTCTCTTACTTGTCTTTAATTATGTGCAGCATCACCTTAGCTTCACTTCTTTACATAGCTCTGAGGTTTTTTACACATTAGCCTTAATTCATATGCTTGGTCCCTAGGTATTTTGTATTTTTATATTTTTGAATTATACTATAAACCTTTGGATAGGACCAAGCCTTCTTCATAAATTTTCATTTCATTTCATAGATTGATTTTTATCCCAACCTTAGCTAGTTGTGTTCCATGAATGCTAAGGCAATAGTTAGAATTTGTGTTTCACCTCACTTACAATCAGTCATATTATTTTTTGGTAAAACTCAAAGATTATATCCTCATGTATTCATTCACATATACCATTTATTATTATGATGATGATGATTCATACCTAACTGTCATTTTACCATCTCTATTTACACCTTCTTATGACTTGGGCAAACCCAATCATTCTAAGATCATTTCCATCACCCCCTATATTTCACTATCCCATTTAGGCAATCTAAGGTCATTTTCAAGATTTCATTATTTTATAAAAATTCAAGTCTATAAATTTTAGGCACCATGGTCTTTAGTTTCTATTCTCTAGCCACCAAGAGTAAGCTCTCTTGTGCTAGTATTTTTTAGTACCCATACTTTGTTTTCTAAATCCATATGGAGGAAGAAAAAAAAATCCACAAAAAATAAAATAAACATATGATAAAATAAAAAGCTAATGATTAAAAGGAAAAAGTAATCTTAAAATTTAAATCAAACCAAAATACATGATCCATATTTGGCACATCTCCTATCCTAGTTGAATCTTAAACTCCATAACTAGTCTCATGATATAGCCTAGGAACATTAGGGTGTGGTAGTCCTATAGATAGGTGTAGAAGGTTTCATTATCATATATTATTTATTGCCACCTACTTTTTCACATAAGTACTTATTCTTTGAAGTAGATCAAAAACTATGTAATGGATCATGATGAAAGAATAATATGTTGTGGGAAGGTAGGTCTATTTTAGTTTGCATGCATATTAGTATTCATGGATGATACTTATACTTCACTAGTTATCCCAAACATTAAATTTTAATTTGATATCTCTAATGTCTTTGATGTCAAAATTATATTAGTATTGCCAACTTGATTGGAGAATCTTATTTTTGGTAAAGATTATGTTTTCACCTTGGTGACTCCCTACATATTTCACCATAAATTTCATTCCCCCCTGACAAGTAGGTTTGATTTTGAATATTTTCCCAAAATCTATACTTCATATTCTTCATCTATTTTTGAAATTTTTAGAATACAATAGTTCTAGTTCATCTAACATGATAATATAATCTACATTTTTAATTTGTTTTGAGATGCTCTCTTGGTTATTTCCTTTTCTTTCTCAGATCTAAATCTGATATATTTTGGTAATTTAAACTTTCTAT
Organism: Torreya grandis; assembly: GCA_037957365.1. NCBI lineage: Eukaryota > Viridiplantae > Streptophyta > Pinopsida > Cupressales > Taxaceae > Torreya > Torreya grandis. Next base: position 3,312,731 of record JARHVA010000575.1, on the reverse strand, counting down.
TCAACATTTTGTATGCCTTTATGTGTTGTTGCTAAAATTATTTCATGTTTTTCAATATTTGATTGAGTATTGAATGTTACTTCTCTTCCATTCATTTTGATTACATTATTATATTTCATAAATACTTAAACTTGATCTAAAAATTTACTTTTATTAATTTTAATACATTTTGGGTCTTTTATTCATTAGTATCCTTGGATTTTTAGTTACCCAATTTTTACTCCCTTTCAT
>JARHVA010000575.1:2907500-3307500 GCA_037957365.1 Torreya grandis | reverse complement strand
TTGTCTCAAGATCACTATGCATAACCTAGGCTCAAAATAAGGAATCTAATCTATTCCTATCAAATGAAGCTTGTAAATAAAACACAGTGATCAATATAGATAAATATTGTGGAGATAATTTTGCATTATAAGTTTACAATATTTTAGCTTAAAAATGATATTGTATGCCCTTTATTTATAGATTTTCCAAATGAGCTAAGATCAACCATGGCCATCCATCCCAAGATTGAGATGTGTGTCCATGAATTAATATAATATTTGAAATTAAATATATAAATATCCTCATAATTATTTGGGATGAAGGGTAATTAATTAAGCATGGGTGCCCATAAACCTAATATTTGTTTCATTTTTGGCTTATGGATGCCACCCCATAGAACATGTCACTTAGTGATGGAGAAATTGAGAATCAATTTATAATAATTAAATAATTCATAACTTCCATTTAAAATCCACTTAAGCTCTTTATTTGAACTAATTATCTTAAACAAAATTAATCAAATTTAGTTTAATTCTTTGTAAATTGGTTCAAGATTAATTAAAATGGTCAAAAAGTCATATTATAAAGCCATAATTTGACTCAAGAAGAATTGGAAGGTGATATTAAATGAATTCAAATTATATTCCCATTTAGGATGGTTCCAACAAAAAATAACAAAGATACATGACGTGTACTAATGAGTTAGAAAAAAAGAGTGATCTAGAGCACAAAAAGGTAAAATCATCATTTTAACCTGAAATGATTTAAGAAAAGTTAGGATTCAAATAAAATGCATTGCCCCATTTAGGAATAAATTACCCTAAATCAACACTTTTATACAACAAGCTCAAACCATTTAGTGATTTTTTTCTGATTTTGACCTAAATTGTGCATCTAAGTATAATTCTAGTAAGATTATTAATTTCAACACAAATAGTGTTAGGAATTATATGTCTACATTTTTCCCCTATTTGATAAGGCATAGAAAGACATTCAGGCAAAGTAACATCTTTTCAAATAAAAAATTTGTCAAAAAGAAAATGGAAATGACCCATGATGCCCCCTAGAGAGGACATACTAGGATGAAAGACAAGGATGGACTCTCAAAAAGAGAGGGAAAAAGAGAGATTAACCCATGGCATAGATCACATCTAGATGAGCTAATGCTTACACATGTGTTTACCATAAATGATAAAAATATAATTAGAGGTATAATGAGCCCCAAATATGGGGGGTAATGGGAAATATTTAATCCAAACATATAAGTGACACACTTTGAATACACCCAATTTGAGAGTGCAAGCTACGTGTTTATTATTGTCACTTGGATTTTCACCCTTTTAGGATATGGAAAATCTCTCCTCATCCAATTGGAACAATGTAATCACCTCTAGGCTTTTGGGTATCATAAATAATGAGGTGAATCTCTAGATAGGGCTAGCTCCCTTGATGTAACACTTTGAATTGTAACTACTACTAAACTTGGGGGTTGAAAAGGGAGAGACATAAATGAAATAAAAATAATATAAGGGATGTGATACACCAAATAAAATGATTTAATCGAACCATATTCATATTAAACTTGAAATCAAACGACAATTTGAAAATACACTTCTCCAATCTTCATCTTCTCACATCAATGCTACATTATGAGGTTATAGATGAATGTGAAAAGCTATCAGGACTAGATAAGAGGCCTATGAGGGACCTAATGAAAATAATAACTCACTAAATCCTTTAAATATCCTAAAAACCTTCACATGTCCTACAATAAGAAGCTTTCCAACTATAAATAGGATGAAAGAATGACCGAACATGCTAAGGAATACATAATCTTCACTTATGCAAAATCAAACATTCCAAATGAACACACTAAGAACAGTTATATAAGAGGTAAAAATCAGTTTTATTATTGATAAAAAGGTATATATTTCAGTATGGCTTTGCCATACTCAGGTGGAGCATCCAATACAATACCAAAATGACTAGTTCCTCTAGAACTTGCGAGAGAGAAGAGAAGAGAGAAGTCCATGGGTCACAAGGACACTTGTCAAGCTGATACAAGGATTTAATTATGAATTTGGAGATTCAATTGTATAAACCATGAAATTTCTATAGTTATGAATGTTAATCCAAGTCCAAAACTTCATGAAAAGGGGAATGACACTCTTCATTATGGCCTATAAAAATTGTTTGCATGATTAACCCTATTTGAATGCCTCATAAATTTTTAGGAGTATGTAAAATTATTTTATTGGAAGTTTAGGATCTCAAGAACTCCTATACATGAATTTTTTGTATGCCTAGTTCCCTGGAAACCTTTGAAAGTAAACCATCATCATCTGCTATCCAAAAAACACTCCTTTCCTTCACCCTACACACATGGCCTCAACTTTGGCTTCATTTTTATATAAAAATATATGTGATGGATTTAATGAAAATTTTAAAGTCCCTAAATGGCCTTGGAAGCATCAGGGACACTTTAAAATCACTTTCCCTTAGAAGTTTCACAATTCTCACTAGCTTGTTCGATAGCCATTTTTGACTAGCTGAGTTGAAGCATTTGTTTTGGACAATTAAAAGTTGTTTCCTATAATAAAGTGGTCATAATTTGTTATTAATGGTATTAATATTCCTCCAAAACTTGATTTCATGTAGTGACTCCTCTTATAGCCTAAAAAACATAAAAATATATGAATAAAATATTGTTTTTCATCCCATCCGTATAGGTCCATACAAAAAAAAGTATGAGGAGTAGCTTTGGGAATTCTTCTACAATTTAAAATCACCATCTATTTAAAATATCTCATTATATTATATATCTAACTCCATCTTCCCAATTAGGTTTCAACCAGGGTTTGTAAGGGATTTTTAGTAGTTTAATCCCTTAAACTTGGTTCATAAAGATTAGACATCCAATCTATAAAAAAATAACTAAATTTATTTTTAAATACCCTATTAACATTCCTAAGCTTCTTTAACTCCCATGCATAACCTCAATGGAGATGTGAGCATCCAAAATTGTCCTCTCAATCTTATTTTCCTTATTTTGTAGGTTTGAGTTAAATTTTGAGCCAAAAATGGATTCATTTATGTCTTATCTACACTTAAATGTATTTATCACATCTTATTTAACCCCAAAAAAGCTATCCAATCCATTAGGAATCCTGGTTAAGTGGAAACACGAAAATGACCTATCATTTGAAGACTAGGTCTAACCATGTCAAGTAGGCTTACTTGCAACCTTTGCTCAAATGACATTTTTTGATGATTTATTTTTATTCACATACCTTTAACATATCTAATTACATCCAAAAAACATGATCCAATATGTTATAATTTCCAACCAAGGATATAGATGAAGATGTCTTCTCATTTGGGCTTTAGGTCTCACCATGTTCAATAGGTCTGACTATAATTTTAATGTTTTAGGCCTCCCTATTTTACCTCCTCTCTCTATAAGGTATTATTTAAATTTTAATAATTATTTTATATCTTCACAAACCCTCTTGAAAGGTTCTCATTAGCTTCTAGTCACTCCTTTTCATTCCTACTCTCTAACTCTGTAGGGTTTGCATGAGGGGAAGTACCCCTTATCTAAGATAAAATAGGGGGTACTTCCCCTATTTTTATAACAAAAAAAAACTTTTTTGGGATTCCTAAAGTCTCATATATTACCTTCATAAAATTCCATCTCTTTTTTTCATGATTTGACCCTTTGAATCTTTGAAAAACAAAAATAAACTTATTATAAGGCAGAATATCATGGTTTCAATGGCATGGACTAAGTTTACTTGATGAGGGTTACTTACTATGATTTATATCCACTTATGAGAGTTTTATGAGATCATTTGAGTAATTAATAATGCTATATAATTTTTACAAAATACTCCAACCTCATTACATGCCTCTTTCATGCATGAATCCTTGAGACTAAGTTTTGCATGACTGAGTATGTTTTGTAAAATAGGGGCACTTGTAGGTTATCTTTATGTGTTTTATCTTGAGAAAGGACTTTAAAAACCTCAATTTAGTATCCTTTAACTCTTTAGTATTAATTTATATTCATTTTCATGAAATTCAAGTGTTCAAACATCACTTTATAGCATGTTGCCTATCATAGTCATTAAGATTGGTTGTAGGTGTGCATTTAGGATTATCAGGGGTTTGTATAGGTTTGTATATCATGTTTATAGCTCATTTATATGATCAAGGTTTTGAATAATTTTATAACCATTTTTTTCATCACTCCACTTCTCTATACCCCTTTACCTGTCTCTTTAACACCCAAACTACGTTCCTTCTCTGCCTCTAACTGAGAAGCTCTACTTTCCCCTGCATGCAGGTGAGTATGGGACCAACTGAGCTTGGTCATGAAGTTGGAGAGACTCCATTTAACCCATTTTATGTCATAAAACATGTATGTAATTTTTAAATCACTTTTATGTTTCATTTAAACCCAAACTATACTCTCCTTGGACTGGGAAACTTCTCCCCTTAAGACCCTACTATAGGTGCACATTTTCACAATGTATGGACTACAAGTATGAAAAAAGGAACCAAGACCATATAACCTTTCTTATTGATGATTAATTATGCCATTAATGTTAATTTTAATCTTTTGAAACATAATCATGGCTGTTATGGTTTATGTTTATAACTCTTGGATAGATAAAGGCCATTTAGGACTCAGTCCTGTAGATATCACTAAAGGAATTTAGTCATGAGTTGGTAAGTTTGAGACTCCAAAACTCCATCCTCTCCATACCTCCAAACCATCATATTTGGCATAATTCCTCTATATCATATTTTATATTAATTTTTATCATTATATGTATAAAATTTAAATGGAAACCTTATTATATGATTTCAACAGAACCTCCAAGATCTTTGTTTTGCTCCTTTAGGGATTGGAGCCCTAAATACTATCATTTGACCCGTAAAGGTAGGTTTTACTTAAATTTAACAACTGATCCCTTTGAAAAAGTCTACCATGAACTTCATAATATTTTAAGACTTTAATGAAATATTCAACATGTGTTTCAACACTCCAATATGACATCACAACTCTCTATTAAGGCACCTACATGTGAGCAATATCATGCATATAGGTAGTGAACATGAGTTAGAGAAATATACCAAAGATTTTTCCTTCATAATCAAATGGTTTATACTTAATATGTTCAAATATATATTTAAATATATTTAAAATATCAAAACAAGGTCTCCCACTTCCTTTCCAATGTTGAATCCTCCATGAGAGCTCCTGGCTGACTGTATATGACAGTCATAGCATAGGCTGACTATATGATGGTTATGATTTCCAACTCATGGAGTGTGATTTTAAGAATAAATTTTAAAGGTTAATGGAATAAATATGACCTTTAAAACATGTAAATGACACTATAACAACCCTCTATGACCATTCATAATCATATAAATTTAAAAAATAATGGAAACATGTCAACAACATAGAATGGACCAGTTCTACAAACTTGAGGTTATTGGCTCATCCAAACACCAAAAAACATGAAACCAAACATAATTAAAATTTAAATAATAATTAAAAATAATCTATAAGTAACATTATTATATATATTATATGGAATCTCCCCAACAAGAGAAAAACCCATAGGTTGCATGAAATAGATAGCAGACTTGCACATTCAACTTCATGAGGATGGTTCATGAATCATAGGCTGCCATTATTAAAAATTATTATATTAAAATTAAGGTATATAATTTTAATTTAATCTCCCAAAATAATTTTACTTGAAACATCTTCAACTAACTATACCAAGTACAAACCTAAATGTCACTTTTGCATGTCTAGAAAGGCAAAAAAGGAGCAGAATGGTTTTGAGAAAAAATGGAACTTTAAGATCAAAAAAAATGTGCTAATAATATTATGGAATATTAATTTTCACATTTCAAAATTTCCCAGGTGGCACACTTCTAAAGGAGGTTGTACAAGTGCCATCTTCTTCTCTTTTCACTAGAAAACTGACTTTTCTTCTGATGAACCTGCAACTTTCAATTAGCAACAGTTACTTAAGAATTACAGGGACAATGCGGAATTAAATCATGGTTTTTTACCTCAAAATGACCCAAAAATGATAAATTTTCATAAAAACTAATTGACCAAAGCTAATTTAACATTAATTGACATCAATTGAACTTATAAAACACCCCATGACAAGATATTAATCCCCCTAAAATGCTTAAAACTCAATATTTTTTACCTAGGGGTTCCCCAATTTGACCTAACAGTATAATTTGGTCATAAAATTGGTGACTTATAGGTGTAGTATGCCTATTATACTAACTAGACCAGTAGCCTTATCAGTCCATTAGGCTTAGGAGTCTTCTAAAGCTAAGACAAACAAGAAGACATTTACCATTAAATACAAAATCAATCAAGATAGACTGATAATGAGTAATTCAACCCCAAAAGACACACAATAAGGAAATCAAATGCACACACGTGCACACACGCGCGCACGCACACACGCACACACACACACACACACACACACACACACACACACACACACACACACACACACACACACACACACACACACACACACACACACACACACACACACACACACACACACACACACACACACATGCACGCGTGCGCGCATGTGTGCATGTGCTCAAATTACTTAGGGGAATAAAAGAACAACCTATTATATACAACTAGAAACATAATCATACCTTCCTCTTGGATCAAAGGGGAATTTTGAAACTCTTATTTATTTATGACATGGAGGATTTGGTGAGACATGGTGCATTTTGTTCTCTAGCATTTATGCCTCCAACTCTTTCAAAAAAAATTCTAACTTCATTGGCATGATATATAATGAGAACCAAGTAGCTCCAAAAAAAATAGATATAGGGATGAATTCTTCTTGTGTCTAAATATCCTCAAATTTCTCATATGATCCTTAAATTATAGCTTCAAATGGTGATTCAACAAGGCATACATTCTTGTCTCCCATAGTGCTCTCAACAAGATTGGGCTTCCTCTCAATTGCAATTTATTCTAGCTCATCAAGGGGCTTTGTAAATTCTTCCCAATTTTGGTCATTATCCTCCACAGAAGAATCTTCCTTCACCTTGTCATATACTTGGCCTTCAATTTGACAAAGCTCTTCAAGCTCTTGAAAGATCTCTATTTACAGATGCCAATCATCCTTGTCCTCTTTGTCATCTAATACCACAACCTCTTCATGCTTGAAATGTTCATCCACAACCTCATGATTAGATATGGAATCTTCTTCATGTATCTCTTTCTTCAAAACTTGGGCATATTCCTTATGGATACACATCCCTCAAATATGGAGGTAAGAGCTTGTGAAATGTCCTTCTATTCACCAACGGGAGTCCCTATGGTGATATATTCCTTATAATTACTCATGAGGTCTTCTTGATCAACCATGAATTGAGCTTGTTCATCTTCACTTACTCTTATCAAGATAGGCTCTTCTTTCATGATTTCCTCTTTTCCATAAAGAAAACATTCTTCATTATCAACTAAACAAGGAGATTCAAAATAAGAACCTACCTCTTATTCATCACTTAATACCTCTTGAGGGATTTGATATTGAACCTCAACTATCATAATTTGATCTTTTTTGTCAAGGGCTAAAAGATCTTCAACTTCCTTCATGGTGATGCCAAGACTAGGCATCTTGAAATTTGGGGACTTAGCCCAATGAGGCTACCAAGGAGTTACATTCTCTTCAAGTAAGAGTTATTAATTTTCTTCAACTAGTTTCTCTTCTTTAGGTTCCCACACCACAAGTCCATCAAGGCAAAGGGTGATGGGATGAAGATAAAGGGAATTAATTGGTGGAAGTGGGACATAGGACTCAAAATCAGATTGAGAATAGAAATTAAGAGGCTCTTTTGGAAGCTCTTAAGGAAGGGGGGATGGGGTGTGTTTAGGCATAGGATCTTGTTTTGGTTCTAAACCTTCCATCACACCTTGACTTAGCAATTTCACCTTTTTTTCTAACTCCTCTATTTGTTTGGATAGGTTCTCTTGGAAAATATTTTCATGAAGGTCATAGGAATCATCATGAGCACATGGAATGCATGAGGGCTGCCATGAAACACAAGAATATTCTTGAGGAAGGGTGGGAGGGACTTGTAAAGGATCAAATCCATTCTCCACTTCACACTCTTTAACAATGCTTTTAAATTCCTTATTTTCCCATGACTCTACTATATTTCTCCATATTAGGATATTATGATTAAAATACTTTTCTTGAAAAAAGATGGGAGTAGTTTTTATAGGATAAAGAGTCTTCTCAACTTCACATTCTTTGTCAAGACTTTTATCCTCTTTCTTTCTCCATGACTCCACTATCTTGTTCCAAATTAAGACATTAGGGTTATGATTCTCTTTTTGAGGTGGTGGGGATACATTGTGAGAGGGAAATGAGGGCTTGAACTCAAATTATTTTTCTACCAACATGAATTAATACATATGAATATTTTCCAATTCAATATACCTATCGATATTAGCTTCAAACACAAGGTTTCTCTTTTTTATTATCCCCTCTAACTAATTGGGCAAAGGATGACTTTAATAAGCTTGATTTAGCTAATGAGTAGGGGTCATGTATAGCTGGTAGGAAAATTAGGGAAGTGGATATGAAGGCTGATAGTTATGGTGAGGTTTCCTTTCATGAACTTCTATCCTATCCTTTAAGGAAGAAACTAGGCCACTCACATCAAGTATCTCACTTGTGAGCCTCTGCCAATTGGCTCTCTTAATAGGTACCCACTCTCTTTTGACCAAATATAATGATTATCTCACCTTATGAATGACATGATTATGAATATCCATGCCAAATCCTCTTTGTGTGTTAAGATCCAACATGTACCTCTCATATCCCAAAAGTGTTTTCTTGAAAGTGAAAATGGGTTGGCTTGAGAAGTGGCTAGGTTGACTAGGAGGAACAAAACATTGAGGAGATTGGTATATGACTAATATAATTAATTCATGGGTTGACAAGGATAATTTTGGGGCTGATTAAATTCATATTGAGGTTGGTAAGAATCATGACAAGATTGACCAAGTACTTGTTCATATTGATAGGGAATGGCACAAGCTTACAATGTCTCACCAACTTGTATAGATCAAAAATCAATACCAAAGTTATCCATGAAATTTCATTGAAAGAAAGAACATAAAGAAATACATTGATAAAAATATTCAAAGGATAACCTAGGTTGCTTGACCAGCTGATGTATCTTCAAAGTCACCATTGATGATTTAATAAATGCCTCCAAATGTTGATTATTGAGAGACAACACCAAAAATCTCTCGACCTCCTAGACCAAGAGTCCCACTAGGTGTGCCAAAAAATATTATCACTTTTATTTTCACCATTTAAGGAGATGGAGAATCTCTCCTCATCCAAGTGGCACAATGGAATCAAATGTAGGCTTGTGGTTAGCGTAAAGAATGAGGTAAATCTTTAGATAGGGCTAGCTTCCTTGATGTACCACTTTAAAATACAACTACTATTAAACTTGTGGGGTGAAAAGGGAGAGAGATAACTAAAAAAACCAAGTCTAAGGGAGGTGATACACCAAATAACATGATGACATCCAACCATATGCATATCACATTTGAAATTAAAGGACAATCTGAAAATACACTTCTCGAATCTTCATCTTCTCTCATCAATACTATATTGTGAGGTTATGGATGAATATGCAAAACTAGGAGGACTATAAAAGATGCATATGAGGGTAATAATGAAAATAATAACTCACTTAATACTTGACATCTCCTAAAACACTTCACATGCCCTATAAGAAGAATCTTTCCAACTAAAAATAGGATGAAAGAATGACCAAACATGCTAAGGAATCCATACTCTTCACTTATGCAAAATCAAAAATTCCAAATGAACACACTAAGAAAAATCATGGAGGAGGTAAAAATAAATTTTATTATTGATAAAAAGGTATACATTTCAATAGGACATCACCATAATCAGGTGGAGCATCTAATACAATGCCAAAATGGTCATTTCTTATAGAACTTGAGAGAGAAAAGAGAAGAGAGAATTCCAAGGATCATAGAGACACTTTTCAAAATGATACAAGGAGTTACTTGTGCATGTGTAGATGGAATGGGAAAAACCATGAAAGGTATGGAGGTAAAAATGTCAATCCAAGTCACAAATTTCATGAAAAGTGGTAAAAAACTCTTCACTCTGGCCCAAAAAAACTACTTGCATGATTATCCCGAAATTATCTTAATGGAAGTTTTTAATATTTTGAATTCCTCTCCATGCATTGGTTTCATTCCTAGTCCTTTAGAAACCTCTGAGAGTGATTCATGATCATCTATTATCCAGAAAACACTCCTTTCCTACACCTTGCACACTAGGCCTCAAATTTGGATTTATTTTTCCATAAAAATAAATGGGAAGGAGTGAATGAAAATTTTTAATTCCCTCCATGAAATTGGAAGAATCAATAACACTTTAAAATCACTCTCCCTTAGAGTTTTCACACTTCTCATTAGCTTGTCCAATAGGCCAGTTTTGATTGGTTGAGTTTAAGCACTTGGTTTGTAAACTTAGGTGTTTTTTCCTAGAATAAAGTGACCATATAGGGTTATTAAAGGTCTTAATATTCCTCAAAAACTTGATTTCATGTGTTGACTCCTCTTGTAGCCTATAAAATACAAAAAATGGTGAGGAAAATATTTTGTTTTTCACCCCATCCATATAGGTTCATAAAGACAAAGGTATGAGGAGTAGCTTGGGGAAGTCCTCTACAATTTCTAATCACCATCATGGTCAAAATAGCTCATTATATTAGATATCTAACTCCATCTTTCCAATCAGGTTTTAACTAGGGTTTGCAAGGGTTTTTGAGTAGTTTAATCCCTTAAGCTTGGTTCATAAATATTGGACATCCAATATATAAAATTTTTTAACTAAATTGATGTTAATATAATCTATTAACATACTTGATCTCCTTTTATTCCCATGAATAACCTCAAAGGAGATATGAGCATCCAAAAATATCCTCATGAGATTGTTTTCCTCATTTTATAAGTCTAAATTACATTTTGAGCCAAAAATAGCTTCCCTGATGTCTTATCTAAACTCCAATGGCTTTATCAACTTCTATTTGACTACACAAACACTCTCCAATCCATTTGGAATCCTTTTTAAGGGGAAACATGAAAATTACCTATCATTTGAAGATTACGCCTAACAATGTCAAGTAGGCTTACCTAAAACATTTGCTCAAATGACCTTTTCTGATGATTTATTTGTATTCACATATTTGTAAAACATATAATTACATCCCAAAAACATGATATAATAGGTTATAATGTCCAACCAAGGCTATATATGAAGATGTCCTCTCATTTGGGCTTTATGTCTCACCATGTTTAATAGGTCTGACTGTAACTTTAATGCTTTAGGCCTCTCTATTTGAAATTTTCTCTATATGAGGTATTATTTAAATTTTCATAGGAATTTTATATCTTCAAAAACCCTCTTTTAAGGTTCTTCTTAGCTTCTGGTCACTCTTTTTCATTCCTACTCTCTAGCTCTATAGGGTTTGCATGTGGGAAAGTACCCCCTGTCTGAGACCCAATAGGGACTACTTCCCCTATTTTTATAAAAAAAAAACCTTCTGTGTCATTTATAAAGTCTCATGTATTACCTACATAAAATTATAGCTCTTGTTTTCATTATTTGACCCTTCAAATCCTTGAAAACCCAACATGGACTTATTATAAGGCAAACTGTCAGGGTTTTAATGGCATGGACTGAGTTTAGTTAATTAAAGTTACTTCCTCTAATGGGTATCCACCTATGAGAGTTTTATGAGATAATTTTATTAATTAATAAATTCATTTGAGTTTTACAAAACACTCTAACCTCCTTAGATGCCTCTTTCATGCATGAATCCTTGAGACTATGTTTTGCATGATTGATTGTGTGTTGTAAAATAGGGGCACATGTAGGTTATCTTTGTGTGTTTTGGCTTGAGAAAATACTTTACCAACCTCCCTTTATTCTCTTTTAACTCTTTATTATTAATTTACATTCATTTTCATGCAATTAAATTGTTCAAACATCACTTTTTATCATGTTTCTTGTGATAGTCATTAAGGTTGGTTGTAGGTGTGCATTTAAGATTATCAAGGGTTTGGATAGGTTTTGCCATCATATTTAGAAATAATTTATATGATCAATGTTTTGAATAAGGTGATCATAAAAAATTTCATCACTCCACTTCTCTATACCCCTTTACATGTCTCTTGAACACCCAAACTGAGTTCCTTCTCTGCCTCTAATTGAGAAACTCTACTTGCCCCTACCTGTAGGTGAGTATGGGACCAATGGAGCTTGGTCATGATGTTGGAGAGACTCCCTTGAACTAATTTTAGGTCATATAACATGAATGTCATTTTAAACTTACTTTTATGTTTCATTGAAACCCAAACTATACTCCCCTTGGATTGAGACACTTCTTCCCTTAAGACCCTATTGTAGGTGCACATTTTCACAATGTACGGACTACAAGTATGAAAAAAGGACCAAGACCATCTATCATTTCTTATTGATGATTAATTATGCCATGAATTTTCACTTGAATCCTTAGAAACATATTCATGGTTATCATTTTTTAATTTTGTAACTCTCAAATAGATAAAGGCCATTTAAGACTCAGTCTTATAGATATCGCTGAAGGAATTTAGTCATGAGTTGGCTAGTTTGAGACTCCAAAACTCCATCCTCTCCATACCTTCAGACCCTCATCTTTGGTATATATCCTCTTTTTACTAGGGGATATGAATTATGATCATTATATGTATAAAAGGGAAATTTAAACCTTATTATATTATTTCAACAAAACCTCCAAGATCTTTGTTTTGCTCTTTCAGGGATTAGAGCCCTAAATACTATCATTTGTCATTTGACCCTTAAAGGTAGCTTCCACTTACATTTACCAACTTATACATTTAAACAAGTCTTCCATGACCTTAATAATATTTTATGACTTAAAATAAATATTTAACATGTGTTTTAACACTCCAATATGACATCATAGCTCTGTATCAAGGCACCTGTAGGTGAGCAATATCATGCACACAGGTAGTGAACATGAGTTAGAGCAATATACCAAATATTTTTCCTTCATAATAAAATGGTTTATCCTTAACATTTTTAAATATATATGTCAATATATTTCAAAGCTTATAACAAGGTATCCCACTTCCTTTCCAATGTTTAATCCTCCATGAGAGCCATTGGCTAAATGTATATGACAGTCATGGTACAGGCTGACTATATGATGGTTATGATTTCCAACTCATGGAATGTGCTTTCAATAATAAATTTAAAACGTGAATGGAATATATATGACCTTGAAAACATTTAAATTCCACTATAATAACCCTTTGTGACCATTCACAAGCATAGAAATTTAGAAAATAATGGAAACCTACCAACAACATAGATTAGACCAGTTATACAAACTTAAGGTTATTGGCTCATCCAAACACCACAAAAAATGAAACCAAACATAAGTAACATTTGAATCATAATTAAAAATCATCTGAAAGCAACATCAATATCTAGATTATATGGAATCTCCCAAATGAGAGTAAAACCCATAGGGTGCATGAAAAAGCTACTAGACTTGCATAATCAACTTCATGAGGATGGTTCACGAAGCACAAGACACCATTATTAAAAATTATTATATGAAAATTAATATATCTATGTGTAGTTTAACTTCCTAGAAGAAATTGACCAATAACATCTTCATGTGACCATAACAAGTATAAACTTGAACATCATTTCTGCATATCTAGAAGAGAAAGAAAGAAGCAAAATAATTTTAATCAATAAATGGCACTTCCAAATAAAAAAAACATGGGAATGATCTTGGGGAACATGAATATTCATATTTCAACCTTTTCCAAGTGGCACACTTCCCAAGGAGGTTGTATAAGTGCCATCTTCTTCTCTTTTCACTAAAAAACTACCTTTTCTTCTGATGAACCTACAAAATTTAGTTACCAATAGTTAATTAATACTTATATGGACTCATGGGGCATGAAATCACATTTTAAAATATTCACATTTCCCAATAAACCCATACAAAGCATTAAATGCACTTTTTTAACCTCAAAATGATCCAAAAATGATAAATGGACATAAAAACTAATTAACCAAAGCCAATATAACATTAATTGACATAAATTAAACTTATAAAACACCCCATGACAAGATATTAATCCTAATAAAATTCTTAAAACTCAAGGCTTTTTAACTAGGGGTACCCTAGTTTAACCTAAAAGTCAAATTTGGTCAACACTTATGACATTGATCAATCCTAAGACAAGTTGCACACTAAAATAGTGCCATCATGGGTAGTACTGTGGAGATCTTGGAATTATAGGAAAAGGAGAACGTGTTCTCCAAAGAGATGATAATAAGAAGCACCCTAGTAGATCATATTTTATCATGATAAAATAGTATTTTGATCATTGACAAAGAATAAATAATGGTTTACCCCTGTAGAGATTATTTTATTCTTACAATAGGCTCAAATGTTTTTCCCCAACATGGGAAAATTGGCAATTAATTAGGTCAAATATATAACCTAAAACATAGATTAAAGTGAGTGGGTGAAAACATGGATGCAATGGTGTAATGGCTATGAAATCCCTAAAAGACAAGCATACTAGATGCACAAAGTGATGAAAGAGATGAAAAGAAGAATGAATATTGATGAGTTGACCCGAGATATACTTCATGGTGAAGGTGAAATATTTGGTGGCAAAGGTGACTAAGCTGACCTCAATAGAAATTGAATGCTTCCTTCATAGTCCCAAAGGACCTCAAGTCAATTTAGTTCAAACAACATGGTAAATGGATCATAATGGTATAAAATGACTAAAACAAAATGGTCTATGGGGTTACCCCCAAAAGACAAGGCATGGAATATAAAAGAGGAAATGGAAAATGAAACATGGTTTTTATTTTTCCTCCTGACATGGAGATGCATATCCTAGTTAATATGTGAAACAATAAAAATGATCAGTTATAAAAATTGCTACCGAAATCCCTTTTGAAAGAGTTCCTTTATCAAGAACTTATTTCTAATCTAGATCTTAATAATGTGTTCATGATCTTCATTGGTCATAAATTCTAATTCCTGCAGATCATATTCAAATGTGAATACCTATAACTAAGGATAATGGTAAAAAAATGACCAAAAATAGAGCTATAGTTATTCATATTTAAACAAAAAAGCAAAGACAATGAAAAAGATAAACATAAATGAACCTAACTTAAATCAAGATATGAATAATCAAGACTTGAGTAGGAACAAGAATATTTAAAAATAAAACAAGAACAACTTAATAACATGAGATCAAGATATAAAGAATCAAGATCCATATGGACCATAAATATGTTCTTTGAAAATAGAGGAGAAGAAAAACCAAATAGGAAATCAAAAGACCAAACAACACCAACAACAATCAAATAAACAAAAAAAATTGGATTTTAAAAGTTTATGAATGTTTGTGGAATTTTCTAAGTATCTCAACTTGTATGAGGATGAAGAGACACAAAATGGCCTATCTCATGAAATAATGAGAGCGTGCCACTTAAAATGTTCACAAAATGGCAAGAGTGTAATGAAAAGGGGGACTGATTTGACCTCAACATGAACCGAGAACAACCTACATAATCCCATTAGGACCTCTAGTCATAATAACTCAACCTACATAAAAAGGTGATGAAAAACTAACCAGGTCATAACAAATTTGAAAATAAAGGTAAATAATAATAGTAATGATCAGATGATGCAGTAATGCATGATAAAAAGGAATTGTACCCAATTTTCCCATAGGTGGTTATAATAAGGAACAATGTCATAACTCTAATTTACCCAAAGGTGATAATAATTAGGGGTATCAAATATAATATGTATTTTCCCACATGTGGTTATAATCAATGATACCAGATAAGATAATTAATGAAAGATAACTTTATAGATCAAATGTCACACTACTCCCATAGATTGGCATCCAACATGGAATTCTAAAATTTTAAAAACTAGATTAGAATCCCCTCATGAGAAGTGTGGGAAGAACCAAAGGAACCAAGATAAAAATGGGATAAGTAGGATGGATAAAAAAATCCTTGGTCAATAGTAAAGACATGGTATAATAAAATGGTATAAGGAAAATGATTAGAAGAAAATTGGTTATAGTGACAACAAAGTTGCCCCCAAGTGATGATTGGCTTAATATGCTCACAAAACAATGAGCGTGTTCAAACTTAACAATTTCTCACAAAATGGAGAGAGCATGGCGAAGGTGAGCGAGCCAACCTCAATAGAAATTGAACTCTTCCTTTATAGTCCCAAAGGACCTCAAGTCAATTTAGTTCAAACAACATGGTAAATGGATCCTAGTGGTATAAAATGACTAAAATAAAATGTCTATGGGGTTACCCTCAAAAGACAAGGCATGGTAAATAAAAGGGGAAATGGAAAACAAAAATTGGTTCTATTGTTCCTCTTGACATGGAGATGCACATTCTAGTCAATATGTGAAACAACAAAAATGATTAGTTATAAAAATTTCTACCCAATTCCCTTTCGAAAGAGTTCCTCTATCAAGAACTTGTTGCCAATCTAGATCTTAATAATGTGTTCATGATCTTCATTGGTCATTGATTCTGCTTCCTTCAAATATCGAGACAAGATGTCTTCATAGCTTTTATAAAGGAAAGTGTTGCTAAGGATGGTAGATAATGTTAGGCATAAGATAAATGTTATAAGTGGGTAATGAATAGATGGGTGATAATGGAGTGTATAATGAAAGGGAAACAAATGAAGATCAGGATTGTAGACACTAAAAATCTACACATGATAGTTTTGAATGTTGCAACTCCTTGGGACCACCTCAACACCTCATTGGTCCCAACCTTGACCTTTCAACCAAAAACTAGACCTAACTCTAGTCATCTTGATCTACTAGCTAAACCCACCTTTTTAACCCAACTTGACCTTGACCCTCAACCACTATCAGTTACCCTAACCGTAAATGGTCTCATTGATCATTGATGGTCAAGTTTCACCATCTGAACCACTAACACTGACTTTAACTCTGCCTTGAGTTTTTATAATTAGATCGTCTAATTCATGTGCAAGCCCATGCATGTTGAAGTTAAAATTAGACAACAATTTTGACCTCTTATTAACATATTATTTCACCTCTCATTCCTTCTTATAAGAAGAGAGGGGCAGGAGGTGAAAAGGGATTTGTAACTATCAAGAGCTTTTATATCTAGATTTTCTTTTGTAGGTGTTCTTTCTAGTGATCCAGCAATCCAACCATCATGACAAAGAGTCAAAGTGATGTCATCCATTGGCCAGGAACCAAGTACCATTACTCTTCCTTTATTTCTCAAAGTTCCACTACCTCAACCATTCATTTAATCAAACATAGGTAAGCTAAGTATCTATTTTTAATTATTCAATCACTTTGTTTATATTTCACAATCAACCCATCCCAAGCCAACCTCTTAGAATCTCATTCTATAACCCCATCCAAATAACCTTTTATTACCTAGACCTAATCCACAATAACCATCAATGATCATTTTGACCATTGACTGTCTATCCTAACCATCGATGGTTACCTCAATAGCCAATGGTCACCTCAACCACTGACAGTCACTATAGCACAAAATAATAGTAATCTATTTTCACCCATTTACCCTCAACTAAATCCAACTTTATTTTCCTCAACTTGATCATAGAGACCCAACCTCTGAAGTATACCCAACCTATTTAGCATCAATATTGACTTGCTTATTGCTATAATTAGTCAAATTTGTCAATTTATTTATCAATCATTTCTTGTATTCAAATTTAGTACCTTTTGTTATTTATGCAAGTACTTTATCTTTAGATTTTTTAACTTACTTGTTTAAAAATCATGGATTGATAGCCTCCTAGGGAGATCTTGCTTCCTGGATCTAGTTAGCGCTAGGCAAACCACCCAACTATCTATCTAACCAACCATTTACTTTGGTGTTGTCTTCTATGTAAGACAGTCCTCCCAAGCCAAACAGGAGTTCTCTATAATCATCTAGTTTAACATGTGCACAACTAAATAGGTTTTCTACCATACTTGTATCTAGTTTCTTTCTTCTTCCTTTCTTGGAAGTATAACTTGAAATTCTTTGAAACATTTTGGCACACTTGGTGGGATCTTTGAATCTCTACTTGGGTTTATTTTATTTAAATCTACATTATCTTCTCCCCATTTTTTGCTCATAAATGAAATTAAAATATCTTTTGGGTTCAAAATCAATTGCATGCATTGGTTACTTGCAAGTTTAACTCATTTAGTTAAATTAAAGAAAAGTAATTCGATCATGGAATCATTTATAACACACACAAACCAAATCAACTCCATCAATCAACATCAAAACAACTTGACATAAGGCTTGACTGGCATTTCATTACCTAGAATTCACCTTACCCTTTCCCAACTATCCTACTTAGAGGCCATTACCAAGGTGAGAACCAATTTAGCTCTTTAGTTGAGTATAAACTCTAGAAATTGGTTTATACTAGCTAAGCAACTGACACCCTTATTGCTATGTTGTTTTAAGTGAGGGGGTAGGCCCCAATACCAAGCCATGTATTTATTTACAATACAAATCTTTTTTAAGAGCCTAAACAACCTCAAACCATCCATATATTTATTTTTTAGTACATGTTCTATCAACCCAAGTGGAGTCACACAAGTTTTTACAAATCTTAAGTCTTAATCCAGAATAGAGACTAAAAATAAATTTAGGCCTTAACATACTTTTTAGTGTGTGTTTGATTTCCTTGCTCATTTCTTGTCTTCTCTTTGTTTGAGTTGTGAGATTATTTTGTATTCTCTCTCCCTTATCTTGCATGGTTTTAATTCACTAGCAGTAAAAGAACCTAGAAAAATAGAACCCATCACTAAAGTAATCAAATTCTTCTACCTCCTCATCCATGGAATACATCTCTAAACAAAAAAACTCTCCTCATCCTTCGATAAGTCACTCTTTCACTCAGGTAGTTCCCCAAGGAGATACATAATTTTCCACCTTCTTAGATAATAATCCTATGGCCCTTCAACATTATCTCAACACCATGCCTCACCATACTCCTAATTTGATTCCAATTGTGGACCCATCTTATGGCATGCCTCCCCACCTTATGGGGAACACTTATATTTCCATAGTCACCACCCAACCATTGACTACCCAATCATCTTCATTTACCAATAATCCCTTTGGTACTAATGTGGAAAACTGACCTAGCCAACCTACCAACACCCTTATGCCTTCCACCCCCACCAAAAACTCCTCTACCCAAGGGAAAAACCAAACATTAACCACCTATACTCCACTCACCACGGGAGTACCTAATACTACCATTTCCAACCTTCCTTTGGCTACCCCCAATCCATTAGTCACTACTCCAGTTCAAAATATTGTGGTGTATATACATTCTACCTTAACACCAATCAATACAAAGGTCACCACCTTTCCTTTAGCTACAAACCTAACCATACCTCCTACCCAACCCACATTAACCTCTCAATTGGTTCCCATCACACCCAACCTAGGTTACATCCCTAACCCACCAGAGCATGTACCTCTACCCACTACCCAACCACCTACATCCACCTACCCCTACATGGCATCAACCCAACCACAAGTGCCCACATATCAATATGTGGTATCTCCTCAACCTCCTACCAATTATCAATATATCACCCAACCATAACAACTATATGTACCTTACAACCTTTTAGGTACACAACCCTAAATAGATCTAATAAAAATGCTAATGGATAAAATGACTACCCTAGAGTCATCCATTTCTAGGTCTCACAACATTTTATCATATGAAAATATCTACAATGAGCCCATTCACCCATTTGTCCCTATCAAACCATATCCTCCTCAATAGGAACTTCCCAAGTTTTGTAAATTTCGAAGTAAGGAGGATCCCTAACAACACCTTAGGGCATTTAGGAATTTATGTTATTTGATTGACTATGATGATGCTATGCTTCTTTGTACCTTCCCCACATCCCTATCTCATCCAACACTAGATTGATACAATGACATCACAAAACATTCTCTCTTCTCCTTCACCTAGCTATCCCAAAAAAAATTGGATCACTTTTCAATAAACATCTCCAAGAAAGTTTCCATCACTGACCTTTACTCCACTCAAAAATTTGATGATGAATCTATTGTTGATTTTGTAGCCCATTGGAGTATTTTAATCAATTAGATTTATTTAGCCTTACCCCAACCTGAGCTAATAAAAAAAATTCTTGGGAATGTGCCAAGCACATCTCTTCTACATTGCGTGTTTAGAGCTTCAAAACCTTTGATGAATCTTTTACCATGGCACATAAGCTAGAAAATAGAGCCATCAAATAAGGGAAGTTAAAGTTGAAAAATAAAAACTCTACCTTCAAATCTAATGAGGCCTCTTCCTCTAAACCAAGCAACCAAACCAACACCAATGCCAAAAATAAGGGAACTACAAATGTGGTTGTCCTTAAGACCGTTCCTCCACCATCTATCAATCAACCAAATTATTCTAACTCCTCAGATCAAAACACAAAGAACCAAAACTAAAACAATCAAAATAAATTTACTCCTCTTGGGGAGTCTAAAACTTTGGTCTCAGAGAAGTTGTTACAACCATCAAACCCCTTGAACACTTTTATTCTTCTCATCCTACATCTAGTTGGTATAATGAGAATGACCTATGTGATTTCCATGGAGTAGTTGGGCATGATGTTAATAGGTTTAATACCTTCAAAAATTTTATCCAGAACCTCATTGACAAGGGGAAACTTGTGTTGGACAACCCTAATGCACCTTTTAACCAAGCCCTTGACATTTTTAGACAACCTTTTCCCAATCATGCACCTATTAAAAATGAGAGTAACAAAGATGAGCCTTCTCATAATGCCCATACCATCAATATGGTTCTTGACATGCTCATTACTAAAGAACCTACCACCCAATCTACCTATTCCTTGCCCTCTTTACTTATTGAGATAGTGGAACTACCTTCTCTTCCTTGGGAGACCCAAGGAATGGAAGTAACTTTTTCACCCTCTCCACTTATTGAGATAGTGGAACTACCTTCTCTTCCTTTGGAGACCTAAACCATGAAGTAACTTTTTCACCTCCTCCACTTATTGAGGTTATATAGTCATCAACCCCTCCTTCAATTGACATACTAGACCAAGAAACCATCACCACTTTACCTCCTCCCTTAACTACCAAACAATTCACTTCCCCTTTAGAGATCATTCCCAAGGAATAAACCACCATATATTTACCTCCCATAAAGGAACTACCCATCCAAACCTTACATCCTTTTGATTGAGGAAAAGGATGAGGTCACCATTCCCCTTTATCAACCTATGGGTTTATCTTTTGAGTCCATTGCCTAGGGAATAAGATCAGTCTATAAATCATTCTCTATACTAGTTTAGAGATTAAAATTTGTCTTCAAACCTGACATGGATAGAGACACCTTTTGGAAATAATTTAGGCTCCCTTATATCACCAAATAGGAAACTCTAACCACATATTTGATAGACAAACTCACCACTTCTATTATCCAACCCGCTATCATATCAACTAAACCAATAAAAACTTATCCCAACCCAACCATGTCTCAACCATCCAAATCAACCAAATCCCAAGTAACTAAATCATCCTCTATTGCTTCAATCAAAAACCCTAGTGTCTTCCCTATGCAAAGCCTTCATCATCCATCCTTGAAACTGGAGCTAACCTCTCCAAACCCACCAACCAAGTACCAAACCAAATCAACCAAGGAGGTAAAGCCACCAAAAGGCTAAAAGGCCAAAATTTTGCCTCCCTCAACCTTGCCCTCTATTTTGGGGCTTCATCCCTCTACTTTGATTAGGAAGCCAACTATCTCAACCAAAACACAACCACCAATTTTACACCATCACTCTTTCTTTCTAACACACCCATCTTCACCAAGCCATCAATAACTAACATAGCAACATTGACATCTTCTACCTCCAGCTTATTAGCTTCCTTAATTAAACCAAAATCATCAATTAAGAACACCACTTTACCCAAGACCTCTACCACCAAACCTATTTCCAAAATGGCTTCCATCTCACCAACCAAGGCCAAAACCTATAGACCCTTTCCACCTTTATTTAAGTCTAACTCAACTGTTTTCCAAATGTTACTAAAAGCTTCTTTCTTGACCTTGCCTCCTATAAAACCATTTGACCCTCTTGGTTCAAAACTAATCTAGTATAATGATCACCAAGTATGCTCCTATCATAGGAGACTTGGGCATGACACAAAGAACTACAAATCTCTCCAAAACATAATCCATCAACTCTATGATGAGGATGATCTATTATCAGATGAACCTCCCATGATCCCACTACCAATCTAACAAACAATAACCAATACCCAACACCTACCTCATCCCCCACTCTCACCTTAGAGTGACAAGGAACCAAACCACTCTCTTACCCCAACTCTTCCCTCTATCCATATTGTTTATGTGGTCACATGATTACACACTCAAGAAAAGGATAAGGGGAAGGTGAAAGTGTCCATACCATGGACATACCCATATTCCAACTTCTAACTAAGTTAAATTTAAACATCTTCACCTTCAGCCAAACCTAAGGTATCTATCTTAGGTACCTCTCAATCCAACCCCTTCAAATCAATCAAAAGAGTAGTTCTTAGATAAATTCACCAAACCCCAAAAAAGATGAATCATCATCACCAAGAAATGATAGAGGCATTGCAATCAATAGAGGTCTAACTTAAAAAACCTCAACCTCTAGCAGCCTTTATTGGCCCTCTCCAAATTTCTAGCCTTGTCACCTTCAAGGATTCATAAATACCTTCTATCCACTTTAATGACCTAGATCCCCCTCTTTTCATCACTATCTAAATCAACCAAATATGCATCAAATGGGTTATGATTGATGGGGGACCTAGTATTAATAACATTTCCTCCCATGCCTATGATCAACTTAAACCACCAAATAATGTCATGTCTAAAACCTTAGCTATCCTTTGATCATTCAATGACACCATGGCCACTACTCTCAAAACTATTTTCCTTCACATTCCCTTAGGACCTCACACACTCCTAGACCTCTTTTATGTAATGGAATTCACATTCTAGTATAATTTTTTGCTAAGATGACCTTGGATCTGCTCCATGGGTTGTGTACCCTCTACCACTCATCATTGCATCAAATTTGAGCATGAAGGTTATGTTGAGACTATACAAGCTGACCCAAGTCCCTTTTCATCATGCAACATGACTTATCAATTCAATGACATCCTCTTACCTCCATCTAGCACACCCTCATTATCTAAAGATAAGCCCTCAAACATAAAAGATGAATCCATATCTTCTTATACCAATAAGGCATCTACTAGCTCATCAATCCCCTCAAATCAAATCCCCACCATAGACCACTTGAAATCAACATTCCAACATCTTTCACTTGGGGAATATTACCTCTTGAACCTTGATGCCTTCCCTACTCCCCATGAGTATGAGTAACATAACAACCAATTTAGGTATGTCCCTAATATTAGATCCATTATTCCCCTTGGACATTCAAACTATCAATCCCATTTCATCTATGGGGGACTTGATAAACCCATTGGCACTTTTACCACCTCTTTTTCACCTTGACCATTCACCTCCAGCTTCTCCTATCTAGACAAACTAGAATTTTCCAAGACATATCTCTACTGGTGTGCCTAAAAGGGATTTGGCCTAGGTCAACATGAACACAGGTAGCATGAGTTACTTCTAATCCAAACCCAAAAACCTTACAAAAATCATGGCGTTAGTTTCACACCACCTTAACAATAAACTAACCCACCTCTCATTACCATCATCAACAAGGACATCCCATCTTCATTGTCTACTCCACCATCAACATCTAAAGATTTTGATATCACCCCTCTTAAATTTTTTTCATCAACATGATTATCCTCAGACCCATAACTTATCAAAAGTATTGGGTGACCATAACCATCCTTATCACCCATCCTAAGATGATAGGATATGACTCTCCTACCATTAATACCATTCAGTGTTAGGATGATGATTCTATTGTCACCTACCTTGGTGCACTAGATTATTCCATCTACAAATATCTTCCTCCTAAAACTTTGACCATGTTAAATGAATCCACCATAAATATCAACTTGGGCACTCTAGACAACCCTTGCATTGTCAAAATTGGCAAATCATTAAATTCTAAGAAATTGTGCGACTTCCCCTCCTTCCTATAATATCATAGAATATCATTTTCTTGGTCTTATAGTGACATTCAAAAAATTGACACCTCTATAAATATCCATAACATAGTCACCAACTATGAATATAAGCCTGTTATGAATAAAATTTGATGAATACACCTTCACATAGCCCTACTCATCAAATAAGAGCTTCAATGTCTCCTATCCATCAATTTCATTCAACCCATTGAATATCCCTAATGGGTATTAAATGTCATGCCTATCACCCATCCACAAGGGGATTACACATTTGTGTAGACTTTCATGACCTCAACCTTGCTTACCCAAAAGATGACTTTCCTCTACCAAGCATTGACCAACTAGTTGATATTACAATCAACCATGAGATGTTATCTCTCATGGATAGATTCTCGGGCTACAATCAGATCCTAATCACCCCTAAAGATCAACACAAAACCACTTTGAACACCCCATGGGGGACCTTCTACTATAGGGTCATGCCCTTTAGACTAAAAAATGCTGGTATAACCTACCAACATGCTATGACTTACATCTTCTATGACCTTATCCATAAAATCATCAAAGACTATATGGATGACCTTCTTAGGAAATCCAAATATTGTAAGGATCATTTAGCCATTCTCAAGATTATCTTTGAGTGACTCATCCATTACCATGTATTCCTTAACCCTAAGAAGTGCATTTTTGGGGTCTTATCAGGAATGTTCCCTAGTTTTATTATTTCCCTTTAGGGAATTGAAGTTTATCCTACCAAAATAAAAGCAATCCCTGACATGCTTCCCTAAATCAACCTTAGCAACTCCACAGTTTATAAGTGAATCTCCAATCCATTTATCATTTTATCTCTCAGCTCTCAGATTGATGCTAACCCTTCCATCACATTCTAAAGAAATATGTGTCCTTTAAATGGAATGATGATTATCAAAAGGCATTTTATTCACTTAAAAGGTACCTTTTATATCCACCTATCCTCACCCCTCCCAAGGATGATCAAACCTTATACCTTTATATCTCCATTGACTAGTCCTTATGGGCCATGCTCACTCATCAAGATGAATAACACAAAGAGAAAGCCATCCACTACATCAATCGCATGCTTGTATAGTATGAGACTCGGTACAACGATACTAAGAAATTTTACTTAGCTTTAGTCTTCATGACCACCAAACTTCACCACTACCTTCTTAACCTCAAAACCTATGTCATAACAAATATTGACCCATTCAAGAATTTGCACTCCAAGCCATACCAAAACCAATGTATGACCAAGTGGCTCATGATTTTAGCTGATTTTGACCTTGATTTTCTATAACAAAAGTCAATTAAAGGGAAATTTATTACTGACTAATTGGCTAATGCACCATTAGTAGATAATAAACCTACTCCTCTTGAGTTTCCTAATTATTCCATCATAACCCTCTCTCAATTAGACTTCACCTATCAATTAACCATGTTCTTTGATGGATCAAAGTGTTAACATGGTGGGGGAGTTGGCATTATCATTATCCCCCTTCACAGTTAACCTCTTTCTTTATCCTTCAATCTATATTTTTAATGTACCAATAATATGGATGAATATGAAGCCCTAGTCATAGGCCTTTAAACTATGTTAGCCTTATGAGTTAAAATGATAAACATCTTTGGTGACTCTCAACTAGTAGTCAATCAAATCAATGGCTTTTACCATTGTAATAATGATGTTTTGAAATAGTACAAACAACTAGTTGACAAAATCTTAATATCATTTGAACATTACCATATCCAAACCACCCCATGATCTACAAACACGTTTACTAACACAATGGATTCCCTCACCTCTCAGATCTTGTCTACACCCTCTAACTCTAAGCTATCTATCATTATCCATAGACTGACCCAACCCTATTATGTCAAACTAGATCCTCCCACCATATTTAATGTGAAGGAGACCCAACCTAATCTTTGGTATCAACAGACCTTTAACTCTCTTAACCTTGCCATCATTCCTTCTAGTTTTTCCATGAATGCTCAAAGATCATTTATCTAGAGTACCTCATGTTATACCAGTATGGGGGGGAATTCTTTCTAAACATATCTTTGATGGTTTCCTCTTTCAGTGCCTATGTAGTCATGAAGCCTCTCATGCTATCAATGAAACACATGATGGGATCTATGGGGGACACTTTAGTAGCCTTGCCATGTCTAAATACATCCTTCACCTTGGTTATTACTAGCCTACCCTTAACCAATACTATTGTGATTATGTGAAAAAGTGTGTTAAGTGTTAATAACATGCCAATTTACATCACACACCTAGCCATAGTCTTTGCATATCCATGAAATTCTAGCCCTTCTCACAATGGGGTTTGGACCTTATTGGTGAAATTAACCCCCATTCTTGATAGTGATACCATTCTATCATCACTGTGATTGAATATTTTACTAAATGGATAGAGGTTATACCTCTTATCTCAACCAAAGCTAAAAATATTATCAACTTCATCAATCATCACATCATCTATAATTTCGGTGTTCCTCACAAAATTATCATTGATAATGGCAAATCATTTTAAAATAAATAGGTTCAAGGTCTTTGTGATGCATTCAATATAAACTTAAGTTTATCATCTCCCTATCACCCTTAAGCAAATAGACAAGTGAAAGCCTCTAACAAAACTCTCAATATCATGCTCACCCAAATGGTCAATGCATCTAGTCAAGATTAGAATTTACATATCCCCTTCACCTTATGGGCATATTGTACTAGCATCCAAACCCATATGGGTGCTACCCCATTTTTTCTTATGTCTGGAGTAGAGGATATCTTACCTCTTAAAGTCTGAATTCCTTCACTTCTCATAGCCCTATAATATACCATTGTTTAAGATGATTATCATTATCATCATTTAGCCCATCTTGAGCTACTTGATGAGCGTCACTTAGCTACCCTTACCCATCTTCATATATATCAAGATTGAATCAAACATGCCTCTAACAAGCACTTTAAAGTATGAGAATTTAATATCGAAGACCTTGTCCTAAAGAAAAATCAACATGTCACCAATATAGAGAAAAAAAGCAAGGCAATTTTGCTTTTGATTGGCTTGGACCTTATATCATAACACACAAGTATGGATTAAGATCTTACTGATTATCCTCTCTTGAGGGAAACCCAGAACCTAAGCCCCTTAAAGCCTTGCATATACATCCTTTATTTTTTAAAAGAATCAAACTCATATTTTTTCTATCTTAAGCTCATCACTTGCTTTAAAACCATATTCATCTCCCTATTTTAGGGGGAACCAATTAAAACTGAATCATGTGATTATCTATCACAATCATAGCCTAGCCTTAAATAATGGGTACCATGGCTTTACCCATGACATGATTCTCATGGTACTTTTTTCCCTTTTTTAGGATGGATTCCCATGATCTTTGTCACCTAAAACCTATTTACACCTAATCAATCTTCTTATGCTTTCATTTTTGCCTTCATAAAGGTTAGCCTTTAAACCCTATATAATCAAGTCTATGTCAAGCAAAAAATCAAATCAAAGTCATAACCAAAAATAATCATGGGTCATTCCTAACATTCAAAAATTGGTCCCTCAAAGGGCAATGGCTAGAAACATATCAAAATTTCTCAAAATAAGGTAGAATACTACCTTGAAGGATAGCTATCATAGGCATTAAGCAAAGCAAACAAACTCAGACCACTCCCTTAAAGGATGGCTGGGTAAAGCATTTGTCAAAGCATAGCATTTTATTGTAAGCTTCTTGCATCAATCAACTTCCCTAACCCTCCCAAATAATAACATAATAAGAAAAAACCCATTATCAAGCAAAAAGACCCATTATTAAGCATCAATAAAAGTAAAAGAATTTTGATATCCATAATTAACTCTCATACACAATAATTTTGAAAGCCACAATTGGCTCTCATAAATAGACTTTCCACATCGATCAATCTACACCTTATATGACGTAGACTTATTTATATTGACTATTTGGTAACCTCCAAAAGAGGCATGCTAATCTCACAAGAAGGTTACATTTTCATCCATCTCCCCTTTTATACACTATAAGCAAGGGATTTTTATCTCACTTGACATAATATGAGAAAGACAAATTTCTAACCAACTAAAGAATGCTAATGCAAATAATTCAAAAGGATTATGTTCCTTAAGCCAATCCAACTTTAGTTTTATTTTAGTGCTTACCATAGAAGAAGCATTGTGCCCTCTTCTTATCTTGTCATAACTAGTTAATATATTCACTCAGATGTTTTGTCTCTTGATTATCTTCTCTTATCTCACATCTATTTTTGTTATTAAAACTTAATTTATGTGTTCTACCTTAAGCAAAATTACCATAATCATAATTGCATCACATAATATCATCATCATATCATGAACCAAAGCAAACATCATTGGCATAAATCATATCCATGAACATAATCATCATAATCTACATCATAGCATTTAAAGAAATAAACCACTTTCAACATATGCCTAAATCTAAATGGGGAAGCATATACTAATTAAAACTTAGCATCAACATCATCATCATATCAATGGTCATCTCAAAACATGAAATTATAATTATCACATCCATCAAAGGCATCATCATAAATAATAAAAAACAAACCATAAATTATAAATCCATGTGATCAACATCATCACATTATCCTTCCATCACATAAATCATTATCATATCAAAACATACCAACTATGACCATAATATCAACATCATCTAGATATATAACCAAACATCATCATCAACATAAATAAAATGCCATCACATGCTTATCTAGGTGAGTCTATATCATAACCATAATCCATAACATCATCAATGATCAACATCAACATCAATACCATGAACAATAAACAATATGTAAAGAGTATGAGTCTATAATCATAAATAACCACATAATCATCATGTATACAATAGATATACATGTATCTATCTCAAAATATACATCTCACGACATCAGCTCATAGGTTGGTATCAAAATCATATACATCAATAAATGTAATATCTCATATCAGACTATGCCCTTGCAGAACCACTACTTCACGATACCTATCCTCTCTAGGTACCTACCTATTCACCTACCAAAGTGGCCCATTTCCCTGGTGTCACCATGCTAGCACTACTTATAATACCTTCCAAATACTCACCCCATTGAGGCTTATCTAGATAGTGCCTAAAGAGTATGGCCTCATAATAATGAAGCTCCTCCACTATGGCTATGTACTATCATGGGGATAGTACCTAGTAGTCTTATAGGTGCTACAACTCCTCCAGCTTGTCTCAAGGAATCTCTCTCCTAGGTAACCAATGCTAACACAGGTATGGCCTAGTCCCTCTCACCTATAATGATGGATAATTGACCTTGTGATAATACCATCTAAACCTATAATTTTATAGCAAAACCCTACACCACAAGTAATACCACTCACACATGATCCCTCTCTGTAGTTCATACCTATACATTTGAGGAAAGCCCCGATACTTGAGCCTATTAATCACCTCTTTTAGTTAGATCCACATCCATCAATTTCCTACTACCATCATCACCCCCAAAATTAGCTACAACATAGAATGCCTAGTACCATGTAGGGTACACATTTCTAAAGCCTACATCATCTATATTGACCCTCACTTATAGCTCCTTATGATCAATGAAAATTTGAACTGGCTATGGATCTAGGAGTAAAAACTCTACATCCTCCTACCTATACCTTAGGAATAGACATATAATACCCTACACTAAGACAAACTATTACCAAACCCTATCAAAATGAATGAGCTCTATCTCACCCACTTTCCTACCAAAGATCCACCTATAGTTCTATAGGGACAAGGTATGCATCTTATAAAGATATCACTCTGGATAACTTGATGTATGGCCTCCAAGTCACATCACCAACAACTAAGGCATCTAGTGTCCCTCTAAACTAATTAATGTCATGAACTCCTCCACCTAGTCTTGAAAGGGAAAAATCATCTCTCCACTGCATGAATCCAATTCTAAACTACATCTATGCATACCCCTCCCATGGTAACCCCATCAGCCTCAACACTTAGATATGCTCATAATCCTAGTGGTGTAAAATAAATCCTAAACTAATACCATACCTCCTATGGGATCTAAAACCCCATAACTCCCTATATATTTGGACTATAAGCACAGACACCCAACTAAACATTGTGCACCACAGTAATATCTCAAATATAACCCCTAGTAATAGATAGGGAAATCTCCTATTACTTGAGTCTGGTATGGCAAACCATGAGACTACCATCATCATCATGGTCATCAGCCTCTTATAATTTATTATCCTCTATTATAGTGGAGTGTAACTAAAACCCATGGTGTACCACTTATCAAAATTATGGTCATATCCATATAACAGTTTTATGAACTCATCTCTCTCCTCCGTCTCAATGTGGTAAATTGACTCACCCTAAATGGGTAGTCATATAATCTTATGAACATCCTTAGGTAATATCATCATCTCACCAGTGGGTAATAGGAAGGTGTTAGTGGTTGGATCCCATCTCTTGATGAGGGCCACTATCATCACCACATCCTACATCATGTGCTGGTAATACAATATCGCACTAAGCCAAACCTCCTCCATATACACCTAGTCAGCAGCAGTCATACCTTGATGAGTCTCAATGAAGATATAAAGTACCCAATCTTGCATCTAAATCTGCTCCTATACCCACAATGTTTGTTAGCAAACAAACTTAGTTCACTACCATACTTTTCTTACAAACTATATCACTCTATGATATTTTTCCCATTTGACCATTACCTATTATCTTACAACTCTAAATTTGGCCTCCTTCATATCTATAACCTTAAAATACCACCTAAAGTTTACCCTTGACATCCCATTAAAAAAAATTTAAAACTTTCAAACATACAAACATTTTAAAACACATTTCCACCTAGTTGACTGCCAACAGTTAGGTGACCAATCACCAATGGTCATCAGCCATCGATGGTCAGGTATGATCATTGATGATCACTATGCATGATTACTGATGGAATACACGTAACCTTACCCACCCTACAACACACCTAAACACCATAACTAGACCACAAATTTTCCTAACACTTATTCTACCCTACCCTAATCCTACCCTACCCTTCTAATTTTGAATTTTACCCACAAAATTCACCTAAATAACCAAAAACCCTAAAAAATAGGTCAAACCAAATCTAGATCCACCATATAATGACAAAACAACCAATTTCAACTAATAATGCATTTGCGAAATCAAAACTATGCTATTAATTGAATGTAACCCCTACCTTATTCCTCAACCATCATCGAGAAGGAATCTTAAGATCTATTACCTGACCACATCCTCATCAAACTTACATCCTAGCTCAATCAACCCTCCAACACTTTTGCCCACTCAATCCCACTCACCTACTCACCCACTCAAAAAACACCATCAGACTCTTTGCATAAAATCCCAAGTAACTAGATGCCAAAGTCAAATTATTCAAATGAATGAGAATGACAAGTGGAATAACTTTTGACTTCACCCCTTTTAGGGTTTTTACCTAACCGCTAATGGTTAGAGTGACCACCTATGGTCAACTTCAAGACCCTTAGCTATCGATGGTCAAGAGGTTAGCATTTTTTATTTTGCCTCAAGCAACTACTTTTTAGAACACCAAATCAAGTGCCTCTTAAGAGATTACCTTCTTCACCAGCCATACCACTAACCACATCACCTCGCCACTAGTTATTTTTTTCCCACCTAGTGTGTGCTTTATGATGACCTTGCCTTTGTACTTTTGACTACACCAAAAATAATTTCCATGTTGAACTTTTTGAACTTTCATGACCTTGTACACACCTAACCAAATTATTTCTTCTCAAGAACACTTCCTACCTCAGATACCCATGACTACACCAAAATAATTTATGTTTTTCTTGGGAGTAATTCCTACCTTAGATACCCATGAAAACATATACCTTACTTAAGAGACTTGAGTTTATGAGTGTTCTTAACCTACATGCCTAAATGCAGTTATGTGGTCCACTTCTCGCTTGTCCTTCTAGTTCCTACCTTAATTTTTACCAACTATGGCAATCTAGTCAATATGTAATCTTGAATATTATACTTTTATTATACTTTATGTGCATGTTTAGACTTTATTATCCAACCTATCACCCACATTTTATCATCACCTTCACCACTCATCAAACCAACACCTAATTTTTCTTCACGTCATCACTTCTTGGTTTTAGGGGAAGCACCTCCTCCCATGGTCGAGGAAACCAAACATTCAACCCACACTCCATTTTTGTTTTACATTTTTTTATACAAAATGAATTAAAAAAAGGGGAAAAATATAGACACAAAAAATCAACACATGACAGTTCCAAATGTCACAACTCACTTGGACCACCTAAAGACCCCCTTGGGCCCAACCTTGACCTTTCAACCGACAATCAGACTTAACTCTAGTCAAATTGACCTATTGGATAAACCCACCTTTTTAACCAAACTTGATCTTTACCCTTGATTTTTGATGGTCACCCTAACCATCAATGATCATGCTAACCATCAATGGTTAGGTTGCACCATTTGAACCACTAATACTGACTTCAATTCTACCTTGATTTTTTATTATTAGATTGTCTAATTTTTGTGAAAGCCCATAAATATAAAATTTAAAATTAGATAGCAAGTTAGACCTCTTATTAACATATTATTACACCTCTCCTTCATTCCTATAAGAAGAGAGGGGTAGGAGGTGAAAAGGGATCCATAATTATCAATAAATTTTGTATCCAAAGTTGTTTTTGAAAGTGTTATATTTAGTGATCTAATGATTTAGACATCATGACAGAGAGCCAAAATTTTGTCATCCATCAGCCAATAACCAAATACCATTATTCTACCAGAATTGATCCAATATCCACCACCTCAACCATTCATATGATTAACCACTAGTAAGCTAAGTATCTATTTTTAATTATTCAATCACTTTATTTTTATTTCATAATCAACCCAACCCAATACAACCTCTTATGACCCCATTCTATAACCCCATCCAAATAGCCTTTTATTACCCAGACCCAACCCATAGTAACCATCAATGATCATTTTGATTATTAATGGTCTATCCTAACCATCAATGGTTACCTTAACCACCAACATTTACCCTAACCACTGACAATCACCTCAACTACCAATGGTCACTATGGCACAAAATAACAACCTATTTTCACCCACTTACCCTCAACCAAATCCAACATTCTTTTCCTCGTCTTAATCATAGAACCCCAACCTATTTTATAAAGTGTACCTAACCTGTTTATTATTAGTATTGACTCACTTATTGCTATAATTAGTCAACTTCATCAATTTATTTATCAAGTATTTATTATATTCAACTTCAATACCTTCTATTATTTATGCAAGTACTTTATATTTTGATTTTTGAACTTAGTTACTTAAAAAACATGGATTGACTTCCTCCTGGGGAGATCTTGCTTCCCAGATCTAGCTGGTGCTAGGAAATCCACCTAAATATCAATCTAACCAACCATTTACTTTAATTCTATCTTACATGTATGTCATTCCTCCCAAGCTAAAGAGGAGTTCTCTACAGTCATCTAATTTAATGTGTGCACAACCAAATAGGTTTTTATACCATACCCATATCTAGTTTCTTTTCTTCATTTCATGGAAATATAAGTTGAAATTCTATGAAACATGGAATTTCAATCACATGTAATGTTGTTGATTCTAGATTTGACATAATTTTGATTGTGGCAGGGCTAAAGACCTCTGAATATAATCTCCATATGACCCCAAATTTTTTTTGTTATGTGATCTTGAGAGTAGCTACCATATGATTATGTTGTAGATTGGAAGATATATTGATTTTTTCTTTGATAAAATATTCATAAAGAAGTGAATAAATTTTTTTCTCAATTTTTGGTGCCTCAATGAGGTTTTCATTGATGAATTTGTTATGATTATCTAATAGTGCCTCTGAGAAAGTGTCACAAAGAGATGTTAACATTTGACTTTGATTATATTCTAGAACCTTCAAAAAGGCTTCACTAAAAGATGCTAAGTTTTATCTTTTCTCATCCCCTAGTGCCTCTAAAAAGGTTTCATTAAGAGATTGTTCTTCTTCTGCATGAATTTTGTCTTTGCCCCCCTGATATTATGAAAATGGTATTTTTATATGGATGTAGTTCAAAAAAATTTAATTTTGTCAGTCCTAATGGATGTTTGTGGTAGGTGGAATGTCAATATAATGGTTATAATGGGTGGAAATAGTGGAATGATGAAAGGCAACACAATCCTCATAGAATATACTAGGAGAACCTATGTTGATGTTGAAGTAATCATCCCCAAAACTATAAAAGGATCACAAATATATTCAAATTGATCTACAAGGTAATTTTAACAAATGTTGTAACAACCATGTCTATACTCTATTTTTGAAGTTGAGTCTAAGTCAAAGGACTACAACTTTGATGTTAGTTCTGATAGTGATTCTTCTTCTAATGTTAAATTTGATGTTAGTTCAGAAATGGAACCTGAATCTAATTTTTTTTTTCCATCCAATGTGGTTATTTATTTAATGTTTATTTAATGCTTGGTATCAAACAAATAATGGCCTATGATGGCATAATGGGCTCTATAAAAAGTGATTCATCTAGGAAGGGTTCAACATAGATTAGATCATCTAAGTGAATCCCCTTAAAGAGAGGGTACCAATCAAAAGATAACTTGATAAAATCTTATCTTTTAAAAGGAGACTCCTCATTGAGTGGAAAAAGATCAAGAGACAACTTTGCAAAGACTAGCTTGTCAAGGAGGTGAGGCTCTTTAAAATAGGTAAAATATGAATAGGTAATTCATCACAGGTTGACTCATCATAAATGGGTGTTTCAATAATAACATCATGGTTTTGTTTCATAATTAGTTAAAAAATATCAACTTTGAACACATTATGTTCCTCATAAGATGGCTCTTGAAGAGGTAATGGTTCTTGTTTGGCCTCAAAGATTGGTACAAAATTTCAAAAGTGGGGAATAATTGGTTTAGTAGGAATAATGGTTTGTGGTTCAATAATAGGATCTTAAAAAATTAGACTATTAAATAAGGGATCAATAAAATTGGGTTCATCTAATGAAGTTTTTTCAACAATAAGTTTAATAGATACAAGTGATGGACCTAGAATGGTAATAAATGGATGTTGCATAGTTTGGTTACTTGCACAAACCAAAGGAAGAGATCCTAAAATGGTAACCTTCACATGTTTTGGATCTAGATTGCTCACACAAGATAAAGGAGAATAACCTAAAATTATAACTTTCACACGTTGAGGAGCTTGATCACTCACACAATTTGAAGGGGGATAACCTAGAATGATAACCTTCAAGTTTGGTGTGAAAATCAAATGAGGATATCTTGAAATAGTAATCTTTGAGCATTACATGTAAATAAAAGGGGTAGGATGAGGATGAAATACAAAAATTGGCATGAACCATATTGGTTTTCAACAAATAAGCTCAAAGAGGGTGATAACTTCAAACAAGATGGAATATTCATGTCCACCATAAAAATGATCTACCTCACAAATAAGGCCACAAGAGACCCCATTACAAGTGTAACTTAGTGTCATGTCTAGAAAAGATTTTTCTCTAAGTTTTCCAAGATTTGGACTATGTTTTACAAACATTTAAACAAGGTAGGGATTTTGATCTTTCTTCTAAACAAATGACTAAGGCACCAAAGAGACTATAAAAGGACCGTGGCATGGAACCACACATAATTAGAAGAATGATGTTCATTAATCTACTCAACCTTTGGGTAAATTTGAAATCATATGAATTGGAAGAGGGTATGATAACTCAAAAATCCAAGGTGAAAACTAGTACACCAAAGCCTAGATTTTTGTGATATGTCAATATCTTAAAAGCTAGTTCAACTTCGATGAGTTGCTACTAAGAAGCTAGAAGAAATCCCTTTGGATTAGGAAGGAGATAATACGAACTAAGAAACTCAAGATTTGGAAACATGCAAGAATTTATAAGTATAAAACTAGAACCAAATGGGTAGTATAAAGTCACCACATGGTAATAAGAATGGTAGTAAAAAATATGTTCTAAGACTTAAAGCATGAGTGATACACAAGATGATTTAAGTCCATCAATGATGAGAATTATAATGAGTCTATAAATGGCCTTCAATCCAAATTAGAAATTAAACCCAATTTCTATCAAGTCAAGTGAAAATGGTAAACCTAATTTAACACATCAACCTTATGAACTTATAAAAGTGCAATTTTAAATTTAAACTATCAATGACATACTTAAATATAATTTAGAAACTAGTTTAGACTCAAATGGGTAGCATAACTTCACCAATTAGATGATATGACACAATGTTTAAAATGTTAAATTTGAACAAGGAAAAGATTGATTTTCAATTGGACAATGTAACACCTCCTTGTTCAATAAATTATGGACAATGTGTTTGGTTATGTCATTTTTTTACAAGGAATTTTTTACTCAAATCAATGACCAAGTAAGTTAAAAATACTAACATAGACCAATACAAATAATTAGTCATCTCAAAGCCCTAAAACTAACAAGGTTGCATAATATTGTTGAAGTTCGTGTTTATACGTATACTTGGGAGAAAATTAAGTGTTCGTCCAAAATAAAAGTGCATTATATAGTAGGGTATTTTACACTCTCTTCTCTCAAGTGATAATATGATGACATAGACCTTGGGGTGCACCTCACATCAATAATATTTCCATGATAAGTGGGGTTTATCTAAAAATTATACAATTTTAACCATCTAAATTGATCCAATGTGTACAAAATTTCATGTTTGCACATAAGATAAGAAACAAATCAATTAGATCTATGTCAAATAGCTTGTTGTGAAAAGGTCTTGTCCTTTTCACAACCACTACATCCATCACTTGCTCAATGTAGTATAAAGTTTTAAATGATCATACATTCCAAGACAACATTCCACTAATAGAGATGTTTTAACCACTCAAGCCACCATCCCAATGGGGTAATCCCAATTTATATACCCCCCTATATATAAGGGTTGAAGATAATTCTAGGAGATGAAGCCTTAGGTCAAAGCTTCCATATAGAAGCTATAGGAGGTAATGAAGTCCCCCTCACAAGCCAATTTACATGAAATAAAAATCTAAGTAAAAAAGGTTTTAAAGGTTGTTTTTAGATCACCCAAACCATGTGGGTTTTGGGGAGAGCCTAAATATCTTCCTTTTTATGCCTTTGGATAAAGGTACAATTTATAATGAAAATGGAACTTATGATCCCACAAGTTCCTTATAGGGGATGGGGAGAAATAATACATGCGCATATTCCTTTTTGCTCAAAAAATTGTAATAAAACAAATGATATATGACTTATACAAAATAAATCTTTGAAGTGAGTTTTGTTTTAATCACTGAATTGAAGTGTTTGGTGATGTTCTTTGGCTCCTTGGCCTTATAAAAAACTTTTAAAAAATAATCACAAGACATTCAACATAAACATGCAACTTTACTTTTTGAAGCAGCAAAGTAAAGTTCTTAGATCTTTTTAAGCATGAAAAAGGAGGTTAAAAATACTAAATTAATCTCAAATTGATACTTGCCTTGTGGGTCCTACATAAAAATTTAGATAGTTTTATTTATATTTTAATTAATTTCATTTTTAAGATAAGTAACTTTCGTTTTAATGCTCTTGGGTCTATGTTTTTTTGAAAATGCAGAGACCGGCACCGATCACTATTAATCGGTGCCAATTCTTGTAAGATAATTGTTGATCAATACCCAACCATGGCTAGTCAAAAACAATCACTGATGGTCACCTATGAACCCAAAGACAATAATTTTATGTTTTAAAATACTTGTTAAGATAAAATCTCTATAAGTTAAGCTTCTAAATCAAATATATGTTCAAACCAGAGACTTACAAAATCCAAATCATTAGAAACAAACTTGAATAAAAGCTCAAAATGCAAATTTTTAAGCTATGTTTCCCCTACAACCCAATTGACTATGGTTTGACCTAATTGTCTTTGTTACTAATAATTATCACCAATCTCTATGTAACCTATGTATGCACAAAAAATGTTAGAAACATAGGAAAATGAGCTAAAAAAATGATGTTTAAAGAATTTTAATGACTAAAATGAAATTTTAAAATTTCCATAATCTCTTCCTTGCTTGAATGGACTCTATGGTCCCACCAGGTGTGCCAATATGTAGTTTTAGATTACAAAGAGGATCAATTCAAACACTAGTCATGAAAAATCACAAAAAAATGCATAAGAATTGACAATCTAGTCAACCTATTCCAATGGGGTTTGCAAATGATAATGAAGGACAAATGAAAGAAATCAATACCAATTACCTTCACAAGTGATTCCACTATCCAATATCATCTCCAAGCATCTTTTCCCCCTTGATCTAGTGTTATTGTCTTTGTTAACAATGGATTTTAAGCTCCTCCATTGTCTCAAAATCACTGTGCATAACCTAGGCTCATGATAAGAAACCTAATCTAAGCCTATCAAATGAAGCTTGTAAATAAAATACAATGATCAACACAAAGAAAGATTATGGAGATAATTTTTCATTATAAATTTACAATATTTTAGCTTAAAATGATGTTTTATGCCCTTTTATTTATATATTTTCCAAATGGGCTAAGATCGACCATGACCATCCATCCCAATATTGAGATGTGTGGCCATGAATTAATCTAATTTTTGAAATTAAATCTATAAATATACTCATAATGATTTGGGAGGAAGGGGCATTAATTAGGTATGGGTGCCCATAAACTTGATATTTGTTGCATTTATGGCTTATGGATGCCACCCCATAGGTCATGTCACTAGGTGATGAATATATTGATAATCAATTTCCATTAATGAAATAATCAATAACCTCCATAGAAAATCCACTTAATTTCTTGATTTGAATTAATTAACTTAAACAAGATTAATCAATTTTAGTGAAATTCTTTGGAAATTGGTTCACAATTAATGAAAATAGTTAAAAAGTCATATACTAAGTCAAAATTTGACTCAAGAATAATTAGAAGGCAATGTTAGATGCATTCATATTCTATTCCCATTTAGGATATTATCGACACAAAATAATAAAGATATGTGACATGTACTAATGAATTAGATGAAAAAAGTGATCTAGATCACACAAAAATGAAATCATCATTTTGACTCAAAATGATTTAAGAAAAGTTAGGAATCACATAAAATTCATTGCCCCATTCAGGGTTACATTTGCCTAAATCAACACTTGTATACGACAAGCTCAAATCATTTAGCATGTTTTTAGTGAATTTGACCTAAATTGTGAATTTGAGTGAAATTCAAGTAAGATTGATCATTTCAACACAAATAGTGTTAGGAATTAGATATATACAAGTAAAAAGAGGATGTCATAAGTGTATATTAGATGGTGATGTAGCCTCTTAATTTTAGTGTGATAAAAACAACACTATCCGATTTTACATGTGATTATTGCATAACCACCCAATTAGTTTTGTAACCACCTAATTGTAAACTATGGTGGTTTTCTCACTATATAAAAATAAGGGTATTTGGATGGTTTAAATTACTCCAAATCCTTTAATGGTTCATTTTTTTCTCTTTGAAAGCTCTAGTGTTGAGAAGGAATAAATACAAGCATGATGAAGACATAAAACATCAGATAAATATAGTGGGATATGTGTGGTTGGATTCATATTATTTTTTATGAGATTGATACTTTCTTCATAATCTTTCATTATTTTTAGCTATAAGTTATTGGTTTAGGTGTGTGTCAATAAAAAGAGGATGGCATAAGTGTAGATAATTTATTGTATATGAGTTTGGATTGGATGGTAGTGAAAATTATGTACATGAATACCATATCAAGTAGTATCTCAGATACTCATTACATTATAAAGTAGAAGGGAAGAACATTCACTTATCCACTAGAATTTTCCCACCTTGGGTTCCTCTAGAATAAACTTATGTTTTTAACATGTTCTTTGATCAGTAATTTACTTCTTGTTTATGTTTATCAAGTTATAAATTACATTTTCTATACTTATTAATATTTATTTTAAAATGTTTAGTAATCTAGATAGTCATAAATTTAATTACTATTAATCCTTCTGGTTAGTATCCATCTTGGTGAAGTTTAGAGTGGAATATCCACCTATTTTATGGATAAATTTAAGTCATAATATGTTTTGATCAAAAATGGAATAATAAACTTAGATTGATATTGGTCAAAGTGATAAATAACCTAAATCATGTTATATATGTCTCTTTTCGATGAATATACTACTTAATTATTAGTGAATTTTAGCCTCTATATATATAAAATGATCATCCATTTAAAATGTTGAATAATAAATTTGAATAGGCTTGTACATGTATGATATAAAATATCTACACTTTAAGATATGAAATTAAAATTTATTAGTACGATCTTAAAAAAATTCAATGCATGTCTGAATAAGTTTCTACCATAATAACTTGCTCATTTAAAGGATAGAATAGACCATACTAGTAGTTTAACCATGAATTGTAATAATTCACTTGATTTAAAAAAAATATAATCATGTTTTATAAGAAATGGATCTTAGAGTTTTTAGTTGTTTGCCTTATATATATCATGTTAGCCCAATCCATATTTTACATAAGAAGTAATAATACCTGCCCTTATCTGAATCAATTGGTTTCCATATTTGAGGAACTTATATGTATAATTACCAAGGTTAACTTGCATACAAGCATAGACAAGGAGTTAGCTCAATTTATTTCCTAGTAACATATTCTTAATAGTTGACAAGCCTTTTCCTTATCTAATGTGTTAGAAAATAGATATTAAACCTTAGTTTCACAATCCTTTAATTTTCCTTAGTCAATTGGCTCCATCCTTTCCTTGGTCAACAACTTAGACTAAATTTTGATAATCCCTTCATATTTAGGCCACTTATCATATTTTGGTTGCCTCATAATTTTTTAATCATAGACTCAATGTGAAATTCCTTTGTGTAGTTTTTAATTTAGGAGGTTGTGAGGACTTAAGATGTGGCCCACTATAAATACCTTGTATAACTATAGAGACTAACCCATTTGTTTCTTACAAGGGATTGTGAATCCATGATTGTGAAAAAATGTTCCACATAGAATTATAAAATCCAATAAGTCAAATCATGACATATGTTTGGATATAATTTCTTGACAAACCCCTAGATCCATTAAGTCCCTTTATCTTTACAAGTAATTTTGAAATTATGATGCTTGGCATGTTGTGATTGCTTCATAGCCTCATAAACCTCGATAACCATGAGTGGTTCACTTTTCAACTATGAGAGTGTGAGTACTTGAGAAGATCTCATGTGGGACTGAGTAAGGGCTTGGAAATATTGAAAATCACAAATTATAAAGAGAGTGATAGCATGTCACATAGACATAGGTAGTCCAACTAGGCACCGACTAGCCACAAAGTAATGTGATGGTGACACATAGTGTTCAGGTAGATGGTTAGTGAGCATAAAGTTACAACTAAGTCCAAGTGTCACATTAATGTCAAGATGTGAAAAATGACACAAAGTAATGATTAGATAGTCATATAAGTGATTAACATGATTCTAAGTATAAAGGTGTGTGATGATGCCAACTCAACCTACCATATTGGTAAAATTTAGTCATGGATGAGCCCACTTAAACTAAATCCATTAATTCCATAGTTTAAAGTCTATGTGCAGCTATCTCTATCATGTTATTAATTATAATTTTACAAGCTACAATACTGACAATAAATTAAATATCATAATATTTAATTAAATTACAAATTAGATAAATATAAATGACCTTTTATTGCAATATTTATTAACTAGGATTAATTAAGTATTTTATCTAACACATTGGATGGAGAATTTTAAATGAATTCTATAGGTTTTCATATGTTATAAATCTAATGGTAATCACCATTTTAGACCTAAAGCAACCTAGGTGGATTGTTGTCTTATGTTCCCATAACCAATAGGTGTTAGTATAGTAACCTTAAAAGTGTTAATGTTGTTGTATCTTGTCTAATCTATCCATATTTGTCTGATAAGATTAATTATGGATATTATCCTAAAAACATTTAGTATAATCATGTGTGTGTTTGTATGCCTCTCTCGTTCTCTCTCTCCATGTGTGTGTGTATGTTCATAACTCTATAACACCTTGTTCATCTTATTTTATTATCTCTAGAGGAAAATATTTTATTTATGTTTTGAGTAGCCTATAAGGATGATACACAGTGGTATCAAACCATGGTTAAACACTATTGGCTTTCTGGACCAACTATGCATTTTATCAAGTTATGTCTATAACTAATGTATGAATTATTTATAAAGTATTTCCCTTGAAAAATTAAGTTCATTATGTATGTAAAAATTTGAGATATATCTATAACTTACCTTAGTAAATCCAAGATCAGATTTGATAATCAACTAACATTTATTGAAATAATGTTTATGTTAGGGGCATGACAAATTGGATCCTCTAAACCTAACCTAGGGAGAAATTATCACCCAACACTAAAGGAGAGGGTTACAAATCTTATAGGAAAATAATACTATACAATAACCATAGCTATGTATGAATACATAAAATAAAACTAATCTAGTTATAACTAAATATTGTGGCACAAACGGGGATGGTTTAACACAAATACATAATAAAGGGATCATGGTAGACAAATGTGGGCTTAGATCATCCAAGGTAGAATATGTAAAACAAAAAAGACCCTATAGATATACTAATTTTAAGTATATAGGTAATCTAAGGAAGGAGATATACATTCAAAACCTATTACTTTTTACAATATATATTTATCAAATGAAATAAAAAAAGATAGAGATACTTACCTTTGGTTGAGCTTGTTGAATCTCAATCTCTCCCTTGGACAATGGTGTTTTAAAAGAGGTTTTTATTCCTTTGTAAGGATAACACAAAAAAATATAAACTAGGATAAAATAATCCTAATTTTCATCCAAGACTTCCCACAATACAAGTCATCTTCCCATAAGGCAAGTCCTAAGTAAAGGCTCCTTTAAATGTAAATGTAGCAGAATCATGAGCTATAATAATGTGAAATGAATGTTCCTCCATATTGGATTGAAATAAGCCTTGTATTTATAATAATATATAATGCATAGCCCTTTCAAAATTTTATCTGATAAGGTTGGCAAACATGACCTATTTTTAAGGAAAAAAAA
This sequence comes from Torreya grandis, assembly GCA_037957365.1. Classification (NCBI taxonomy): domain Eukaryota; kingdom Viridiplantae; phylum Streptophyta; class Pinopsida; order Cupressales; family Taxaceae; genus Torreya; species Torreya grandis. Next base: position 3,263,782 of record JARHVA010000575.1, on the reverse strand, counting down.
TTTGTTAGGCCTTGAACTAGGTTAACATGGTTGACTTAGTTACATAAAGTGCACTTTAAATTTTATAATAGTGTTGGTATGACTGATTTAGTATTAAAATAGGGTATAGATGATGTTTTTTTACTTGGGGAGTTAGATATGTAATATTTTTAATGGGTTTAGGTAATGATAGAGTGATCAATAATATTGAGAAGAAGTAATAGTCTTCCCACCCATTTCCAAGTGTACCCTTTATGATGTGCAGTTAGAGAGATTAAAACTTGATAGGTTCTTGTAAGAGATAAATATTCATTAAATGATAAAGTTAAAAAATATTATGTGTATACATATGACCCACTTGAAGCTCATCACGTGTTATATAGGTGTAACATGGGATAGTGATTTGAGAAAGAACATAGAAAAACATAGTTTTAAGATACAAAATTGTAGTATATATTAAAGCATAGACTAAAGTGAATAATTTTTAAATATATACATTTAATTACCTTTTTCTTGTTAAATAAGAGTTGTGTGAGAAGTAAATTTAAGAGGCATTGAGTGTGTGGAACAAGAAACAGACCTAAAAAATAAGATAAAATTTAAAACTTTTAGAAACAATATGTGGTTCAAATTGAAAATTTCTCTACTTTGTTAAGAATCCATAGCTTTATTTAGTTTGTAAAAAGGGTTTACATAAGCAAAGTTATGGGTAAAATAATTAATTTTTTGGTAAATAGATGAAAGGTTTAAAACATTCAATTTTTTTCTAAAAAGGGGTAATTATCCAATCATTTTTACATTTTATAGTTTTGGAAAATGGAGCTTTATATGATTAGAATTAACAATAAGAAATACAATGGCCATAATGCAAGGAGGAGGATGAGTTGGAGGATGTACTGTAGCTATTTATAGGATAGTCTAGCTATAGGGTGAATTTAATATAAATTTTTATCATTTTGGTTAAAAATCAACTACATTAATAAAATTAGGTGATGGGGGAAATGTGTGTAATGGAATTCACCCCAAAAATTTTAGTAATAGAGTAAAAATTACAAGGAATTATGGGTGGGAGTCAATGGTTGAAAAATTGGTGTAGGGCATTAATGAAGAGCTAGTTAAAAATTATTACATGAATTGAGTGGCATTAGCTTGATCAACTTAGTTGATTTGGGTAGGTTTGTGTAGTTGGCCAACTATGTAGTAGTTGGATAACTTAGTTATAGATTATAGTGATTAATATCATTGAATTTGGTTGATGTAGTTAAAAATAATAAGCTTGGCTAAAAATGAATTCCATGGTCAACTTAGTATAAAGATAGGGTGGCTGACTTAGTATAAAAGTGGTTAACCTAGTAGGAAATGATGAAAGGTGGTTAATGGCATATTCCATGGCCAACATAGTAGAAATATAGGGTGGATAAATTGGTATAAACTTGGTTGACTAGTAGGAAATTATGAATGGTGGTCAACGTTCTATGCCATTGATGACTTAGTAAAACAATAGGGTGGTTGACTTAGTATAGAAAGGATGACCTAGTAAGATGAGTATGAGTGGGAAAAAATGTATGCCATGGATAACTTAGTAAAACCATAGGGTGTTCAAATTAGTATAAAAGTGACAAACCTTAAAGGATTAGTAGGAGTGGCCAATGGTATATTCCATGTCTAACTTATTATAAATATAGGGTGGCCAAATTAGTAGGATAACTAGGAGTGGTTGATGTAGTAGAATACATGGTTAAATTTGCAATAAATGGTAAATAATAGGCAAATCAAGTTGGTGAATTAGTTATGTATAGTAATTGTTTGAAAATTTTAAATTTTAAATTATGTTTGATTATTATTTGGGATATATATTTGATATGTTATTTTTTGTTTAATATTTTATAGAGACAATGGAGACTTGAGATATTAGTGGACATGGTTTGGTTACTTTATATGCTTAAGCTATTACCTCTGATAGATTGAGCATAGTTGATTGCCTTAGGATTTGGCAGTATTATTTTGTTTAGTGTGGATCTAGTTTTCATGTTTTTAGGAACATAGTAATGACCAACTAACACTTTTAGGTGGGTGTTAGATGGGGATACGATTGATGTGGGTATCACCATGGAGGATTCCTATGCATTATTTATAATTCTAATTTTCATCTTTCCTATGGTGTGTGATACACCATAGATAGATACAGTAGATGAGCCTAAGCCTTATGGGTGATTGACTCTAAGAGATATACTCAGGCTTGATTATGAGTGCACCTTGTATGTGTTTGTTATTTTTGATATCCAAAAGTCATTTATTATAATTATGATATATTTTGTGATCTATCATAACTCAAATATGAAGGTCCCACTACATATTATTGCATTATACCGATACATGATAGAGATGTGCAAAACATATGATTTAGGACTATGATTTATGTGATGTTGGTTCTTTATTTTTATGGTTTTATTTCATGAGGATAGATGATTATGGGTCCTATTATCTTATTGAGTATTTGTATTTATGAAATATTTTTGCAGTATCAACATGCAAGACTTATGCATGTAGTTTATCTATTGTATGTGTGGTGATGGACACAAGATCATATGTTACATGTTATACCACATTTACAAAAATTGTAAATGATCACATGAGGATATATTAATTGGTGGCCATATCAAGGCATAATGGATACTTGGACCTCATGTCCAAGTACCCTTTAGGCACAAGTGTGTGAGAGGACTACAAGACACTATCCTTGGTGGGTAGAGCCATATCTAGTGTATTAATTTCTAGGAGTGGTTGGATTACAACACTTTATAGCTCCTTTAGTAGTTATATAATATTAGGCATGACATGCGAGGTATTACCATGGTGTGGGTGGTATAGGAGTACCATCATATGTTCTTATCATACAATCATGTTAGTAAAGACATGGGGGACAAAAGTGTGGATAAAAACATGGGTATCTAGTGGTAGCTAAATGAGGATAATATGTAACTATTATTTAACAATAATAGGTATTAGATTGACCATAATAGTGATAAAGATAGAGGTAGGATCTAGTGTAGATGTGTACATAGCCACAACCAACAACACAGGCACCACAAAAATCACAACCATAAGTATACCCACAAAGATATTTAGAATATCTATAGTGGATCATATCATGTTCATGTTTATTCAACCCAATCATTACATAATTTTCTACCATTATAGATCCAAACTTCATAGGAGTTACTTAGTGGTTGAGCAAATAGGGATGTTATTTGTAAGTAGGTTATGTTTCATTAACATCTATTTTTGATAATATGTATATAGATATACATGATCGATAAATGTATTATTTTGGATATTTACATGTGATATATAATGTACATTTGGTTTGAATTTTTTAGATGTTGTAGTGAAGGAGGCTCTATGGTAAACTATGATTGAGAGATACCATCATGATATATTGGATGATGTGCTACCTCATCATGATGTAATTTATATGATTGATCCTATAGTGCCTTCAACACTTATTTATGATAGTTAGTTTTGATTGGTCAGTGATTTAAATCAAAATTCTTAAAGACTATTTAATGTAGCATATGTAGCATTTCCACCAAGAGTTTGTGAGGGGGAGTTACTAGCATAGAAGGCATTGGCTTAGGAAAAAAATACATTTTGAGATAGCTAGGAAGTTAGCATAGGTGTAGGGAAAAGTGGCCCATCTATAGGGATAAGTGGATGGATTTCATTCATGGAGAGAATTTCTTAGTGGATTATTTTTATAGGGTATTTACAATATTTAATGGGTAGTGTATCCCATCCACCACTAGATAGGTAGGGTGGACCACAACTATAGAACTATTTTTTTATTATGATTATATCATTTGAAATTGTATCAGACATTTTGAGCCATTTTTATATATAAATATGTTGTTTTTATGACTAATGGATGTTATGAATGTATTTATTTTCTTTCTAGAACATGTGTTGATCTTTACATGCTATGGTAAAATGTATGATGTATGTGTTATTATTTTCTAGAAAATGTGAACAAATGCATGGTAAAAAATAATGATAAATAAATAAATGAAAATGAATAATTATAAGTAACTTAAAATTTGAAACCATGTTTTAAAAGATAACACATGTCAAAAATGTAGTTTAATGAAAAATAAAGATAAGAAGACATGAAAAAATATAAATAAGGAATATCAATGTGAGTTAAGACATGCAAACAAATATATGTGCATAGGAAATATGTACATGTAAACAAAGAGATGTAACTAATAAATATAAATGGAAACAAAAATATGCAATTAAGAAATGTCAATAGACACAAAGATGTGAAAACAATAAATGCCAATTAAAGATGTGTAAATAAATGAGATATGAAATATGTGAAAATAAGAGTTAGTATAAGAATGATAAACCAAACTTAGGATTTGTGTTAATAAAAAATATAGACTAATATATTTATTTTATAAAACATGGTAAGTAGTTTTCATAATAAAAAAATATCTTCTGTGAAGAAGGATTGGTCTTAACCAATGTCTTACACTATAACTCACAAAAGGATAATCAATGAGGTGAAAAAATGCATTTTTTTTTTGTAGGAGATAAGGTAATTTTTATGAGAAAGGCTTGGTCCCATCCAAGGTATTACACTAAAATGGACAAGAGGATGACCAAGGAGGTATAATACTGGAATTTGTTTATAATATAAAATGGAATTTTGTGAGGAAAGCTTGGTCCTATCAAAGGTCTTACATTGCAACTCAAAAAAGGATAAACAAAGAGGTATGATCAGATATAACGTGATATTCATCAAGGGGAATATTGAGAATGATATTATGGAAAAATGAAGTGAAAATAATTACATAAGCATTTATATGAATCCTTATTAGAAATGAGACATACTAAGTAAATGTGCAAGTGCTAAGATATTCTTAGATAACAAAGACTTAAGATACTCTTAATAGTAGACACAAAGTAGTTGTATAATTATTGAGGTACCTAAATCATATCCTGAATGTTATTTATGTTGAAAATTAAAATGGGCCTACCTTCCCATATTATGTTCCTTGTCCCTCAAGACCCCTTCTAGATCTATCAGTCTATTACAAAGGTAGGGTACTTGTGTGAGAAAGTAAATGGCATTATATATAATAATTACAACTTATATCCAAATACAATGGTTTATCAAACCCTAATGTACCTTTTATATATCACAAGGCCAATTTTGGAGCTTGAAATTCAATTATAATAATATATGTGCCAAAGAATAATCACTTTGTTTGGTATGATTTTGACTTTTGAATATTTATTTTTTCCTTTTAATCATTTTATTTTGTTTAAATGATTTGGATTTTAAATTTTATGGATTTTTATATTACTTCTTTTTAAGGATTCAGAAGGAACCAAACATGAGTGATATAGGTGATGACCACAAAAAAAAAATTACATTTTTTACAAGAGATGAGTCTGACTATGTTAGCTTCAAAAAAATTTAGACTTTCCACAAGCATGTAATCTCTCAATATTAACCTTATGTGTGATAAATATGAGGGATATGTTTGGGATAATTGGGGATCATGAGATATCCATGAAATAAATGGTACAAAAATTAATATGCTTTATAGCTGATTATAATAAAATTAGGATAGTGTAGGGTGTGGTCTAATATCCATGTCACATAAGTAACTATACTATTCAAAAAGTGATTGAACATAAATATCCATGTAATGAAAAATCATTCCAAGATATGGGGAATTCAATTATTTTCAAATTATATATGTGAAATGTAATTAAAGAATTAAAATCAGATATAGAAATATTAGATAATTTCAAAGTAAGAACCATGAATATAAATATAGTGATTTAAATATAGAGAAAAGATCTAACATAACAAAATATAAGCAATGCATCAGAAAATTTATAATGAAGTATGAATATAAAAAAATACTTATGTAAGAATATGAAGCATAATATGCCATGGAAAAATTTTATGTTCACAAATATTAATATATTTAATGGCATATATCATCAATAACATTTGAGAAATCCTATTGTAACTAGAATCTATCATTAACCATAGTTTCATATATCTTCACTATGAGACATGTAAGGACCTCGTGTCACACTATCTGAATGGAGAATATATGTATTCTATAAGAAGAGAGTTAAGTATGTGTAATTTATTGTGAAGGGCGATAGATGTTACAATGTGATTAAAATCATTTGATCTCAGAGATAGTGAAGGGGGCAAGGAAGGCTTAGTCTTGTATGCAAACAACCTGTAGTACGCTACTAAGAAGGTGATGGTGTAAGCCATGGAAGATAATGCACATATTACTATAAGAATTTAAAGCTATTTTTATGATGTGTATAACTTTAATTCCAAAGAAAATAAACCCCCCAAGTTTATGAATTTATTTTTTAAGTATCATATGAGGAGGTATATTTTTATCAGTAAATTGTGTCTTTGTTGGATAAAGTGCATGATGTATTTCCAAAGTTATAATTAATGAGTATATGATTGTCTGTTCATGACATGAAAATAATATATTTGTTTATGAGTAGCTAACAATGTATTTTTGATATATATATATATATATATATATATATATATATATATAGTAGGATCATAACTTGAACCATGTTCTTATACTATGAATATGTTTTGTGCTCGACAATCCTTATCCCAATGAGAAAAAACCTTATGTAACTCACTATATGGCTCATTTTCCCATCATGTAGATAGAGGATAAATATTAATAAAATGTAATATGCCATCACCATTATTATGATAACTCATATTAGAATCTAGACTAATCTCAACATCTATGAGATAAGATCACAATGCAGGTAGGTGTAATGTATCCAAAATCTCAAGAGTTAGCATGCTCAAAGGATTAAAAAATCTAGTGAACCAATATGGTCCCATCATGGCATGATATATAATCATATCTAAAGAGGATCATCTATGAATAGGTGATAAATAATGTGGGTGTGATCCATCTCAAACCTATGATTATCAAGTGAATAATAGTTAATGTTAGGGGTAGTATAAGGATAAAATACATCATTAGATAAACAACTATGAAAAGAGTGTTGTAAATAAAAAATTATATCTATGTTTTCATACATTTTTAGCTTGAGAAAAAAAAACTAAAAATGGGTCATGTAATGAATATCCATAATCATATCCATAATCATAATTAGGAGTATTAATATCTATATTAAAAGCATCAATGATCTTATTATTATAAGAACCATGATGAATGTATTTCTAATTGTTTTTTAGAGTAATAAAAATATCATCGATTGGATTTTGTCGAGACCAAGGTCATAAAGAAGGTGTTAGTTTAGTAATTATGTATGAAGGGAAATTAGAATTTAGGATTTTTTAATTTTAAAACTAATATTATTTGGTTTGTCATCATCATAATTAAATAAGTTAGATGGTATATTTACCACAAGTTCTAGGTATCCATTATAACCTCTAGTAGAGTTGAGAGGATCATTGAATCATTGAGATTCATGAAAAGGAATGCTAGGTAAAGTTTCAAGGTGGTTATTTTAAAGACACCACATTATTTAAATAGTTTAAAATTCTAAGGGTTTGTATCTCCTTAAATCTTATAAATAGCACCATTATGAGGAAATTTTACACATTAACACATTTATGAGGTTACATTTCACATGCAGTGTGTCCAAGATCAACTAAGTAAGATGTTATATGATATTATAAAATTTAAAATCATGACTTTTATACAAAAAATGATAGGATGAACTATAATTAGAATCCAAACACACCCTAGAGGAGGAATTTATCTTTGATCATATATTTGATACATACTTTGGGTAGATTTAAGATTGTATTTATAGTACCTATGTGTTTTAGTAAGTCAAGGGAGGCCACACAAGTTCCAAAACACTCATCCATCAACACAGGCTTAACTTGGATATCACCAACTTTGAAGTTGATAAATAATGGAGGATTATCCTATATTTCATCAAGAATCATTGAATTTATGGTAATTTTGAGTGAGATAGAGGTGTCTATAGTTTCTTTGACATGTATAGACATTTCTTCCCATTATTGAAACATACTATCTTCAGACCTAAATAAAGTTTCTTGCCCCATAGGTCAAGGTTAAGGGATGTTAATTTTGAACAAAAGTTTTATTGTATGATTAAAATTATGAGAAGAAGTCCTCATGGTTTATATAAAAGTAATTTGAGATGGGAGATAAGAAATTTATATTATAGGATCCCATTCATCACTTCCATTTAGAATTGTATCATATAGAGGTACATAATGTTGAAGCAAATATATTGAAAGAGTCAAAAAAGTGTAGTTAAATGTATGTTGATAAGGGGTAGTATATTGGGACTTATAAAATGTGGTTTGGCCAAGTGTATCCAATTTTTTTGAATTCCACAATGGGTTTAATGTCATATCTAGGTTGATACTTGGCATTTTTACAATGTTGTATGTGATGAACACTTCTAATAAGTGGGTTGATTTATAATGGTAAGAAATTAAAATTGAGAAGTTGATGATAAGTGAGGACTATAATTTTTATCAACATAATGTTTCATTTGATTGGAAACATGTGTGATATTGGATGAAGGATTAGGTTATGTTGTTATATTTGTTGGAATCATTCTCATATACCCAAGTTTTCTAAAAAGACATGGCTAAGAATCTTAAACAATGCAAAAAATTATGAAATTGGTATAGTTATAATATGGATAAGGATTGATTTAAGAAACTAGTCTCCTCATATTATTCATGTTGATAATATACTCATCATGAGTGAGAGAATGAGGATAAACGTAAGTTTTGATAGTGTTGTCAGCGGGAGGTTGAGTGGTATTTGAGTGATGATTAGAAAGAGGATATTTGTACATAGTGAGATGAGAATTAGTTTTATTAAGGGTATCATGTTTATTTTTGGTTTTATTAACCTTGGCTACTACTTCATAAGCTTGTTGATGCTCATAAATTAGGGTTTTAAGATAAAAATAGGTATAAGAAGATATTTAAGAGAAACATTTCTTATTTGATGACAAGTATCATGATAATGAACCCAACTTGCATGATACCAACAAATTTTGTGTAGATTGTACCAATGTTTGGTGGGGTGAATAGGGTCAAGATCTCATGGTGAAGGCCTAAGAATATGCTTTTGCATTTTTTCCATGGAAACCTATTTGTGAGAGTCTAGATTATTCACTTAGGAAAATGTATAACTAGGTTGTATTAGAGTATTGTGTGAAAGTGGTCATGAAAGAGTAACATCACTAAGACCACTAGGAATAATAACATGAATAGTGTGTATGGAATCATATTTATCCATACAACTATCATTGGTAACATGACATTTTTTATATTTCATAATAATTTGAGTTATAGCAAGAGGATGGGAATGATTGAATTATCTTATGAGAAAATATTTACATTTGGCTTGGATGAGGGTTTCTTCCAAATATTTTGGAGAGAGAGTATAAACATGATATTGTAATTAAGATGGATATCATTAGTAAACAAGTGGAAGAGATTGTCTTTCAACATGTTATGCTCATATTTATTGGATAAGTCTTTCTATTATTTAATGAACACTTGGGATATTTTAGATTATGATTGTTTATAATTGATAAAATGAGCTGAGTTATTTTAAATAGGACAATTAGTTTAAAATTTTTATACAAATTCATTAACTAAATATTTTAAACTAGATATAGTATGATATTTGAGTTGATTATACCAATCTAAGGCATCACCTATGAATGTTTTAGATAAAATCTTAGCGGATAAATAGTATTGATATTAATCCAATATTTATAAAAGTTTATAAAATATTTCAAATGCAAATCAGGATCAGTAAATCCATTATAAGTGAAACTAAGAACAATACTACTTATGTCTATGTTTACAACTTGAGGGACAAGGGGTTCATTTTTTAAGTGTTTGATATCCTTATTAATAATTGGGGATTGAGATATAAGGTTACCTTATGAATCTCTAAGTGGGGGTGGTGGGGGGAATTGGGATTTTTAATCTCCATTAAGTGAGTTGAGGAGGATTTTTTAATTGCAAAACTTGGTTTTGCATTTGTATCATTTGATTTTTACTATTAGCTTAAAAAGTAGACATTTGATTCATGGCTTGTAATAGGGTTTGATTAGTATTTAGTGTGGATTTACTATTATAAAAAAATTGAGATGCATTATAGGTAACATTAACTTGAGTATGAACATGGGCACTTTGAGTAAACCTGCCCGAGGAAATACAAGCCATAGTAGTTGAGATACTAGGTAGGGTAAAATAAGAAGTAACAGATAGATTTGAAGGCATGGAAGAAGAAGAAATCATGGAATAATTCATAAGTTAAGTTTCCCAAAGACTTGGAGAAAGGTTATATGTAGGTGAAGGTGGAAAATCAAAATTAGGTCCCATCATGAGATTATAGATTATTGTGGGGTCTTTTCCTTGATGTTTAGGGTTTTCATTGATGAAAACTATAATTTTGGGAATATATTAAAGATCACACTCACCCAATTATATAATACAAATTTTGGGAGGATGGTTAAGTGGATACAAAGTCTTGGAAGGAGGTGACAAATAGTTTTTTTTGATCTAGTGGCCACATGAACATTGTTTATATCTAGCTTTTTTACTAAAGTAGAGGGAATATGAGAATAAGGATGTTTAGGGGGGTTAATTAGATTCATCCTATCATTTTGATTTTAGAGTTTAGTTTTATAAAAAATGTATTGCATGGTGAAATATAAGAATAAAATTAGTAAGTTGGAAACCTATTGGGTTGAGGTGGTAAACCAAGTTGATAAAACATCAACTATTAACATTATAGATATCTATGGGGTCTATATGGTCAACCTAGTTAGATAAATAGGAAAAGTAGTAGTCTAGAGACATATTGGGTTGATCTGTTCGACCTAGTTGGGAAGATAGGAAAAATTAATAGTCTAAAAATGTACAGTGTCAAGCTAGTTGACCTAGTTGGATAGACAAGGAAAAGAGATAGTCTATAAACCTATTGGATAAAGTTGGTAAACCTAGTTAGATACAATAGTAAAAGCGATAGTATTGAAACCTATTGTCACTTTGAGTTTTACCCTTTAAGGATGTGTTCTAGGTATCCTCACTCAATTGACATAATAGGAACTTTATGAATCTATGTGTGGCATATGGTAAAGATAACCTCTAGAGAGGACTTGTTACCTTGATGCTACACCTATAATATCACTATACATACTCAAATTTTAATAGAAAAGTAAAGGAAAAGAAGCAAACAAATAGAAAAAGGGGTGCATAAAATTGTAGGTCTCCTCCTATGGTATATGAGTTGATAACAAAGCTAAAAGAAGGCTGAATCTAATAACAAAACTTCAAATAGTTATCTAGCATAAGTGTTTCAATATGGAGGTTTTAGCTAATACATTAACTAAGAGGAACAATCAAGAGTCCTAGGATGAGGCACTAATGAAGGTTTTCCACAATTAATCTTTACATAAACACTTTATAAACACTATATGTCCTACAAGAATATAACCTACTAATAAATAAGTAATAATGAAGATTAAAAATTCAAGGAGATTGAACATAAACACTATCATTTATCAACAATTCACCATGAACACACTAAATGTGAGATGAAGAAGGCAAAATAAGTTTGCATTTACTTCAAAAGCAACAAGTATCAATTTTAATAGGGATTCACCATACTAAATTGGAGGAGGATCTTTTATAATGTATTTTTTTATAATATTTATATAATAATTAAGAATAAATATAGAGGATAGATGTGTAAGGAGTCCATCACGGCTGTCATATATCATGAAACTAGTTACAATGCCAAGATAAGGTTAAGAATTAGTCATATTATTCATCTTCAACATGTGTTAGCTTGGCATGATGATGTATTCATGTGATATGGCATATAATGACTCTTCATCTCCCTTGAATTATATTTTCTCTCTTGAAACTATCTTTTCTTGGTTGAAAAGTTACAAGTTGTTATCTCGACACATGGCCTACTTGACCTTCTTGGCATCTTCCATGCCATTATTGGATTTTACAATGCATATTTAAACTTGGTGAGGATGAGACATAAGTCATAAATATCCTCATACTATTATATTTTTCATTATAAATTACAACTTCATTTCAAAGTTTGTTTGATCCAAAAGAATGTGATGAAGGCAAGCCTATCCCCTCATACAAGGTCTAGTCTTTGTTTGAATACTACCACAACAACTTGTCAACCTCATAGATATATTTTAAGGAATAATGTAACCTATTTTAATATTTTATACCATATTAAATAGAAAATGTTTATGTGTATTAGGTATCTTAGGTGTCCTTGATAGCATGTTGAACTATCACAATGTCTCTTGAGAGACATTTGATGAAACTAGTCTCTTAGACCATTCTAGGCTTATTGTTTAGGATTATCAAAGGTGAAACTTAGTTTTACCAAGTAATAAGATCCATAAATACCTAAATAAACATATTATGAAGTGTAAAAATCTCAATACAATATTGAAAGAGTTATTAGAGGATTGTATTTATCTTTGAGAGTGTACATTACTTTGACATCAACAACTATTTGTGTTACTATCTTCAAACTTGCCTACAATTATTGAAATGTAACTACTTGTGACTTGGAGTGTCATACCATATTTTTATTATATTTATAAATTGTTTCTTTAATATTATCATGTTATTAGATGACCTTAATAAGGTTTGAAAACATCATTTTTTCAATGCAAGACAGAGACATTCTTCACTTGGTTTAGTTTCTTACTTGAAAACCTATTATATCACTATGAGGGTTATTTTAAAGACTTATTTCAGGTAATTATACCTCTCCTTAGGCTTTTTAAGTTTCTTTAATTTCTTAATAAAATCAAATACCCCCAAACACCATGAAAACTAATTAGAAAATGTAGTTTTAGGCCTCTTTACTACACTTTTCCCTCCACATGTTCTAAGATTATTTGTCCAACATATGAATTTGAGGATTTAATATGTTCCATAAGTGTTTTAATAGTGTTTCCTATGAAATTTAGTCTATTTGAGAGTAATTTATAGTCATCAAGATCTCTAAGGGATTTTCAAGTGTTTTAGACTTATTTATCTTATTAACAATCATTCATAAAGCATAACCCCTTGACTGACTAAAAACTTCCTTGAACTTAGAGGGAATATACCTATTAAACTTCCTTGAATGTAAATTTTCCCCATTCACATGATCATTTTAATTCCCACATGATGAAAATGGCCTTCTCAAGCTTGTAGGTTTGTAGGTGTGCATTCAAGATGATTGTTTGAGCAAAAAAGGTCATTATAGTGCTTTTTTTTTAATCATAAATGGTTATCTGAGGTATTATGTATATTAAATGAGGTTTTTATATATTTTTAAATTGTATTTGATCCTCTAATGATCTAAATATTTGTCTTAGCCATGATTGGGATTTGTAGGCAGTTTGACTATTTTAGCCCTAATAGCTCTTTGCTGATGATTTATTCTCATCGTAAGTAATATAATTACTATATAAACCTTAATAATTATGTATCACACACATAATAAACCTAAAAAATTCAAAAAAAACTCAAAAAATTCACCCTTTCCTCATCTTTGATGTAAAACTATACCTTGTTATAGATGTTCTTTCTAGGTAACTAATTATGCACAACTACATGCATTGTCCCTCTTAGGACAAGCATATCTATGGAATTTTTAACCTTTTCACAGTGTGGAATAATTTTTTCTTTCATTCACATCCTTAATAAACCATTTTAATTATAAAAATTATGAAAACCTCTCATCTGGCCTTCATCAAGGATTAGTAAGGTTTAAAACTAGTTAGGCTTCTCAAAGATCATTCACATAGACAGGGATCTAAAGATAGATACAACACTATTAATATATTTTATAAAAAAAAATCATAATCATGGATCATAATAAAAAGAGATACAATAATATTAATATATTTTATAAAAAACTTTCATTTTCCCTATTTTTATTATGATCCATGCAATGTGTCAACAAGGTTTAGGTTTAAGCTTCTCAAGCTCACCATGATTTAAAACAAGGCCTAGACTGTGCATTTGCAATTTATTTAGCAAAGATGGTCATGGAAGTTTTAAAAAAAATTTATAAGATATCATGATATTTTAAATATAATTTTAATTAAGGATAAATTAATCCATTTATTATTCTCTTAAATATTCAGTCTCAAATTTAAAGCTTCTCTTTTATCTCTCTATAGGCCTAATATACCTCCTCCATAAGATCCTAGCACAATTTGATGGTTTATCCTCATGGAAAAGAGTCTAAACACTCCTATAATATTATAAAATGTCTTAAACATCCTTATTTACATTTTATACCTTATACTTAATACAAAACTTGCATCTTTTTGTCATTCTAATGTGTAGACCTATAGGTGTTCATTATAGGCTCCAAACCCATTCAAAATTGATCTTGAAACAACCTCCCTACCTTTTGTGAATTAAAATGATTTTGGAAACATTATTAAGTCAATTTATCCTATTTTAGGACTTTTTCAAGTGAAATACTACATAAGGTTTACCAATAACCTTTCATTCCAAATATGTATATTTATACAATCTACTTATGCATGCATGAATACATTATTCTCTTACCATTTTTTATATTTTCATGCTTGGAATAAGTTTGAGGTTATATTCATTATGGTAATAATATCAATAATATATTTGAAACCTCATATTTGTGTATGTATGTGTGTGTGTGTGTGTGTGTGTGTGTGTGTGTGTGTGTGTGTGTGTGTGTGTGTGTGTGTGTGTGTGTGTGTGTGTGTGTGTGTGTGTGTGTGTGTGTGTGTGTGTGTGTGTGTGTGTGTGTGTGTGTGTGTGTGTGTGTGTGTGTGTGTGTGTGTGTGTGTGTGTGTGTGTGTGTGTGTGTGTCTGTGTGTGTGTGTATATATATAATATATCTATATATATATATATATATATATATATATATATATATATATATATATATATATATATATATACATATATACATATACTATCACCTATAACTTCTTATCAAGGAAGATCCTAGAGGGATTATCAATTGTTTTATAATATTTGAGTGCCTTATACCCTTATAGATGAATGTCACAAACTTTAATTCATTTCTATTAATCCCCAAATATCAAATTTTCTTACCTATAAGACTGTATTTCTCCCATTTGAAGACTGTGTGCTTGAACCATTCCTAGAAAGTCACTTTGGGAATGAATGCAAACTATTGGAAAATGGAATGGAGAGTGAGATAATAGTGAAAATTTATATCATGTGAGTTTAATTATTTCATAATCCCCAAACCCTTAAAAAAATGTCCAATAGGCCCAAAACTTGCACTCTCTCAACTATGTAGACATGTACTTACATATTTCACTCCTCTCTTCATATGAATATTGCTTGGAGATGGTGTAGGATAGATTTTTAGGTTTTTATGATGTTAGAGTCATCATGTACACTTTATTTCAATCACATTAATACTATAAACACCTCACAACCCTAACAAACCCTTCTTGTCATGTCAAAAAAATTAAAACCATGAGATTTTTTCTTATTACAACCATGACCACTAGAAATTTTTATTGAGTGTTATCTTTCAGAGATAATTAGACCTCTAAGATACAATTTAAAACCATTTTCATGCATTCATAAAACACAAACATGCCACTTTAATAGAAAAACCATGACAATGGGGTTTACTAGGGTTTAAGAGGGGTTTAACTTGTTAACAATGGTTCATAAAGCTCTAAATAATAATCCCAAAATTATTAACATGGATTTGAAGGGAATATGGGTGGTAAAAATAACCTAAAATAATTTTCCCCAATACCTCTCCTTCTTCATGAAACAACCACATGAAAATGACCCTTATTTTTACAAGTGATCTGATGGAGAAGTTGAGTAGGTTTTTGTCGTTCTTAGACCTAAAAATTCTATATTCACATGGTTTTCCACTTGAGGAGGGTAGATAAGGATATGGATATATTACAACCATGATATATTTTAAAATATTTTCAATGAGACCTCTTAATCAAGCTTGAGGCTGCATAATCACTTCTAAACCTATCTCCATCAAGAAAACTTGCTTTTTCTACAAAAACCCCTATTAGAGATGTGAAAAAGATGAAAATGGAGTCTATATTGAATTATACAGTGGATATGTAATGTACCAAACATCTCTTCATATTTTTTTCCTTCCATTTATTCATTATACTATGTTTAGATGTTAGAGCAATGAGTAAAGTAGATTTTTCAAGTGAGTGTACATTTGAAAATAAGTATTTTGACACCTTGACCAAGTGTATAGTAAAAATAGATATAAAATGTTCTTCGTAAAGTGTCAAATGACCCATAAAATACCTTTGTTTACCTCTATGCATGGTTTTTACCTTCACACTTGATGTCTCCTCAAGGGGTTACACTACAACATTGCAACAAGTAATATGACAAAATAAATGAAACCTTATATCTCAAAAATTACCTTAAAATCCTCAAAATTATTGAAAATAAAAGGTTGTTAGTTTATTATCTTTGTTTTTAGGTACACTTATCCATAATGAAACATCATGATTTATTGGATGGTCACCACCTCATTATTTTTACCATGCATCACTTATACCTTTAATTTCACAAACTAACCTTAAAATTTCCAAATTTACCTTAAAATTTGTTGAACTACATGACAAAAGACATTTTAAAATATCATGTCACAAGATTGATTAGATAAAACACACACATGGACCTTGAAATCCTAATAATACCTTGTTTATATTTTGAGATGACATCTAAAATCAAATCATTGTCATTAAGACATGCCTCTCAAAAAGATCATATATAAGGTTATATGACTTAGTTACCTAGTATTGAATAATCCTTCATCATGGGTGACTAATTAGCTAATATTTTTGGTGACCTCCTTAGGTAGTTTTCCTATTAAACATGTAGACTAGTACCCTTAGACAACCCATTGGGCATGGAGTCACTGAACATTTATTCCATATGAAACTAAATATAAACATGAACATGACATTAGCTTTTGAAAAAAATAAAAAAATGAAAATACCTTCCAAACACAAACAAAAAAGACACAATAAATCAAGGAACATACAAAATAAATCAAAAATGTGCTAGAATCACTTGGAGAAAGAAAAGACTAATATACTATGTATAAAAGGAGAAAATAATCTCAATATCAATGCTTAATATGTATCCCATTGACTAGTATATGAATTTCTTATCCATTTAGATTTGAGAGATGATAAGTATTATGTTTCTTGCAATGAGTGATGACATAGGGTCCACTCCATAAAGTGTCAAACTTTGTGTGTCTTCTAGGATTGGCCCTATCTTCATCCCATTTGAGTAAAAGGTCACCTTATGCTATTGTAATAACTCTCTTGTCAAAAAACATCTTGGTTTGAGCTTGATGAGACTTTATAGTGTGCATGGCATGCTCTCTTGTTTATTCTAGTTCCATTAACTCAGCTAGTCTAATCTTCATGGAAGCATTCTCCATCATCTCAAGTTTATCTATAAGCTCTATAGATGGCAAATCAAAGGATATAGGTATATTATCTTATTTTCCATAGACAAGCATGTAGGGTGAGTTATAAATGGCTCTTTTAGGAGTGATCATATTAGCCCATAAGGCTATCTTCAATTTTGTGTGTTATGTTCTCAAATTTTCCTCCATAGTCCTATTGATAACTTTGATTATATTCTTATTTATGGACTCTTCTAGTCCATTTCCTTGAGGATAATAGTTGGAGGATTTACTTAGGTGAATTTCATTCTTCACAGCCCATTCATTTATCTTAGTACCAAATAATTCCATTGAATTATCTGAGATAAGTGTAGAAGGTACTCCAAATCTAGTTATCTATAACATTAGTTTCATTATCTTCTTTGAGAGATATAGAATTATAGTAAAAGAGTAAGTTGTATTCAAAACCCATTTATGACTATCACTTGAAGGAGGGTTATTTATACATAAGAAATCCAAACCTCATTGCATGAAAGGTTAGTATACTTGATGGGATGGAGAGGGAGGGAACCAATATTTTGTTTTCTTTTGAATAAGGCACAATTTTGAAACTTTCTCACCCATGCATATGAATCCTTGAATAAGCTAGAATAATAATAACTAGCTCTCATCACTTTTACTAGTGTAGTTATTGGTGCAAAGTTACCATGGGATGATCCATCATGAGATTTTGCCAATACCATCTCAACCTAATCATCCTATACACACCTTGGGATCACCCATTAAGGTCTTTTATAAATAACATTCCATCTACAAGAACATATGGGATGGATTCTAATATTAAATTTCTCCTTTTAGCCTTGTCTAGGCCTAATAGACACTCACCCTTTTATAGGGATTTGACCATGTCTTATGTCCAACTCATGAAAAATGGAGATGTAGCTATTTGAGGATTATCTTGGAGTGATAAAAAAATTATTTTTATTCTTTCAAGTCTGAAGATAAGTTATCACATAGTCCCTTACCTCTCACCAACTTGGTAATCTTGATATCTACATTTTATTCCATGACTTTGGTGATCCAACTAGCCCTTTTCTCATTCAAATCTCTACTCAAAAGGAACTCTTTGATGCTTGGATGAGACACCATCATATGTAATTTATTTTTAAAGAGAATTTTTTTAATTGTTTAAGGCTTATTATAACATCAAGAACTTGCTTCTCTATAAAAGTGTATCTAATGTTAGAGTATGTATTTCATGTATTTCTCACGTTTGCTAGTGTATTAGCTGGCTATTTTATCCTTTTATGAATTTTTCCTATGTGAGGATTTATCCCACATTGGATAGTTATGATAGTTCTATGTTTTGTCTTGTATATTTACATAAGATATTTCCTTTGTATTAGCATATCATATTTCTGAATGACACTTGATTCTCTTTGCTTTGCAATCAATTGTCTAAAGCTTTATAGTGTGATGTTTTGGAGTTATCACTTATGAATCTTGGGTTGGAATGATTTTTCACCATTCCTAACATGGTACCAAAGTTTTGAGTTGTTTCTCTCATTTGCATTATTATAATTTTTTTTCAAAAAATTTCCTTGCCATTGCTTCTTCCCTTATCGCAAATCCTTAGCCTTTTTTTATTTTCCTCTTACAGATCTAACACTTTCATTAAATCTTTGAAGAAAGTGTGTGGTTTTTATTATTGGAGGTAATATAGATATGAAGCATGGGAGAAATAAATATAAGCATTGATTTCCATTGAGGAAAGAGGCACCCTTTTTAAAGACTTTTTGAAGTTTTTTATTTTGAATATTTTGTTTCTTATTAATCTGAAGCACTGTTTCTACCTATGTGTCCTTATTCTACCTATTATATAAAGCAACATCTTCCAAAACTAAGGAATTAAAATCATCTTCCTTTGCTTTTTTTAGATCTATAGTGAAAAAGGCATTGAGTTTGACATTATAGTGAAAGGGAAGAGTTAATGGACTTGTTAAAGCTAGCCACTTATTTTTTCTCAAATCTATGTATTTAAGTCTACAAAGAGTGTTACTTGTCTATTATGTTGAATATCTAAGCTTGGTATCCATGATATGTTGAGGAATTTACCATATTGGCATCGTCCTTTCAAATCTAAGGCATCTTGATTTAATTTTACACTAAAATCACATTTTGGCATTGGAATTTTCTATGTCCAAGCATCTACCTACAAAGGCGAGCATTAAAAATGGAAGGAATTCATAGTAATCTTTCAAGAATCCTTTTATATTATTTTGGATCAAATTAAGAGAGTTAGGCATTAATATTATTATTATTTTAGATCTGTAAAGAAAATTTAGACCTGCATTGGAAGAGGTATGGTATGAAAAGGTGGCATTAAAGTTTGAGAGGAGGCATTAACCAAGGGAGGAGAGGTGTCATTTGTAAAAAAAATTATTTTGTTTAAAATATGTTTTGTCAAGACAAATATCTAAGGATCTATTTCATTGGAAGCATCAAATTCAAACCAAAGGGTGCCATTATCTTCTTTGATGTTGTGTAGAGGTGCTTAAGCGATGCTTGAAGAAGAGTTGATTACTTGGCATTCCATTTGGAGGGGATTTAATTTTATTCTACATCTACATGGTTAGATCTAGAGATAAATACAAATATTATTATTTATTTTCCCCTTACAAACACAATAGGTTTTATTAATTTTTTTATTTTATAGCTGAATGTTTGGCTCAACATGAAGCAAACTTCACTTTCATGCATACCGAGGTAACCATGATGATTTTTTTTCACTTTAGTTGGTGTTTATGAGTATGTGGTTAAATTATAATTATAATGAGTGGTTATATGACTATATTATTTTTTGATTTGGTCATAATAAATTAGTTTTTAGTGTCTTGTTGATGTCTAAATATGTATCATAGGTGGTCTAAAGTGTTCAATAAACACTTCTCATTTTCGAACTCAGAAACTCTATTGCATGAATTACATGTTTTGATAATCCTTATATATTTAGTGGAATAGAGGTAGATAAAATGAACTATTCCTCAAATTTATATTAGTTGGTGGTTGGGAGCCACCATGGCCTGAAGTTGATCTTTAAAAAATGAAAGTAATCTATGTTGATTAGAGTGAATTATGATCAGACCTAAGTCTAAAGCTAAACCAAGATGAATATTCACAATTAAGATAATCTAGGGTGAATTTATAAAAGAGGATTAAAAATAATGGTAGGGTAGAGAATAATATGTTACTGATCTTTAACACAAACATCATGATAAAGTTTAAGTTCTATTTGAACATGCATTTAACCAATATATGAAATGAAGTATCATATGCTCAAATCCTATCACACATTAGGAAAATTTATAAGGATAGTATGAAATAGTGCATATAAAATCATATTTAATTTAAATATTAACCCCTAAAATCAAACAACATTAGCACATATGCAAGAAAAGTAAAGAAAATGAAGTAAACCTTAGAATTTTCAACTAATCCAGAATAAGAACAAATTAGCAAATCTACACTTAAAGATGCTCATTTAGAATTCACATGAACCATTCAAATTTAAGATTTAGACTAGACAAATGAGAGAGAAACCATGGTAATAATTTACAAAATAAAAATAGACAAACTTTGTAGAACTCCTTACTTTGTATTAATTTGCTTAAAAGTTAAAAAATAGTTTTTGGCTCCAAAAAATCTTTCATTTTTCAATGGAAAATACCTCTTTATATAGAACTTTAATGAGGTACATTGGTTATTTATGTCAAAATTTAAGGACAGTTGTCCTTTTACAATCCTTTGAGAACCCTCTAGACATTCTAAATGACTAACCTATAGGCAATGTGATTTACAAGTTGCACATGCCTTTACAAAAAAACATTCACTTTTTAAAAGTATACAAGCTTAATTATAAAAAGAATGTTCCTATCTTAACTAACTTGGAGACCCTTGTGATATCACAGTCTTATTCCTTCACTATAGGATCTTCATTCTATAATGTTGTTCATTAATTAGCTAGAGATCGATGATAAGTCTCATGAACAATTCTTTTTCTTGATTTTCTAGGCCCTTGAGATCCCTCTTAGTCCTTTCCAAAGCTTGTTTAATGCCCCTGACATCTCCTATATTTTATTTTGATGATAAAATTATCCCCATGAAATTTTTGTTATCAACCTCTATTTTCCCTTGTCCTTGATTCTTTCTTGCATGAATTGAGTAGTTTTGTACCTGAACTCCTCATTAGTTATTAGAACCAAGGGACTAAGTATGGTAGACTCTTTGATCAAGCTATCGAATATGTGAAAAAAATTATCTTCCTATTTTTTAAAGTCCCTAGAAATGTCTTCCATCTACTTAGGGCCTTAAACTTATCAATTAATATATCCATAGCCATATTAAGGTGGGCTAGGCTGACTGTCCTAAACTCAGGCATTTGATTTTTAGTCAAGACCTTGATCAAATCCTTCACTTGGTATCTTAAATCCTAACATTGACCAACTTGGCCTATAATCCTAGTACTTTTTTTATTTATTGTATCATGATTGGTCTTGACTAATTTTAAATAATTGAACAAATCAGTCATGGTGTCCTCAAATTACACGAATCTTTCTTCTTGGATTGACAAGATATCTTATTCTTTCAAATTTTTGTTCTACTTAAATATTCCCTTTAGCATTATTTGCAATTTATATGACTAAGCCTAAGCTATTTCAAGAACATTTTCTTCAAATATTAGTTATTTTCTAGGCTTTTATCCTCCAACTGGAGTTAATCCAATAAAAGTTTCCACTTTTTGGAAAGTGAATTCCTCTCCACCAACCATGCCCTTCTTATCAGTTACTCTCTACAAACTGGTAGTGGTTGGGTCAAATTTGACACCAACTAAAGTTTGTTTCACCTTTGGAGTTGGGGTCTCCATTTATTCTCCACTTGATTCTCTTAGAGCAACCATTCTTCTTTCATCTTCCTATTATAGGGCAACTATCCATGGCTTAACTTCTTCATGAATTGCGATATTGATGACCCTCATTATAGCCCATAGATGTTGTGCAGTTGGTACTTTCTACAATTTTACATAAATTAACCATTCAAGAATGGTTGGACCATAAATAAAGTTTTCTTCACTAAAGAGATTAAATTCACTCAAAGGATGAGTAAAGGTCACCTTGGTTTTCTTGGTTTTAACTAAGAAAATGGACAATTCATATTTTATTTTGGGGGTGTCTATAGGAAATATATCCAAAACTTCCTTCCCCTTCTCTTCCTTTTTTTCTTCCATTTATTCATGCTTAGACGCATAGGCCAATGATATCATTTTGATGTCACTTTCATTGGTCTCACCAGGGTCTAGTGCCATCATGTGAACCTCTTCATCTAGTGATCCTTGTTCTTTTTATTGGGTTGAATATGATGTTATTTCATTAGGTATTTTTTCCTCTATCCTTTGCTCAATTTTTTCTTCAGGTCTGGAATTTGTCTATAGTTGGGCTAGTGGAGGTCTAAAAGATGTACCACTCAGTAAATGGTACTGATTTATCCCCAATTACCATTTTTCATCATTCCTTTTTATCTCCCTCTACATTCTAAACTCTGGATTGATGTTGTGCCTTTTTAATCTAATGGTGACCTTAGAGATTGAAGAGGCTCTTATATATATGGGGTTAAAAAGACCAAGCTGGTGATCATAAGGGATATTGATTCCTTTAAATTTTAGATGCTCCTTGACCCTTCCATGGGGATCCCACTACCTTAGCTCATCAATTTTGAGATTGAAGGAGGTCCTATGTTTGGAAGCAACCTCAATATTGTCCTATTGTGAAAAAATAGTCATACCAAAATTTATGGGGAGGTTATGAAGAATCCCCTTCTTCTTGGTCTTGTAAATACCATCTATTCCATTACATAGTTGATAAGCCACCTCCTTCTTTGCTAGTTTGATATTAGATGGATAGATAGTCTAAGGGGAGTGCATTATATTCCTTCAATCTTGATGATTGTATAATTAGGGTATAACTAGATGTCCCCCATAGACTCAATTGAGTTTTTGATAAAGGGTTTAACTTTGTACCTTGGATTCCTAATTATGGCCTCTACTAGGGATTTATAAACATAGTCACATATGAATTGGATATGGTCCCTATATTTGAATATGTGTAATTTTGAATAATATTGGGAAACTATCTATGTCCCATTAGGTGACCATTCTCTAGCTTTGTGGATATTTTTTGTGGTAAACAAGGTATCTAGGAGGTATGACATCATAAATAATTGGTTCATAGTCTTCTTCTTGACTAAAAAAACTATCTACTTAAACATATGTTGATAACTTCACCAAGAGAAGGGGTGAGTTGATTCTCAATCATAAAGTAGACTAAAGGAACCCAAATTTTGTCCACATATGTGGTGGTTGAATTTACACATAACCTATTCATCATAGTCATGATCATTCTTATCCTAGGTTTGAATTGACCAATGGGGATGTTGCCATTGAAGTCTAAAAATACTTGATTTCTAGAATACAACCATGGGCCAAGGATGGTCTTCAAATCATTTTCCTTGGCTTAATTTTTGATAGTATTTTGGTATAATTGGGGCTTAGGTAGCTTTTAATAGTTTTAAAATGATATAGGAGAGATATAATCAATTTTATTGAAACTACCCTCATGTATAATCATGCCTTTGTCTATTTTTCCATCTTTAAAAATAGGAAAGAGAATGTCTATACAATGTAGTACCTTGGGTTTTGTTTTAGCATAATGGATATTTGTCATCTGAATGACACTTATGTCATAGTAGATCCTTCTTGTATACATGTTCTTCTCATCTTCTCTTATGATGGGTTGTTGGTTCTCAATTTCCCAAAATAGGCCCGACCAATTGTTGTCCCCTATATTTAGAGTTGTGGCATCAAATTATGTGTCTTTAAAAATCCTCCCTTATGCATTTGAAGTTATATAGAGATTCACATATTCCTCTGAAACACATTTTCAAGCTGCCATGGTTATGGGTTTTCTTAAGTGATTGCTAGGGCTTTTAGTTCAATTCTGGATCGAATTATCTTTACACCAATGATAATCCAATCTTATTTGGTTTGACTATAATGAGCACAAGGTCAAATTAGGGTTTTTTTACTCGTTAGGGATTTCCTAAAGGTTTTTATAGTGCTTTAATGGTGGTATATTTTTGAACTTATGCAAGCTTCATAACTTAGAACTCAATTGGATTACGTATTTATACCTTTGCATTTCATGAGCCTATAAAATCTTTAACTTGGCCTATTATACTCACATGGCTCTAATGTGACATCACCATAGCATAATTCTCATTAATATTTAAAATATGACTAATTATATATTTTGGACACATGTTAGTATATTATTAATTTCATATCTTTTGAAAATGTTGCATCACCTTGCACCATTGGATCTATTTAATTAGATCAATGTGGTTTGTCGATCTCATTCTAAGAACTTGAATGTAATTTGCTACTTATTATATTATCTTTAGTTATGACATTTATCACTTTTAAATTCATTCTGAGCTTTATTGAAATATCAACATCGATCTTGCACTTTTAGATCTTCCCTACCTAGATGAATGTGCTTCATTGATCTTGATCTACTCAATTATGCTTCCTACTCTGATGACCATTAATTAGAATTTGTATGCTCATCCATGTACCATATATCTTTAAAATATTCTTGATCTTTGATTTTTGGCCTATGAATATGCCACATGTCATCTCTATGTTTATCCTTAAGGCTTATGACTTTTGAACATTCACTATGCACCATCCAATCAACTTTGCCCAAAAAAATGTGTTTCATTGGATCTTTATTCACAAGGTTGAATGTCATTGGCTTTTTAGTGTTATTTGTCCCTAAGTGTGACACTTTTCACTTCTTGCTTGTCCTAGGGCTCTATTGAAGTTTTGACTCAATACACATCATTATATAAATCCTACCCAAGTAAATGTGTACCATTGATCTTTAGAAGATGTTCAAATTTTAGCTCAGGATTGGGTATGTCTTTAATCTTACACCATTGGATCTTGATCACCCAAGAAAATGTGGACCATTGATCTTATGGATGAAAATGATGTTTAAGTTAGGCTCAAGAAAATAAAAGAACTTAGCATAAAGTTTTTTGGACTATGGTTTTATTTCGTGTTAATAAACATGGGTAAGACCTTAGGATAAAATATTTAAGATATGTTTTGAGACATAACAAAGGGTACCTCATGAATAATAAAATACACAACTTATATTTTTAGCCTAAGGTTTGTTTTATTCATAAATACAATCAAAACTTTAGGATAAAGCTTTATGGCTTGTCTGGGATATAAAAAAAGGGACCCTGCATTAATTAGACCATGCTAATAATAGAATAAACCAATGGGTCATGAGACATAAAAGGACCAAGCATAATATTTTTATACTATGGTTTGGTCATGTTGGAAAACACTACTAAGCCTTAAGATAAAAATTAAGCTAATTTTATGGCATAGATAATTATTCCCATGTAAATTGAATTTAATTAAAAAGGGGCCTAGGTTAAAACATTAGAATAGGGTTTTAACATGACTTAAAATAGATCCAATTAATATTTGACAAACCAAAGGCTAATATAAGATTAATTTATCATTGAATGCCAAAAACCTAAAAATGTTCATTCCCAAATGAGATTATATTAAACCTACAATACAAAAACACAAGAAACAATTTTTAGAAACATTGGAAGGGTTACTAAAATCATGATCATCTGAAAACATGTGCATTAATCCAAATGAGAGTCATGAACATTGTGAAAACATGATAGTGATATTCTAATTAAGTGATTTTCTCAATTCAAATCATAATCTTGCAAATTTCAAAACAAGGGTCCCAATTTTATAGAAATGAGGGTATGTTGACCTTAGAAAATGGTGACTTATGGGGGAAACATAACAATATGTTAAAATTTAGAGAATCTAGTTTAGATTAATAACTAGTTTATTCATTCCATTTTATCACATATCATTATTAAGATCAATTCATGGTTAAAACAATTTTTACACATGCATAATTAGGATCAAACATTAAAACCCAATCATGTTGTGTGTGTGTGTGCTTTGATTCCACTTACTATTTTCCATGGGATTTAGGAAACAACTTCTAGATTTCATGACTTTATCCATTAACACTTGACTTGTAGCATATTTGTATGTATATTAAGGATCATGATTTAGCTCAAGGAAGGCTTGGGTATTGCTCTACTATCAGTCAGGCATCCATATCCCTAATAGATATTTCTTTGGCTCCACTCAAGTCCTTTCTCCACTACCAGCCAGACATATATAACCCTGGTGGAGATTACCAAAATCACCTTTTCTTAGAAATATTTTAAATCATTTTGATCTTTTATAAAAAGTTGGGAACCAAGTTAGATAGGTTTTGGAATTTGGTCACATGTTTGGTCTTCAGACAATCATCCTTAGTTTCAAACTTTGTCCCAGATAATGATGTTTATTAAGTGCAAACATGACTATGTTCCAAATATTCAAGATTTCATCCTACATCTACAATCCTTCTTAGAATCAAGCTTAGGTCCAAACAAGGCTTAAAATATCAAGTAATAATTGTCATAACCATTAATATTTACCAGTTTCTCCAAACTATATCATCTAGCTTATATTTCAATAATCCATGATCAACTAATGCTAAGAAAACATATCGGCATTCCTAAACTATGGAGTTCCTTTTGAGCATCTAGATATATTTTAAGCTAAGGATTGTTTGAAAGGAATTATTGAAATTAAGGAATAAAGCACAAAAAATAAATAGATAGAAACAAAATAAATAAGCAAACAAACAAATTTATATAAACATTATACATAAATAAGGGATAAAAAGGTAAACTAATCTAAATCCTATCTACACTAAATCTAACTATTATTATAGCTTACTCCATGAAAACTCTAAGTAGGACAACAAAAAAATAGTGCCTGAGATATTTCCCATTGGTTGTCAATGTGAACTCTACTCCTTTTAAGTCTTTTAGTTTGAAGGTGTTATTCCCCAGGGTCTCAAAAATTTGATATGGGACAATCCACAAGGATGTGAACTTCCCATGTTTTTATTTTGTTTTTGGGCCTTATCCTTAAGAATAACTAAATCTCTTTGTATAAACACATTTATCTTTGAACACTTATCAAACCACCTCTTGACTATGGTTTGGCGCCTGCTAAAATTGGAAAAAGCTTCCTCTCTTGCATACCATCTGTATGATGTCCAACAACCTTGAACCTACAAATTGTTGATCCCCATCCATGTATTCTTGCATAAACTTATAGGTTGGTAGCTTGAGTTTGAAGGAAAATATAATTTCTTAACCATATACTAGAAATAATGGTGATGCCTTAAGAGCTTGATTGATTCTTGTTATATCTACCCAAAGGGCATACTTAAGTAGCTTATACCACATCCTTAGTTTATCATCTGTAGACTTTTTTTTTATGGATTTCATCAAGTTATTATTTTTTGACTCGAACACTCCATTACCTTGAGGATAATGGTTAGAAGAGAACTTGAGGAAAATGTTGTTGTCATATGCCCACTTAGTCATCTAAATGGATACAAAAGTAGATCCATGATCATAAACTAAAGATACAGGTGTCTCAAACCTTGTGCATATGTTCTCTTATAAAAAATTGATCACCTCTTCAATATTGCACTACTTGGTTGCTACAACTTCAGTCCATCTAGTGCAGTAGTCAATAGAAGTTAGAACATACTTGTGACCATCAAAGGAATTAGGGTTGATGACCCCCATAAAATATATTTCTCATTAGGCAAAGGGTTTATCAATCATCACTAACTTAAATGGTATGGATACTTTAGGATTTTTAGTGTTGAAGACCTAATATGAGTGACATTCTCTCACATTCTTGTGAGCATGTTTGAAGATAGTAGGCTAGTAATAACCATCCCTAAAGATCTTATGGGTTGTTTTCCTCCTAGATGGATGTCCAATTCCAAGATTTTCATGGAAAGTGCTCAATATCTCAGTCACCTTTTCCTTGAAAACAAACCTTAGGTAAATTCCTTCAAAGTTCTTCATGTACAACACTCCATCCTTGATCATAAAATGAGCTACCTTGAGCCTTAAATCTCTATTTTACTCTCTACTTAACACTATAGGACAATATCCATTTATTAAGAAATGA
The DNA here is from genome assembly GCA_037957365.1 of Torreya grandis. Taxonomy (NCBI): domain Eukaryota; kingdom Viridiplantae; phylum Streptophyta; class Pinopsida; order Cupressales; family Taxaceae; genus Torreya; species Torreya grandis. The sequence continues at coordinate 3,235,048 of JARHVA010000575.1, read as the reverse complement.
ACAATAGGATCATACCAATCATTGGGCTAATTTTTTTGTTATTCTACCTATATGACACTAAATTTAGGATTGGTATTAGCTATCAACTGAATTAAACCTTAGCATCTTACCAACTTTGTAGTCTTCATCTCTAGATCATATTTTTAGAGAATAGACATCCATTTACATCTCCTTTCTCAAATTTCACATTGACTAAGCATGAGATTAGTGGTAAGGTCTGGTTGTATTGCATGTATCTTATTTATAAGGATATAATGCCTAAATTTCTTCCCTTCCTTAACTAGAGCACATTCTTTCTTGTCAATAAGAGAATAATTCAATTCAACATTTTTAGAATTAGTACTAATGAAAGAAATAAAAATGATCACAACCATCTATCTTCTGAGTTAGGACAACTGTAATTATATGGTCAGAATCAAAAGAGTAAATATATAAGTCTTTAGTAAAGTCTAGACTTATCATCATAGGGGTTTGGTCAATTTTTTCTTTGATTTCCTTGAAGGCCTTCTTGTTCTCTTCATTCCAAGTGATCTTAGTATCTTTCTTCAACATGTCATTTAAAGGTCTCACTATTTCTATAAAACTAAAAATAAACTTCCTCACAAAGTTGATCTTCCTAAAGAAAGATTTTACTTCTTTTTTATTGTTAAGAGGTTTTATTTTAGATATGGCATCTAATCTATTTGGGTCTCTATAAATCCCATCCTTAGTTATAACATGTCCTAATAAGTTTCCCTTAGTATCACAAAAAATACATTTTTTTGGTTAAAAAAAATCCATACCTTCTACATCTTTGAAATACCTACTGTAAGTGCATGATGTGATCTTCACTATTATTTGAAAAGATAGTTAATTCATCCATGTAAATGATAATGCACTTACCTATCAGCCCCTAAAAATCATGGTCCATTTCTCTTTGGAAAATTTCACCTACATTTATTAGTCCAAAGGGCATCCTTTTTAAATCAAAGGTTCCCCACTTAGTAGTGTAGATATCTAATTCCTAATACCTTTTATGTTGAAATTGTCAATCTTACTCAAATTGCACTCAAAAGCACATTTTAGGCTGAAATACATAAAACACCATAAATGGTTCAAATTTGTCATTTACAAGTGCCAATTTAGGTCAAAGTATCCCTAAATGGGACAATGCAATTTATGGGCCAGATAACTTTGATCAATTCATTTCAAGTCAAAATGATGATTTTACCTTTTTGTGCTTTGGATCACTCTTTTCTTCTAATTAATTGTTACACATCATGTACCTTTGTTATTTTTGTTTTGGAAACATCCTAAATAATAATATGGTTTCAATGCATCTAATGTCACCCTCCAATTCTTCCTGAGTCAAATTACAACTCAGTAATATTACTTTCTAACCATTTTGATTAATTGAGAACAAATTTTCCAATAATTACACAAATGTTGATTAACCTTATTTAAGGCTAATTAATCCAACTCGAGCGCTTAAGTGGATTTTACATGAGATTTTTTGAATATTTCTTTTTGGAAATTAATTTCTATCAACTGCATCATCAAGTGACATCATTTCTTAGGAATACATCCCGAGGCCATAAATGCCACAAATATCAAGATTATGGGTCTCCCATCCCTCATAATGACCCTCCATGCCTCTTCAATGCCCATTTTTCCAAATTCATGATGAGGATAATTATGGATTTAATTCCAAATATTCAATTAATCCTCAACCACACATCTTTATCTCAAGATGGATGGTTTAAGTTGATTATGAGAATCTTGAAAATATATAAATAGAGAGGTCATGGACATCATTTTAAAGATTGATTTATGCCATGTTATTATGCTAAATTATCTCTATAATCTTTCACATTTGATCATTGATTTTATAAGGAGTTCTTGAAACATTAGAGGAGTTGGCCAACATTATTGTTGAAGACAAGAGCTCTTGATCAATGGAGACATGCTTTTGAGCCTCATTGGTACGATGAATCCATTTGAGAAGGTAATATGGTGTTGCTTTCTTTCATATATTTCTTGTTATCCTTTGTAATTCCCACATGAATATATAGGTTTAATTTGGTTTGTTCTTATGCATTTTCCTTTGATTTATTGGACTAATATCTGACTAGTTCTGTTATGTAATCCTCTCTACATTTTGGCATGCCTGGTGAGACTGTAACCCACAAATTTACTCACAAAGCCTCTAAAAGAAACCTACTAACCATTGTCACGTAGGATATTGAAGTATGGAAGCAAAAAAGGCAAAAATTTGAGCAAAAAAAGTCCATTTTTATAAACTATAGTTTTATTCTTGGGACTATCAAATAAGCCCAACTCAGCTCCAGTTCAACCCAACTTAGCTCTAGATCATCCCAACTTAGCTCTGATTCAGTGTAACTTAGCTCTAGATCATCTCAACTCCACTCTAGATCATCTTAACTCAACTTTGGTTTGGCCTGACTCAAATTTGGCTCAACTTAGCTCAGCTCTAACTTGATCTAGCTTGACTTTAGCTCACCCTGGCTTAGCTTTGGCTTACAATAACTCAACTCTATTAGCTTGGCTCACCTCTGGCTCAACTCTAGCTCACCTTGACTTATCTTTAGCTTTCCCTAACTTATCTTTGCTTGTTTCTGACTCACCTCTAGTTTAGCCTAACTTAGCTCTAGCTCACCCTAACTTAGCTTTGGTTTGGCTTGACTCAACTCTGGTTCGACCTAACTCAGTTTTTGCTTAACTTGACTCACCTCTACCTCAACCTAAATTACCTCTAGATTACCCTGAATCATCTCTAGTTTAGTTCAAATTGGCTCTAGTTTAGCCTGACTCAGCTCTGGTTTAGCCCAACTCACCTTTGGCTCACCCTAACTTACATGTCTAATCCAAATCACTTGTCCAACCCAACTCACCTATCAACTTGACTCACCTATCAACCCAACTCTCCTATCAGCCCAACTCACCTATCTAGACTAAAACACTTATAAGCCTATCTCTCTTATCAACTTGACCCACATCTTAACCCAACTCACCTATCCAACCCAACTCGACTATCAACCTGAGAGCTAAATTCTTAACATCATTTTCTCAAAATCTTAAGTGCTTCAAATAAGGCCCATATAATTGTGTTTTTATATGTTGAGGGGATAGTTTATAAGTTGGTTTTAATGATTTTGACTAATCAAACACACTTTCATTTGGATTTAAAATGAACATGCTCGATTTCACACATTTAAATTAGTTCTTAAAATGAACCTAAGATTTAGAGCTTCAATGAATAGTTCTCAAGAACACTTTGAATAATATAGGCTCATGATATGGAATTAGGAATCTATATATCATGTATTTTATCACCTCAACTCTATGCTTATATGTGCATCTATTTGCATACATTGTGAGTCTAATCAATTCTTGGTCAGTTTTCATCATTCCTCATTCTATTCTCTCCCAAACTTGGGTGAACTACATTAGCCTAAAGTTCATGTTAGAACATGAGTCCATAGAACTATGTAGGTAGTGCTCAATTTATATTGAGGCTAGGTCGAATATCTTTCATTATTATTTTCATCTCTTTCATCACTTTGTACATTCTCATATGCTAGGTTTTATGTGGCTTTCTAAGCCATTATACTATCACATGTAATTTTGTACCCACTCACTTTAACCTAGCTTTTGGGTTATATCCTTGAAATTTTTCACTTTCCAATTACCCATGTTGGGGCTCAACATCTGACCAACATCTAAATCAAATTATCCCTATAGGGCCAAACCACTATTTATTCTTTATCAATGATCAAAATTAGCCCTACTGGGGCACAACTATTTTATCACGATCAAATATGCCCTACTAGGGCACTTCTTATTATCTTCTCTTTGGGAACCCCACTCTAGTGGTGCTTCCCTTCTTAAAGAAGAACATTCTCTCTTTTCCTCTGATTCCAATCTCTCCACACTACTAACCATTATGGCAATAATTAGTGTGTAACTTGTCTCAAGATTGATCAATGTCATAAGCACACAGCTTGTACTCTAAAAATTAGGTACATTTAAAGTGTGTCCCTTACATTTATGGATTGTATCTTTCCCATTCCTCCATCTCTATGGCCTATTATACCTCTCATTATATTTTGATCATTGATGGTAATTATGTGTGCAATTATTAGCTCATCTAGATGTGATCTATTCCATGGGTTTATCTCTCACTTTCTATTTTTAATAGTTCATCATTCTCTTTTATCCTAATATGTCTCTCAAGGAGCATCATGGTTTTGTTCCAATTTATTATTGACAACTCTTTTCTTTGCAAATATGTTTCTTCTCCTGAATGTCTTGCTACACCTTCTCAAATAGGGGTAAAATATAGACATCCAATTCCTAGTACCTTTTGTGTTGAAATTGTCAATCTTACTTGAATTGCACTCAAATGTACAGTTTAGGCTAAAATACATAAAACACCCTAAATAGTTTGAAATTTTCATTTACAAGTGCTAATTTAGGTCAAAGTATCCCTAAATGGGGCAATGCAATTTATGGGCTACTTAACTTTGATCAATTCATTTTGAGTCAAAATTATGATTTCATCTTTTTGTGCTTTGGATCACTCTTTCTTCTAATTCATTGGTACACATCATTTACCTTTGTTATTTTATGTTGGAAACATATTAAATGGGAATACGGTTCTAATGCATCTAATGTCACCTCCCAATTATTCTCATGTCAAATCATGACTCAATGATATGACTTTTTGATCATTTTGATTAATTAAGGGCTAATTTCTAAATAATTACACAAATGTTGATTAAATTTATTTAAGGTTAATTAATCTAAATCAGGAGCTTAAGTCGATTTTTCATGATATTTTTTTAATATTTCTTTTTGGAAATTGATTTTTATTAATTGCATTATCAAGTGACATCATTTCTTGGGAAGACATCCTTAGGCCATAAATGCCATAAATATCAAGATTATGGGTCTCCCATGCCTCATAATGACCCTCCATGCCTCTTAAATGACCCTTTTTCCAAATTCATGATGAGGATAATTATGTATTTAATTCCAAATATTGAATTAATCCTCAACTACACATTTTCATCTCAAGATAGATAGTTCAGGTTGATTCTAAGCAATTTTGAAAATCTATAAATAAAGAGGCCATGGACATTATTTTAAAGCTTGATTTATGTAAGGTTATTATGTTTAATTATCTCCATAATCTTTCATATTTGATCATTGATTTTTTAAGGAGTTCTTGAGACATTAGAAGAGTTGGCCACCATTATTATTGAAGATAAGATCTCTTGATCAAGGGATAACATGCTTTTGAGCCTCATTGGTATGGTGAATCCATTTGGGAAGGTAATATGGTTTTGCTTTCTTTCATATGTTTCTTTCTATCCTTTTTAATTCTCACATGAATATATAATATTAAGTTGGTTTGTTCTTATGCATTCTTCCTTTGATTTATTATACTAATGTTTAAATAATCATGTTATGTAATCTTCTCTACATTTTAGCATGATTGATTCTATTGTAATGTATAAATTTGCTCATAAAGCCTCTATAGAAACATATTAACCATTTTCATGTAGGATTTTGGAGTATAGAAGCAAAGAAAGAAAAAATTTGAGTAAAAAAAGTTCATTTTTATAAACCATGTTTTTGTTCTCAAGACTGTCAACTCAGCCCAACTCAACTCTAGATCATCCTAACTTAATTATGGATCATCCTAAATCAGCTCTGCTTCATCCCAAATTAATTCTAAATCATCCTAACTCAACTCTGGTTTAGCCTAACTCAACTTTGGATTGTCTTGACTTAGTTCTGGATCATCTTGACTCAGCTCTAGTTCAGCCCAACTCGGCTCTAGATCATCCCAACTTAGGTTTGGTTTGGCTTGAATCAAATCTCATTTAGCCTAACTTGACTCTTTTTTGTCCTAACTCAGCTTTGGTTTAGCTTGACTGGCCTCTGGTTTGGTCTGACTCAGTCTTGGCTTGCCCTAACTTGCCTATGGCTCAGCCTGACTCAGCGTTGGCTCACCTTGACTCACCTTTATCTCACCTTGACTTGGCTTTGATTTGACCTAAATCAGCTCTAGTTTATCTTGACTTAGCTCTAGATCATCCCAACTTAGCTTTGGTTTGACTCGATTAGGCTCTAGCTCTCCTCAACTCACCTTTAGCTCTCCCTGACTCACCTTTAGTAAGACCCAACACACCTCTACTCACCTCTAGCTCACCCTGACTCATCTCTAGCTTGACCTAACTCAGCTCTGGCTTAGCCTAAATTAACTTTGGCTTGACCTAACTTGACTCTATTTTAGCCCTACTTAGCTTTGGTTTAGCCCAACTTGGCTATGGTTTGGCTTGACATAACTCTAGCTTGGTCCAGCTTGTCTCTAGCTCATACTAACTCTTTTTTCCAACCCAGATCACCTATCTAACCCAAATTTCCTGTCAACTTGACTCACCTTTCAACCCAACTCACCTATCAACTTGACTCATCTATCAACCCAACTCACTTGTCCACCCTGACTCACTTGTCAACCCAACTTTCCTATCAACCCAACTCGTTTGTTAGCCTGACACACCTATCCAACCCAACCCAACTCAACTATCAACCTAAGAGATAAATTCTTAATATCATTTACTCAAACTCTTAAGCACTTGAAATTAGGCCCTTATAATTATGTTTTTTCAGGTTGAGGAGGTAGTTTAGAAGTTGGTTTGAATGCTTTTGACTAACCAAACACACTTTTATTTGGGTTTAAAATGAACATGATTGATTTCACATATTTGAATTAGTGCTTAAAATTAACCTAAGATTTAGATAAGTCATAGATACATTTCATTTAGTGCTTAAAATGCATCATAATTTTTGCAACATTTTAAATTTGGTGTTTTAATCATGAATCTAGGCTAAGTCTTGAATCTTCAATTTGGGCTTAAAATGATCTTAGGTCTTTATTTATTCATGTGGCATTTTTTTGTGAAATATTTTACCATTTTATCAATTAAGGCCAAGGACCAAAAAGAACATCACCTACTCTTTCAAATTTGTGCTTAAAAATAAACTCATCTTTCTAAGTTTTTGCATTCAATAGTTATTTGAACTAGTTTTTATTTGGTAGAGAGGGATGTCACATGTATTCTCTTCCACTTGTCCCCTTTAGGGAACCCTTGGAATCAAAATCACCCATATTTATTTTAAAAATCCTAATCCAAGGCTTAGAAAAAATTTCATCTAAAGCACTCCCTAAAAACTTGCAATAGTTTGGGTGATCTTGAAAATGACCCTAAGTCTTTCTATTTTATTTTATTTTTTTTGCATGCAAACTTGGCTTGAGATGGGGACTTCATTACCTCCCACAAGCTATTTAGGGAATATTTGACCTTAGATTTCACCTCCCAACACTAAATTGAACCACTCCCACTAGGATCAGAGGTTTGAGTGGTTAAACTACCTTCTAGTGATGGAGTTGTATAGGGGACATATCTGTACTTTGGACATCACACTACACTGAGCGAACAGTAGGATGTAGTGATTAAAAAAAAGACTAGACCTTTTTGAAATAATCAAAGTGCCACATACACCTTATTACATGATTTTATTTTGCATCATGATGTGAAAGTCATTGTGTAATTGATTCCCTTAGAAACAATAAAAAACTAAATAGTTTTAGTCAACCCCACATTGTCATACCCTTGCTAGGATTTGAATGATTATACTTAGTGTATTTTGATAATTTATCTTACTTGATGTTTTTGAAACTAAAACTTATTTGTTTGTTTATAAACCATGTCTAAATAAATTTATTAATATGCCACTCTTTTATTTAAATAGGTGTTATGTTATCTATTTTACACCACACTTGTGCCTTGAATTTTTTGCCAAACATGTTTGTGTGTGTGTCATTTGGACCTCGTTTATATGTTATCATGTTGTTCACTTTTGTCTAGATTGTTTGGTATAATCCTAGTCTTGAACATTGCATTTTCAATTAACCTTGTCAAGTTTTGATCCAAACATTAATTGATTTATATTTAGGCCTCAATTCATAGGGCTAGTACACAGATCTTTTTCTTTTAGGTTGCATAACTTTAGTTAAATGGCTACCCAATTTTGAACATTATTTATTTTCTATTTATTTAAGTGCCTATCCTCATCATTTTTTGTGCATTTATTTAAAATAGCACAACCTTTCTACAAAATCCTTTGACGTTTAGATATTTGACATTAGGTTTTTTTGGCCAAAACTTGGTATAAACCATTTTGAAGATGTAATTTCACCCTTTTGACTAAGGTTGAGCCTTTTTATCTTTTTTAACATCACTTTTAAAAGTTTAAAAAACTTAAGACTTTTGTTTTAAAGCTTTATTCATTAAATATAGATGTCTAGTTATACGTATGGTGGAGTTATGGATAATCCAAATTATGACAGAATGGCCACACAAAATGACTTTTATGACTTTAGTCAAGACCCCTATGGTGAAAATATGGTTTGTGAGATATATTTCTATCCACCTCACAAAAATAAGTCATGGAAACATAGTCAAGATCCAACTCAAGATCATACTTATGATCCAACTCAAAACTAGAATAAATGGGTTTATTAGGAAGACTTGGATGTTTTGGCTTATAAGAGTAATTAAGCTCCACAATGTGACAAGATCACCATATTAAGACCTCATACTTTGGTTCACATGAGCAAAAAAACTAAGAAGAATCTAATAATTACCATTTTAGGACCTCTTCCTTTGGTTTACATGAGCAACCAAACTAAGAAGCATCCAATCATTACCATTTTAGGACCTCCTCATTTGGTTTACATGAGCAACCAAACTAAGAAGCATCTAATCATTACCATTTTAGGACCTCCCCATTTGGTTTTCATGAGAAAACAAACTAAGAAGCATCCAATATTTACCATTTTAGTACCTCCTCCTTTGATTCACACAATCAACCAAACCAAGAAGCATCTAGTCATTACCATTCTTGGCCCATCACCAATTTTTGATGAACCTATTATTGAAGAACCTCCATTTGATGAACTAGTTGTGTCTAATCCCTTCTTCAATAGTCTAATCTTTGGAGAGTCCATTATTAAACCACAAACCATTTTTCCCACTAAACCAAATCCTCCCCACTTTAGAAATTTTGTACCAATTTTTGAGCCAAAACAAGAACCATTACCTCTTCAAGAACCATCTTATGAGGATCAAAATGTGTTCAAATTTTTTTTTTTTCAACCAATTGTGAACCAAAACCAAAATGTTATTGTTGAAACACCCATTTGTGACAAGTCAAACTATGATGAATCACCTATTCATATGTTACCTATTTTTAAAAAGCCTCATCTCCTTGACAATCCAATCTTGGTAGAGTTATATGTTGATCTTTTCCCACTCATTAAAGAGTCTCACTTTGATAGACATGATTTTGTCAAGACATCCCTTAAGTAGCTCCCTCTCTTTGAGGGGATTCACTTAGATGAACTAGTCTATTTTGAACCCTTCTTAGATGAATTACTTTTTATTAAGCCCATTATGCCATCATAGGCCATTACTTGTCAAACATTCAACATTCAATAGAACATTATCAAAACAACCATATCAGGTGAAGAATTATAATTAGAGTTAGGTTTTATTTTTGAATTGACATTATATTTATCATAAAAAATAGAATCAAAATTAGTTGTGACATCAGATTTAGAGTCCCTTGCTTCATAATCAGATTCAAAAATAGATTACAGTCATGGTTATTATAAAATTGGTTATAATTGCCTTGTGGATCAATTTGAATATATTTGTGATCCTTCTATGATTTTTGAGGATGATTAATTTAGCATCAACACAAGTTCTCCTAGTATTTTATATGAAGATTATGCTCCATTTAATTATCCCACCATTATTTACACCCAACATAGCCATTATATTGACATTCCACCCCCACAAACATCGATTAGGATTGACAAAATCACACTTTATTGAAATGCATCCATGGTGACATATCATTTACAAAATGCCAGTGGGGTCAAGAACAAATTCATGAAGAAGAAGAACAATATCCTAGTGAAACCTTTTCAGAGGCACTAAGGTACGATCAAAGTTCAAACTCAACATCTTCTAGTGAAACCTTTTTGTAGGCACTAGAAGACAATCAAAGTCAAATGTTAGAATTTCTTTGTGAAACCTTCTCAAAGGCACTATGGAATTATCAAAATAAATTCATTGGTGAAAACCTCATCGAGGCACCAATTGTTGAGCACAAAAGTTCTTCACTATTTACTGAAGATATTATTTAAGATCAAATCAAAATAACATCCAATCTATAACATAATCAGATGGTAGCTACTCTCAAGATCAAGTAATATAATAATATGGTGGTCCTATCGAGAGCATATTTAGAGCCCTTTGACCCTACCATAACCAAAATTATGTCAAATATGACATCAAAAACATTATGTGTGACTGAAAGACCTGATCTTCATTCATTTCCCATTCATTATACATTCCATTATCACCCACCTATTTATTACCCACTTATATCATTTATCACTAGCATCACTTTCCTTTATAGAGGCTACAAATTTATCTTGTATCAATGTTTGAAGGAAGAAGAATAAATGATCTAAAAATATCACAAACACATTATTGAGATCTAAATCAACAACAAGTTCTTGATAGAGTAGATTTTTTGAAAGGGAATTGGATAATAACTTTTATAACTGATCATCTCTATTATCTCACATATTGACTAGGATGTGCATCTCCATGTTAGTAAGAGTAGTAGAACCATTTTTCACTTTTCCAATTACCATGCCTCATCTCTTAGGGGTAACCCTATAGACCCTTTTTAGGAATGATTATACCATTATGATCCATGAACCATGTTATTTGAACTACATTGACTTGAGGTCCTTTGGGACTATATAGGCAGCGTTCAAGTTCTATTTAGGTTAGATCGATCACCTTATTTATGCTCTTACTATTTTGTAAGTAATTCTTCTAATTTTGAATTCTCTCATTTTTTTACGAGCAACCTAAGATTATGTTATCACCATTTTTGAGAAATTTAAGCCAATCATTACTTGGAGGCAACTTTGTTGCCACTGTAGCAATTATCTTCTGATCATTTTCTTATACCATTTTTTTACTATTGACCAAAGCCTATTCTTAGTCATCCTATCTCATCCCATTTTGATCTTGCTTCCTTCGGTTCATCCTACACTTTCTACAAGGGGATTCCAATATGGTTTCAGGATTTTTTAAATTCTATGTTGAATGATAGTCTATGGAAGTAGTATGGCATTTGATCTAGTAGCTTATCTTTATTTTATTATCTTATCTAGTATCATTGATTATAACTATTTATGGGAAAATTAGTATTATTTTGGTACCCATGAATATAATCACCTTTAGGAAAATTATTATGAAATTTTTTTCTAATTATAACCACCTATGGGTAAATTAAGTACAATGCCTTTTTATCATGAATTGCTATATCATCTGGTCATTACTATTATTATTTGTCTTATAACTCACCTTTGTTTATGAACTTGTTGTGACCTATTTAATTTCTCATCACCTTTTATGTGGGAAAAATTACTTGGGATTATTTTGGGGTTATATAAGCTATGCTTGATTCATGTCAAGGTCAACTCAATCCCTCTTATCATATGCTCTCACCGTATTGTGAGAATTTTAAGTTGGTACTCTCTCCTTATTTCATGAACTAGACCATTTTGTATCTCTTAATCCTTAGTTGAGTATAGATACTTAGAAAATTCTAAAACATTCAAAACTCAAAAAAAAATTGTGTGTTGTTTGTCAACTGGTCTTTTATTTTCCTATTTGGTCTTGCTTGTTTTATTTTCCAAGTACATCTTGACGATCCACACAGATCTCAATTATTTATATCTTGATCTCATGTTATTAATATTTCTTGTTTATCTTTTTATTTGTATTTTCTTATTTGTTTAAATGTAAATAGTTGTAACTCTAGTTTTAGTCATTGTTTTACCATTATCTTTAGTTATAGGTATTCACATTTGACCCAACTCAATGCAATTGGAATATTATATCATTATAATTTATTCATACTTATGATGCCTAATTTATTTTTTTATAGCAAGCACTTTATGATCAAGTCTCAAAGTCTTAATGTCAACATCATCTCTGATGAACAGTTCTCAAGAACACTTTGAATAATATAGACTCATGATATAGAATTAAGCATCTAGATATCACAAATTTTAGCACCTTGACTCTATGCTTAGACATGCATATATTTGTATACATAGTGAGTATAATCAATTCTTAGTTAGTTTTCATCATTCCTCATTCCATTCTCTCTGAAACTTAGGTGAACTACATTAGCCTAAAGTTCATGTTTGAACATGAGCCCATGGAACTATGTAGGTAGCACTCAATTTCTATTGAGGTTAAGTCAAATATATTTAATTCTTATTTTCATCTCTTTCATCACTTTGTGATTTCTCATATGATAAGTTTTATGTGGATTTCTAAGCCATTACATCATCACATGTACATTTACACCTGCTCACTCTAGCCTATCTTTTGGGTTATATCCTTGAGATTTTTTGCTTGCCAATTACCCATGTTGGGGCTCAACATTTGAATCAAATTATCCCTATATGGGCAAACCATTATTTATTATTTATCAATGATTAAAATTAGCCCTACTAGGACACAACTATTTTATCATGATCAAATTTACCCTACTATGGCACTTCTTATTATCTTCTCTTTAGAGACCCTATTGTAGTGGTGCTTCCCTTCCTGAAGTATAACATTCTCTCTATTCCTCTAATTCTAATCTCTCCACACTACTACCCATGATGGCAATATTTAATATGAAACTTGTCTCAAGATTGATCAATGTCATAAGCACACAGCTTGTACTCTCAAAATTGGGTATGTTTAAAGTGTGTTCCTTACATTTATGGACTGTATCTTTCCCATTTACCTCATCTCTAGGGCCTATTATACCTCTCATTATATTTTGATAATTGATATTAATCATGGGTGGAAGTATTAGCTCATTTGGATGTGATCTATTACATGGGTTAATCTCTCACTTTATCTTTTTGAGAGTCCATCCTTCTCTTTCATCCTAGTATGTCCTCTCAAGGGGGCATCATGGGTTTGTTCCAATTTCTTCTTGACAAATCTTTTCTTGAAATGATGTTTCTTCACCTAAATGTCTCACTATGCCTTCTCAAATAGGGACAAAATTTAGACATCCAATTCCTAATACCTTTTGTGTTGAAATTGTCAATCTTACTCAAATTATACTCAAGTGCACATTTTAGGCTAAAATCCATAAAACACCCTAAATGGTTTGAACTTGTCATTTATAATTTCCAATTTAGGTCAAAGTATCCCTAAATGGGGAAATGTAATTTATGGGCCAACTAACTTTGATTAATTCATTTTGAGTCAAAATGATGATTTCACATGTTTGTGCTTTAGATCACTCTTTTCTTCTAATTCATTGGTACACATCATGTACCTTTTGTTATTTTGTATTAGAAACATCTTAAATGTAATATAGTTCCAACACATCTAACATCACCTTCTAATTCTTCTTGAGTCAAATTATTACTTAGTAATATGACTTTCTAACCATTTTGATTAATTGAGGGATAATTTCTAAATAATTGCACAAATGTTGATTAACCTTGTTTAAGGATAAGTAATCCAAATCAAGAGCTTAAGTGGATTTTTCATGAGAGTTGTTGAATAGTTATTTTTGGAAATTGATTTCTATTAAATACATCATCAGGTGACATTGTTTCTTGGGAAGACATCCCTAGGCCATAAATACCATAAATATCAGGATTATGGGTCTCCCATGCCTCATAATGACCCTTCATGCCTATTTAATGCCCCATTTTCCAAATTTATGATAAGGATAATTATGGATTTAATTCCAAATATTGAATTAATACTCAACCACATATCTTCATCTCAAGATGGATGGTTTGGGTTGATTCTGAGCAATCTTGAAAATCTATAAATAGAGAGGCCATGGACATCATTTTAAATCTTGATTTATGTAAAGTTATTATGTTGAATTGTATCTATAATATTTCACATTTGATCATTGATTTTGTAAGGAGTTCTTGAGACATTACAGGAGTTGGTTGCCATTGTTTTCAAAGACAAGAGCTCTTAATCAAGGGAGAACATGTTTTTGAGCCTCATTGGTATGGTGAATCCATTTAGGATGGTAATATGGTTTTGATTTATTTCATATGTTTCTTCCTATCCTTTGTCATTCCCACATGAATAGATGGGCTTAATCCAGTTTGTTATTTTGCATTCTTTCTTTGATTTATTGGACTAATGTTTGACTAATCATTTTATGTAATCTTTTCTACAAGTAGTGAATGCAGTTTTTAGTTTGTAGTCCTTATTCACCAGTACTTGGTTATATCCTAAAAAATAATAAAAGAATGACATCATGGTATAACCACTAACAATATGAATTACTTGGTCAAGAGAAGGCAAGGGATAGCTATTTCTTAAATGCTCTATTCAATTTTATAAAGTCTCCACAGTTTTATTTCCCCATTATTTTTCTTAACTGGTAATAAGTTAGCTACCCAAGTGGAGTGCCTAATGGGAAACCCTATCCTTGAATATATAAATTTATTGACTTCTTTATATATCAAAGGTTCTAAGATAGGGTTGATAGGTCTTTATTTTTGCCTAAAAGGCTTACATGTTTATTTTAGTGGTATGGTATGAATTATGACCCTAGGATCAAAGATATTTAGGTACTCATATGACCATGCTACAACATATTTATACTTGGTCAACAACTCTTTATATCCTCTTAACTCTTCACTAGTGGTGGTTGTACCAATGTTGACTAGTTGGAATTCACCTTGGGAACTTAGGTTAATAACATTGTAATATTTTCCATTTACTTTGGGAACCTTGATATTCCCAAATATTTTATCTATGTCAAATAATATTTCTAGGGAATTAATTCCCTTAAGAATCTTATTGTTATTTATTTGGATGATATTATCATCAATATTGCCTTTATCAAGAGTATTTTCATCAAATTCATCAATGATGTGGGCCTCAAACACTCCTAAACTATTCATGAAGTCTAAGATCTATTAGTCATCACTGAATACCTATAAATGGTTGATATTATCAGGGACTAAGGGACAAAGAACTAATTCAACACTAAGGCTTCCTATTTTAGAGTCTTATTTTGGCATAAGATTAGTTTTAGCTAAGGCTAGCTCATCAATAGCTTAGTTCTTTATCCTAGGGATAGAGACAATGTTAAAGCCATAAAAGTACTCTATCAAGTCCCATGCCCTAAACTTATATTTCTTGAGGTAAGATAATTTTCATTGGTACTTACTTCTTACTTAGTTAACCACTAGTTGTGAGTCACCATAAACTAGTAGTTCTTTGACTTTGTGCTTGATGGAAAATTATAAACTTAAGATTAGAGCCTCATATTCTACCAGATTATTAGTGCATGAAAAATGGATTTGGTAAGAAGTATTGAATTCTTACCCAATAGGATTAATTAAAACAATTCTTACCCCTAATCCAAACTTACATCTTGCACCCTCAAAATATAATTTCCATATCCCAAGAATAATAAGAGTTTATCTAGAATCACATACCTTAGGGGTGTCAAGAGTATAGATACCCAAATCTGAGTTAACCATGTTGACCTTCTCATTGGTTTCATTGTATTCAATAATCATATGCTTCATTTTTAGGTTCCCTTTCTATCCTGATCTTATTTGGAACTCCCCTCCATGGAAGCCACATGTGGGAATACTCAATAGATATGTAACCATTCAGAGATTTGATCCAGTCTCTACTTAGTAGCATTCCATATGCATTAGGAATATCTACCACTTGGATGTCAATGAAATTTTGTATCCTTGGTTTAGAATCAATCTGCTTGTTAACATTCAATAATTCATGAATTAATTTCACCCTGAACTTATCCAGAGTCAAACCAAGTTGCTCATAAATACCTTTAGGAAAGATGTTAGTAGATGTACCTGAGTATAATAAATAGTTATATAACTTCTCAACAAAGATTCTTGCTATTAGAAAGAAAGGTGGGACATCTACTTTGTTCATGTGCATAGCAACATTAGCATTTATAGTCTTGGGTGAATTATCAGGATTCTTGGATAGAGATTCAAGTAATAAGTCTCTATGATTAGTTATTTGAGTCAGCTCATGTAGTGTGATTCTATCTTTAACCCTCTTCATATCCTCAACTATGTTATACCCACCCTTGGAAAAATAACCAGGTGAATCAACATTATGTTTAGAGGTACTTCCATTTGGAGGCTCAGGGTTGTTGTTAATTGTAGGATATAGAGGGGTGTCAAATTTATTGGGTAGAGTTGAAGTTGTCAAGGGTTGCTTCTACTCCCTATTCCTCAAATGATAGGTCTTTTTCAAATATTGCTAGAAGGCCTCCTCGAGAGTATCCTCAGCCTCATTTTCTTCTTGGAATGGGAAGTCAAATATCTCCACCATTAGGGTTGTATCTATAGATTTGGATGATTTGGAAGATCTAATTGTACCTATGAAATTGTCTCTATAAGATCCACTTTCTAGAGTATTCAACTCATCTGGAAATAACTCAAAAGCATTATATAATTCAATACAATCCAACTCACCATGGTTGGAAGTATTGTGGACCCTATAATATTTAATTAATGCAACATCATAAATATTAATCTCAAGGTTATTGTTTTTACCTAATGATTCATTATTTTTATTTTTACTATTGTGAAACCTATTATTAAGCCTATGAAACCTTTGATATGAGAAAATTCTACTAGAAATTTACCCAGTATTGCCAAATTGCTTCTTAAAAAGACTATTTCAAATAATTTGGACTTATACCCACTAAATTGGAGTGGAGAAAATTTTCTCCAAAATAATTTTATTATGTTCTAAATAAAATGGACTATTTCAAACCATTTGGGCATAGATCATTTTGAATGAATTGAACTATTTCAAATAATTTGGACTTATACAAGTACTAAAGTGGAGTGATTTTTTGTTTTCCAAAAATAATTTTCTTATTTTCCAAATAAATTGGATCTCTTTCAAACTATTTTGGACATAGATCATTTTAAATGATTGGACAATTTCAAATAATTTCAGACTTAAACCCACTAAAGTGGATTGAAAAAATATTTCTTTAAAAATAATTTTTCTATATTCCAAATAAACTGGATTTCATATGAAAATTATTATGGAATTATTATTAGCCAAATTAAATTAATATATAATTATTAATAGTCCAAATTTTGAAAAACTATCATAGATAAATTAGACTTTATCAACAATTGATTGGAATTATTACAAATAAACTACATATATCTAATGTATTTGTAATAGTTCCAAATTATTTATAACCAAGGCATTCTTTTTGAATAATTTAAAATAATATGGAATTATTAGTAGTTCAAATTTTGAAAAATTATTAGAATTAAATTGGACATTATGAAGAATTACTTGGAGTTATTATAAATAAAGAACATCTATCTAATGTATTTGTATCGAGTCCAAATCGTTTTCAACTAAGGATTTTTCTTCCTCTCATAAACTATAATTATAAGCTTGCCCTTTTCCTTATTAGTTTATATATATTTGCATGTGATAAATAGATAGAAGTGAAGGACCTATTTATAGTAATTTTAATAAATAATTGGGAACTCAATGGATAATTTCAAGTAATAAAGGGAGGATAAATGCATGAAAATCATTTGTGGTAATAAAAATTAATTAAGAATAATAATTTTAATGGACAGTTATAAGTTATCAAATTCTTATAAAAAAATCTGATTAAATGCAAGCAAACATAAATGGAATTTATGATATCTAAAATAATGTTTCTAAAAAAAATTAGCCAATCATTGCACTATAAAATATATATTTAGTATTTAATATTTTTTTTATTTAACCATGTTGAGATTGTAATATCATTTTTGCACAAAATGAGACACGAAGATATACTAACAAGACAATCACCTATTACTATATCATGAACTTTAATAATAATACATACAATTATAAATATTGTAAATACATTTGATCAATATATTCATGACTATGAAATATAATCCATCATAGTTTAGAGAAGATAGCTTTTAGTAATATGACTATGATCTTTTATATATGAATAGAAAAAATAAATGAATCATTGAAATGAGCATGCAAGCTATGAATCCAATAAAAAATTCTACATGCCAAAAAGATACACTAAAATATTAAAAAAAAACATTCATACTTTTCATTCCAAATTTAGGGAAACACCATTTCAAATTTTCAATGTCATGAAAGAAAACAATAGCTAGCAATCCTTTATCACTATTTTTCAAAGTGCCTAATTTGACGATGCATTCAAATAGTTTGTTACAATGCTTTTCAAAAATTTAGTGAGAACAAGTGTTTTACCTTTCCATGTTTTATTTAGTTAAGCATAGATGATATTATCTATAAAAATGGATAGTAAAGAGGTTTCTATTGGATTTTGATTCCATTCTTGTCCAAAAAACCTAAATAAATTTATGCTTTTTCTACATCTTTTTTCTCTGCATGAACTTGTATGAACCAAGTTATTTTAAAACTTTGTTCTATATCTTCATTTATTTTTAGTATCTCAATATTACTTTCAGCTCTAGCAACCCATATTGTATAGTTTACTCTTGTAGAATCATCAGGTCTGAAAAACATCATATCACCTTATGCACATCTTGAACTGGATAAAATGATTTTTTTTTCTCTTTTACTTCTTGGACCAACATATGTATCTGTTGATGCCACTCCCAAATCAAGGACCCTATCATGAACATTTTTTGTAGATCTATATGCAAGGGTATTTCTTGGTGAGATATAGGCCAAAAATCTCTTGAATATTCAAATTCATAAGGTAAAATGTCTTCTTTCCTTGTGTCATGAATATTTTGGAAGTAATATTCTAGATCCTTCCAATTACTATTTCTAGTCAAACCAAATTCATTGAATTTCTTAACATACTTGATCAATTTATCTTTAATTTATTTTTCCCTTTTTTTTCTACTTCTATCTGAGTCTTTTAAAACAATGGATTCTTATGACTTTTCTCTATTTTTGAAATATTTGAAAAATATTCTCATAGGATTACCCTCTAGAACATTTTTCTCACCATTTTATTTTGTTCTCCATAATTTAATTGGGGGGACCAATTTCTATCTTTTATAGATTTTTTAAAATGCATAATAGGCTAACCTTGCTCTATGCATAGAAGAAAATATTGTCTTTTTTTCAAGCCTACTATTTCTTTACTTCCCTTTATCTTGGAATTATTAACAAATTATTTGAAATCAACTAATTATTAAATTAAATATGGCATAAAGTTTCTTATATTTTCACATGTCATATAAATGTCCATAATCTCTGCCACACTCCATACATCTTTCCTCTTTATACATTCAGATAGCTTTCCAGATGTGTTGTCAATGTCCTCATGGGTATGTCCTACAACAAGAAAACTAACCTTGACCTCGACGAAGATACATTTGTAGATAAGGAGAGATAAATATTGTAACACAAACCTATACAAAAACACATGATTTTTTGTAATTATAAAGCTAATAGAATTAAATGTTGTTCCATATAATGTTATACTTTTTTTTATATTAATATTAAACTATAATTTATAATATATTTATTGAGAGATACATATATGAGCATGGAATGTGGTTAAGTTACCACTACATTAAGTCATTATAAATTGGCCTTCCTAGTATCTCAAAAGTCATACCTTCATTTAAAACCATTATAAAATGCCACATGTAATTATTTTACTGGTCTTATTAAGTATATCAAATCAAATAATTTTGTATTAATCCATCGATAATTATCACATAAGATATAGTGGCAATGAAACTATATACTTAGTATCCATTGGTATCTCCCAAATGATACCTTGGTATTATCCCATGTATATTAAAAAATAAAATATGTTCTTAACACAACACCTTTATTTTTTCTCTAAACTTATCTCTCAAATGATACCTTACTTTTAATAAAAATCATTATGGTACTTCTACACCATTTTTTGATAATACATAAGGAATAAATCAAATTATTTTCTTAAGAGACACTTATAAAAAATAAATGAAGTGGATGTGTTATGAATACATGTTGTTTGATGATATTCAAGGCATACTACAAATGGATGGATTGAGAAAAACTTTTATAGAGTAGTACACCAAATTTTATACAATTAAAGTTTATTTAATATTTTAGAAGGGGCAATATAAATGTATCACTTGAGAGACATAAGAAAACAAAGGGAAGTGGTTGGGATTGATTTTTTAAAAATAATCATGATCAATAAATTAATTATTATGGGAATGTAAGATGTAATAATAAAACATTATATATGTATTTATTTTTAAACATAATTTTAAAATAAAAATGTTAAGGAAATACCTATTCTTATTATCCCTACAATAGTTATCTTGTTGAATATATAGCCTAGAAGAAAGTTTCTTGAAGGTGCCAATTGAGTGTGCTTCATCTATGTATTTTTTTCATTCAAGGTAGCAATTATTAGATAAAAGTGCATCATACAATAGATATTTTGAAGATCTAATTTTATATAGTAAATATCTGTAAGTATATGAAATTATTTTTGCCATATCCATGAATTAATTGTTCAATGATGTGATAGTAAAGTTAGACCTTCTAAGAACATATGTTAAAAAAATGTCCATATCCACATGTACCATGACCATGTGTGATAATCCCTGCCATTGACAACTCTACTATTTTTTTTGTAATTACATTGATTTTTGTGACTATCCTTAGCACAATGTTTTTTTGCCATTCTACCTTGTCATGAATGACATTGAGGCATTCTTTAGGGAACTAATCAAACATTCATTTATGTTTGGAATACATTTATCTTTTAGAAAGTATTTGATTAGACTGCATCATGAATTCTTGATCGATGCACTCTACCTGATCTCTAAATAGGGACCCACAACATTTTTTTGAGTCAATAACATATATGTTTTTCACCTAACAAAGTCATCAAACTTGGTAATGGTCACATCATGAAAATTAATACTCCACATGTTATTGAATATTGGTTTGGATATTGGCTCATATTCCATATCTGTTAGCTATGAATTGATGTGGTACTTCATAAATTCTTGAGAGAAAGATGTTGAAAGATGTTGAATATTTCCTTGTGCACCATTTATATCTACCTGGCATGTGAGTCTTGGAGAAACATATACAAAATCATCTATTAATTATTATAAAAAATCTTTATCTTTCATTGACTTTTTTGTGGCTTTTGTTGAAACTGCCCTATATGGAATGCAATTCAATCCCCATTTTTGTGATAATTTTGAATGACAAAAAAACTACTTCTCTTCAATCCATATATTTTAATCCAAATTTATAAATAGATCTTAGTACCTTGAAAATCAATGGTAGTTTCATTTTAATCTTTTTTTTTTTAATGGTATAAAGGGCATCCAAGACATGTTGCCTCCTATCCATTATGGTGGAATCAAAAAACTTCATCTTTGATGATTTTATCATTTCAAATGATAATCCTAATTGAAGACATATTTTGGCACAACATTTCTTAGTATACACATTTTTAATCTCACTATCTATTTTGTATCAAATTTTGCTTGGCTGAGTGAAGTGATTAGTTGTAATAATTTTTGGCCAGAATAGTTGTAGGCATGATTTAATTTTTTTAGATACCTGTGCTCTAGGAATTTCATGCAAGGAATGACTTCAATATCCACTACTTCCCAAACATTTCCAATGTCTTTCTCTTTTGGTATCATGTATGGTAAATTGATTTCTCTACTTTCAATGTCCATTATCTTGTTGGAAGGCCATCTAACAATAGATGATTTAGTTACTTCTATGCTGCAAGTTTCATGATGTTGTAGAATGTGCCTTATGGAAATTCCCAATGCATTTTCTGCCATTGGGACTGAACCAAAAATCTCTCCTAGATGTGTAAATTCAATATAACCATAAACAATTCTCTCTTCATTTGTAAGAGTTATACATTTATGTAATAAAATTACCTTTTTTTCAAATTAACTCATTTTTAAGACTAAAAAATGTGGTTGGATAATAAATATATCAAATGAATGAATCCAATATAGGGTTTTCTTATTGAAATGGATTTATATACATAACTGAACTAAAATTATTTTTTCATTCTTCCATGCAATCCTCTACATAATTTTTTTTTTATGATACGTTGCATTAGTCTTATGCTCCATATAGTAAAACTATCAATAGCATCCCCTAAAGTATCTACAAAATCTCTTAGAATTGGAAGTGGTAGAGTCAGATCAAAATCTTTTGTCACATTAAAAATTACACACCCAAAAGGTATTTTCTCATTGTGGCATGTCACAGTTGGATTTTTGGATTCTAAAGAGTCAGTATCTGTACCTAGAATTTTGTGTATCCTTCCTTCACCAATGACCTTTCCATTATTTATGAGAGAAACATAGTCTCCAAATTTGAAAGCCATTGATGCATGGTTTTTTGGCCTCGACATTTTCAAAATATGTGAGATTCTTAATTAGGTTAATTATAAAAGTATTTTAGTGTATACCTATATGTAGGAGATAAATCTTTATTTATACCATAACATATGCATGGAGATTTTTTTAAACATAAAAATATTAAAAAGGTAATGCATAACACATTTGTTTTAATGACACTACTTAAAAAATGATTCATGGATATATCACATAGGTGATATATATCT
Source organism: Torreya grandis (assembly GCA_037957365.1). Taxonomy (NCBI): domain Eukaryota; kingdom Viridiplantae; phylum Streptophyta; class Pinopsida; order Cupressales; family Taxaceae; genus Torreya; species Torreya grandis. The sequence goes on along the minus strand of JARHVA010000575.1, from coordinate 3,212,230 downwards.
CCAAGAAGATGTATTGAAGGTATTACTAATACCTTTAACATATCTCTTATGATATACCTTGAAAGTATTACAAGGACCTTAAAGGTATCTCTTATAATATACCTTAAATGTATTACAAGGACATTCTAGTTATCTCCAATCACACTCAAAGTATCTCCTTAAGGTATCTCATAGGAGGTACCTTGAAGGTGTTACAATTCAAGGTATTAGAAAGAGGTCCTTGTAATACCTTCAAGTTAGCTTCTAGGAGATATCTTGAAGTTATTACAAGGACCTATTTATAATACCTTGAATTGTAACACCTTCAAGTTACCTCGTATGAGATACCTTGAAGATATTACAAGGACCTATGTGTAATACCTTTAACTATAATTCCTTCAATATATCTCCTAGGTGATATCTTGAAATTAGTACAAGGACAAAACTTTAAAATGATCAAGGTATATCCTAAGATATACCTTGAATATATTACAAAGATCTCATTACCTAGGAGATACGTTGAAGGATTTATTACAAAGACCTATTTCTAATGCCTTAAATTGTAACACCTTTAAGTTACTTCCTATGAGAAACATTGAAGGTATTATAAAGACCTATGTGTAATACCTTAAACTATAATACCTTCAGTATATCTCCTAGGTGATACTTTGAAATTAGTATGAGGACAAAATTTTAAAATCATCAAGGTATATCCTAGGAAAAACCTTGAATGTATTAAAAATATCTTTATACCTATGAGATACGCTAAAATCATTAAAAGTATATTCATGTTACTTCAAGGTAAGTACTAGGTGTGAAGTGATGACAATCTCACACCTTTCAGACACTATCCCAAGATACTTTGAAATATACACTTGTTTACTTATTAGATTTACCATTAAAGAACACTTTAAACCTGAATAGACTTATATTGATGATTGATAATCCATTACCCACTTTATTTATTCTTGTATAATATCTTATACTTTTCTTAAGATTGTTCATTGACCATTCTTAAACCTTTATCCATTTCGAGTTTACATTTCCACCATGTTAGTGTTGGAAATATTGTCATTGATGTCAAAGGTTTAGAATTATTGGTGATAAAGGCCCCATTGCATTTAATTTTGTTTGTAATAAATATATCTTGACTAATATGAGTTAATATTTATTTAATATTAACAAATATATTTTTGGTTGCATATGAGACAAAAGAAGGGCCCATGGAGAAGTTGAAGAGCCATGGGATAAAGACAAAAGAAGGATGGGACACATTTTCCCATGAAGAGTTATCTTGGGGAATACCAAGAGTCACCAAGTGAAGATAAAAGAGTAAGGGCGCAATTTCTCATGAAGGGACACTTTAAGGAATACAAAAAGTCACCAAAGATAAGGAAAAAAGTGGGAAGGACATTTTTGGTCATGAAGGGTCACCACATGACTTTTCAAAGGCTTGAATATGAAGGTTCATCCAAGATTGGTGCCATTTTCCATGAGGATTGAAGGGTCATAAAGGGGGAAGGCCAAAGGTCATTTTGAAAGCTATAAATAAAAGCTTGAGAAGCCATTTTTAATATAGAAGAGAGAGGTTGATTTGATATTGTAATATCTAGCTTAGAAGAGCAATTGTGAGAGATGAATATGATTTGTATTTTTATATCTAGCTTAGAAGAGCAAAGGTGAGAGAGAGGAAAGAGATGTTGTATTAATCTATCATTTGTTGAGATAGCAACATTGAGAGATAGGTGTGTGGTATACACAAAGGGGTTGGTGCTCCTATGGGTTGGTGCTCACAAATTATTGTTGGTTTGGTGCTCGGCAAAGGGTTTGGTGCTGTTGTGGGTTGGTGCTCATGAATTGTTACTGGGTTGGTGCTCGGCAAAGGGGTTGGTGCTCCTATGGGTTGGTGCTCACAAATAATAGTTGGGTTGGTGCTCACAAATGATAGTTGGGTTTGTGCTAGACAAAGGGGTGTGGTGCTCCTGTGGGTTGGTGCTCATGAATAGTAGCTGGGTTGGTGCTTGCCAAAGGGGTATGGTGGTCCTACAAGCTTGGCTTGCAAATATTGTTTGGGTTTGTGCTCATTCATATACTTGAGATTTTTTTTCATGGTTTTTCCCACATTGGGTTTCCACGTTATCTAGTGTCTCTCTCTATCTTGTGTGGTGTTTATTGTTTGAGTTTTATTGCATATATTGAATGTTTGATTAAGTGAAATTTGGTTAAAGGAAAGTTTTATAAGATATATGATATATTGATTCACCCCCCTCTCAGTATATCCCGTGTTTAAAAATTGGTATTAGAGCAGGTTCCTTTAGAAAGGGTTTAATAGCTTGAAGGTAGATCAAAGAAAAACACAAGATGGCCAAATAGCTAAAGAAGGAGAATCAAGAGTTGAAATCTGTGGTTGAGGCTCTTAAGGAAAAGATGTGTATATTGGATTCTAAGTTGGCTATAGAAATAAAATAAAATAAGATATTCATTTAGGATCTTAAGAATCAGTTAGAGGTTGCAAATTCAATTTTAACATCAAAAGAAGAAGAGTGTAATCAGTTGAAGGTTAAATTAGGCTCTTTAAAGGATAATCATGAGAAGCTTATAATAAAGGTTGAGAAAGATCATGAAATATCAGTCCAAGGAATGAAGGATGCAGGTTTTGAATGCAAATAAAAGAAGCTGATCAAGCATCCCAATGCTTTCAAGTTTTCAAATTCTTTTCATGGCCGTTGTTTTGTTTGTCATCATGTTGGTCATAGGGCAAGGGACTATATGAGGAGAAGTAATTAGTCAAAGGGAGATCTCAGTCACATTCAAGAAAAAAGGTATGAGAAATATTATTTGCTTTTGTTGTCATAAGGTTGGCCATATTGCTAAATTATGTCCAGAACAAGTAGAGCGATCTTCAAAGTATGTCAAAGGTTACAGAGCCCCTAAAAGATATGAGAAGAGTCAAATTAAGGTTTGGAGACCTAAAATAGTAAAGGTTGATCAGGTTGAGTTTAAGAATGAAAATGAATTACTTGCTATAGTAGATAAAGAATCAGATAAGAAGGATTATGCAGAATATCTTATTACATTTGAGCATGAGCTTTGTCAAGATAAGATAGTTGCAAAAGTTAAGAAAAAGAAAACCATCATATATGATAAGTTTAGTATGTCAAAAAGGTTAGACATGCTTAAACAGATTCTAAAAGAAAAACACAAGAAGATCAAGGAAGAAATAGAGGAGATGTGGGAATCTCCTGATATTTATTTCTAGAACCCTATTGTGTGGGGTGTCTCTTATAGGCTTCAAGGAGACACTTTTAAGAAAAATTGAAGCATGGTGGATGTTATTGGATCTTGGATATGTTGCATGACAATAAGGTGAGTTGACAGATTAATTTGTATATCTTTTGAGGGAATAGATTTTTGAAGAAAATTTTGCATCAGTATTATGGTTTGAGGCTATTAGAATGATTCTTGCATATGCAGTGTTTCAAATGATCATGGTCATAAGAAATTAGAATATTGAAAAAGATCTAACAATTTCAAAAAGAAAGAAAAGAATACTCATGCAGATTCAATGAAGAAGGATCAGAGTTTCAAAGAAGAAGGTTTAGATATGTTCATGGCAGAAGAAACAACTTGAAGATTCTTTATTGGTGCAAATAGCTTTGCATGTAAGAAATAAAGATCAGCCATGGTTCGTTGATAGTGGATGTTTGAGGCATATGACAGGAGATAAGAGTAAAAAATATCAATGGTGGCATAGTGAAATTTGAAGATAAAACCACTACCAGGATAACCAAAAAAGGTATTTTAAATTTGGATATTAGTATAACCAAAGATAAGAATGTTTTGTAAGCATAATCTATTAAGTGTAAGTCAAATATGTGATCAAGGATACACCTTAAAGTTTCATGCGAAAGGTTGTGAGATTAGAAGAAAATATTCAAATGAGTTTATTGCAGATTCTCAAAGGATAGGCAATGTTTTAATCAGATATCTTCTCAAAGATCGGGGAGAGGAGTTGGGAGTAATATCTATCACTTCCTACCATTGACATTCAGCATCAAGTGAGGGGGAGCTAAGTGTTAGCTCCAGGTAGGCCCTTTTCCATTGATGTTAAAGGGGGAGAATAATAGGTATAGGTACAAGTATAGAAATAGGTACAGGGAATAGGTACAGGTTGCTACAGTAAGGGGGAGTTACTGTATGTTTTCAGATGACAAAATATGTAGGTGACAGGTTATGGCAATTTCAAGATTGAGGTTGCCATCAATGACAAAGGGGGAGATTGTTGGAAATATTGTCATTGATGTCAAAGGTTTAACATTATTGGTGATAAAGGCCCCATTGCATTTAATGTTGTTTGTAATAAATATATCTTAGCTAATATGAGTTAATATTTATTTAATATTAATGAATATATTTTTGTTTGCATATGAGACAAAAGAAGGGCCCATGGAGAAGTCTAAGAGCCACAGGATAAAGACAAAAGAAGAATGGGACGCATTTTCCCATAAAGAGTCATCTTGGGGAATACCAAGATTCACCAAGTGAAGACAAAATAGTAAGGGCACAATTTCTCATGAAAGGACACTTTAAGGAATACGAAAAGTCACCAAAGATAAGGACAAAAGTGGGAAGGACTTTTTTGGTCATGAAGGGTCACCACATGACTTTTCAAAGGGTTGAATATGAAGGGTCATCCAATATTGGTGCCATTTTCCATGAGGATTGAAGGGTCACAAAGGGGGAAGGCCAAAGGTCATTTGGAAAGCTATAAATAAAGGCTTGAGAAGCCATTTGTAATATGGAAGAGAGAGGTTTATTTGATATTGTAATATCTAGCTTAGAATAGCAATTGTGAGAGATGAATATGATTTGTATTCATTATATCTAGCTTAGAAGAGCAAAGGTGAGAGAGAGGAAAGAGATGTTGTATTGATCTATCATTTGTTGAGATAACAACATTGAGAGATAGGTGTGTGGTATACACAAAGGGGTTGGTGCTCCTATGGGTTGGTGCTCATGAATTGTTGTTGGGTTGGTGGTTGGCAAAGGGGTTGGTGCTCCTATGGGTTGGTGCTCCTATGGGTTGGTGCTCATGAATTATTGCTAGGTTGGTGCTCAGTAAAGGGGTTGGTGCTCACAAATAGTAGCTGGGTTGGTGCTTGGTAAAGGGGTGTGGTGCTCTTGTGGGTTGGTGCTCACAAATAGTAGCTAGGTTGGTGCTTGGCAAAGGGGTATGGTGCTCTTGCAATCTTGGCTTGTGAATATTGTTTGGATTTGTGCTCATTCATATACTTGAGATTGTTCTCCATGGTTTTTCCCACATTGGGTTTCCACGTTATATCTAGTATCTCTCTCTATCTTGTGTGGTGTTTATTGTTTGAGTTTTATTGCATATCTTGAATGTTTGATTAAGTGAAATTTGGTTAAAGGAAAGTTTTATAAGATATATGATATATTGAATCACCCCTCCTCTCAATATATCCTGTGCTTAACAGTTAGTCCTCTAAAGCCAATCTATTGAAACTACTAATGAAGGTTCCTTATTCATACCATTTCTTAAGTTTATATGGCTTGAATCTCATTCAATAATTACATGCATGATTTACATTATGGTGTTTACATCCCTGATTTGTGCTTAAAGACCATGTTTTAGGGTTTCTCAAGAAGCTCAGAGGATGAGAACTGATTAGCAATCATTTATAAACTCTAAGACCCTTTTTATCTTTCTAAAAATTGTAATATAATATTAATAACATCTTTCAACCTTTCCAAATATTAAATTAAACTCATGCAACTTGTTACATGTGTTTCAAGTGACTATAATGAACTGTAGATGCACATAAAACATGGTATTGAGGGGTTTCAATGAGGAAAGCTTTAAACTAAGTACAAATTCAATTCAAGATTGAATGGATCTTATTCATTCATACATAACAAATATAAAATACACTAATTCAAGTGATATAAGACTACTATTTTCAAGAAACTTTCACTTTAATACACATGAAACCCTATTCTTGAACTATAGATAATCATACTCAATTCTAAAAGCCTTATCTTCATGTTTACCAATCAAAATTCATTGAATTATCATAAAAAAAAATTAATAACATTAAATAACATAATATTACTCATTTAAAAATCCATTGATGCACAATAATATTATTCATATTAATCTTCACATATACATACATTACAATCCTATAGACTGTTATGACAACACATAAGCCTAAAGGTCTTATTCTCTCCTATATGCCACTTACTCCTCTTTCTACCTATGTACATCCTCCTTATTGGATTTTATTAAGTGCATTCAAACTCATTTCTTCATTTTAGTAGGTCTTTATTTGGTCTTGGTATTGAAATAGACCATAAATATCTCTCGTCACCCTTATCTTTAACTAACGTGCTTCTTCCAATGTAGAATTATCTTTTAAGTGAGACTTTAAATAGGATTTAAATTTAAAATAGATAAACATATCTATAAAACATGTAAATAGACCTATTAAGACCATTCTCAATGGTTCAAGTCCTTTACAACTTGTCACTATCCTTACAAACCATCATAATTAGTTTAAAATTTCAAATTCTTCATTTTCAAGGGAAACCCTCATAATACTATTAAAGACATTAAATGGAAAATTTGAGGTCCATATTGACTCTTAAAACACTCCTAGGACCTAAAAATGCTATAAATAAGTACAAATTGGATATTTAATCATTTAAGTAGAACATATCCTAATGCTCATGCATCATGAAGGAGCTACCTTGAATGTCCTTGTAATATCATCAAGGTATCTCCTAGGTATGAAGGTCCTTGTGATATAATCAAGGTATCTCATAGAATGTATCTCTTTCAAAACTAGGAAATACCTTAATTGTATTACAAGGACATTCATTGTACTTTAAGGTATCTCCTTCATTCTCAGGAGATATCTCGAGGTACCATGAATGTCATTGTAATAGCTTCAAAATATCTCCTAGTTATGAAGTTCATTTTAATAAATTCAAGATATCTCCTAGGAGATATCTTTAAGGTAGTACAAAAAACTCCATATCTAGGAGATACCTTGAAGGTATTACAAAACACTTCATACATAAAAAATAATTTAAAGATATTACAATGAAATTCAAAGAGAGAACTTGAAGGTATTAAACTGGCCTTTAGTGATATACCTTGAAGTTCCATGTTAAAACTATTATTACATATTTTTAAGGCATTACAAAGAATTTCATAAGTAGGGGATATCTTGATAGTATTACATGGACCTTCATACATAGGATATATTTTGGAGGTATTAGAATGACCTTCAAGGAGATACCTTGAAGTTACTTCTAATACCTTCAAGGTATCTCCTCGAAGGTCCTTGTAATACATACAAGGTATCTCATAGGAGATACATTTCAGGTCCTTGAAATACCTTTAAGGTATCTTCTAGGAGATACACTAAAGTTGGGTATTACAAGGACCTCCCAAGAGATACTTTGAAATTCATTATAATACCTTCATACCTTCAATGTCTCTCCTCGAAGGTCCTTTGTAATACTTTAAACTATGAGATACCTTATATGTCATTGAAATTCCTTCAAGGCATCTAATAGGAGATACCTTGAAGCTAGTTACTTGTAATACCTTCAAGGTATCTCATACGAGACACATTAATGGTTCCTTTTTATACCATCAAAGTATTACAAGGATCCTTCAAGGTATCTCCTAAGAGATACCTTGAAGGTATTACAAAAACCTTCAAGGTATCTCCTAGTCCTTGTAATACATTCAAGGTATCTTATAGGAGATATCTCAAAGGTTTTCAAAATAGCTTCAAGGCATCTTATAGGCGATACCTTGAAACTAGTTCCTTGTAATACCTTCAAAGTACCTATCTCCTACAATACATCTTAATGGTTCCTTTTTATACCTTATAAGTATTACAAGGATCGTTCAAGGTATATCCTAAGAGATACCTTGAAGGTATTACAAAAAAATTCAAGGTATATCCTAGTCCTTTTAATACATTCAAAGTATCTCGTAGGAGATACCTTAACCTTGAAGCTAGATCCTTTTAATACCTTCAAGGTATCTCCTACAAAACACCTTAATAGTTCCTTTTTATACCTTTAAGGTACTACAAAGATCCTTCAAGGTATCTCCTAAGAGATACTTTGAAGGAATTATAAAAACCTTTAAAGTATCTTCTAGTATTTTTAATACATTTAAGGTATCTTGTAGGAGATATCTTAAAGGTTCTCGAAATACCTTTAATGGCATCTTATAGTAGATACCTTGAATATAGTTCTTTGTAATACCTTAAAGATATCTCCTACTAGACACCTTAATGGTTCCGTTTTATACCTTTAAGGTATCTCCTATAAGACACCTTAATGGTTTATTTTTATACCTTCAAGTTATTATAAGGATCATTCAAGGTTTATCCTAAGAGATACCTTGAAGGTATTACAAAAACAAGATACCTTGAAGGTATTACAAAAACCTTCAAGGTATCTTCTAGTGCTTGTAATACATTCAAGGTCTCTCCTAGGAGATACCTTAAAGGTACTTGATAATACCTTCAAGGCATCTTATATGACATACCTTGAAGATAGTTCCTTGTAATACCTTCAAGGTATCTCCTATGAGACACCTTAATGGTTCCTTTTTATACCTTCAAGGTATTAGAAAGATCCTTCAAGGTATATCCTAAGAGATACCTTAAAGGTACTATAAAAACTTTCTTTAGTGATTAATTTTTTTTTACTAAATCATCCTAACATATGAGAGGCAATGTTAAATATTTCCTTACTATTATTATGTTGAATCATCCTATTTTATCAAAGGCAATTCTAAACAAATAACAGGGTTGACCTAAAAATTAAACCCTAGCTTGGTGTCCACATCTACTTCCCAAAAATATCATTTTAGGCTTTAGTATGCATCATTCATAAACTTTATGGTCCACATAAACTAGATTTCATCTCTATTATTAGTTCAAATCCATTCTATCTCCTATTCATTAGTTTTTGTTACTACTTTCTATAATTGTACATTTTATCAGTGCATTATTAAATTTAGATTTTTGCTTACTAAAGTGTACAAATTGTCATGTTATTTAGAGACACTAATTTTATGGCCCCATGGAATGAGTGTCAATGTAATGGAATTATGTGTTGGAAAAATTGGGCCTCTATTGCTCGAGCATGCTAGTGTCAGTTGTTAATTTAAGATATATGGATTAGGACTTTTTGTATTATCAATATCTAATATTTATCCTTAGTTCCTTTAGAGAAATTCAGCTATCACAAGTTGGGTGAAGCTAGACACAGATTCTTGTTCTTGATAACTAGGAATGGGGAGCAAGCCTCAGTTGAAAATATCAGTGAAACTTCATTTAACAAACAATGACATTAAATCAGATCAGCAAGTTTGTAATTATGCCCCATTTTGAAAAATAAAGTTTTAAACTATATGTTTTTCTAAATTTGAAGTATTTTCTTCTCATCATTTTATTTCAAATATCCATTAATTACATATCATACTTATCTTCATGTTTTCCTATTACAGTTATTTGCTCAAGACCTGTTCAATCAAGTATAAAGAAAAATCACTCAAGGTTTATAGGTTTTGGTTTTTGGCCCTTTTTTGATTGAATAGAATAAAAATTTACCAAATCAAATAATGATTGATAAAATATAAATCAAACAGTAAAACATGAATGCTTCCTTAAAAAATCATATAACTCCTTGAATGCCTTTGTTTTGTCTAATTGAAGATATGGCACCTCTAAGATCTTACTAGTCTAGTTACAAGTTGCCAATTTATAGGGATAAAGATTTTAATAGTCTACATATTTAGATTTATTGGAATTAAAGAGTTAACTAACACTTTTGTATTTTGCTTTTTGGTGGGTGTTAAACTCTTCAAAGTCATTTAATGTAAGGGTGTTGACTGTTTAGTTTCAGGTGTGAATGATGGAAAGTCATTCATAAATTCACTAGTTTTAATTATTTTATTTTTCCTAAATCCAACGTAATCTAAATGTTTAAAGAGAGTGCCATTATATCAAACTTTATAGTAAACATATTTTTTTATTTTCTTGATTAATTAGTCTGTTAAAAAAAATTAAATTAGGCCAATGGCCCAATATATGCATTGCATTTAGCTCATGCATCAAAATAGAAGCCTGGTGGTAAATAAGATGAAATAACTATAATGAAATTTGAGAATGAAAAAAAATATATTAATAGACTCATCACTCTACCAAAGAAAGAAGACCCTTTTAAAATAGAAGAACCTCATCACTAACCCATACTGGACACTTACAATGACATGGACTATAAAAATTCCATTAAATCTTATAAAATTTTGATTGAAAAAATATACAAAGGAGCTTCATACCTAATGCTACTAAATATCACCAACTTTTCAGATATATTTTATCTAAAATTCAACATCTCAAACCTAGTAATCATCCTTATATTTTTTTATTTTAAGAAGCCAACCCATCCATTTTTCTATTCATATGTCTTCAAGGATTTGTGCCTTGGTAAATGATACTTTTGGGTTCTTGATTTCATCCTAATCCATCTCAAGAGTTGCAACATGTCTTCCATGTAAGCTACTATTCCATCCCTTATTGGACTTAGTTATTTGATTTATAAAATTCTCAATAATAAAGAGGACACACCAAACTTTGATTTCCAGCTCTTTATGGCCAAGAGTGACATCATTCTATCTTGTTACAATGGTAACAATGAGATGGAAGAAAAATACCAAGTCATTTCCTATGATTGTTTCAATATTTTAATTAAATGAAAAGTTTAATCAAGGATGATGATTCAATCATTTAAACTACATTTTGTAAGAAGTAAGAAATTAGTGCCATGAGGATTTGGTTGTTGTGATGAAAATGGGAAAGTAGTATGTAGTCATGCAGGCCTACTTGTATTATCCCTGACATAGCTCAAATTATAGTTAGCTAGCACACTATTGATTTTGAGATATTTTTTTGGTTCTCCTGAATATAAAGTGATTTATGTTTTTGCTTTATTTTTAATGTTTTATTGGGTAGATGTGGGAGTACTCCTAAGAAAAAAAAGTGAGCTTTAGTTGTAAATATCAGTGAAATTCATTTAGAAAAAAATCACATTAAATCAGATAAGCAATTTGTAGTTATGCCATGTTTTGAAAAGTAGGGTTCTGAACTATACATGTTTCTTAATTTAATGTCTTTTATTCTTAGTGCTCTAATTCAAATCTCTATTAATTTCATAGCATATTTATCATCACAATTTATTATTGCAACTCTTTTCTTGAGTCCTATTCAATCAAGTATGAAGGAAAATCACTCAAGTAATTGTAGGTTATGGCTTTAGCCTTTTTTAATTCATTAGAATAAAGATTTTCCAAAGAAAATAATGATTGGGAAAAAAAATCAAATTGTAAAATAGGAATGTTTCCTTTAAAATTAAAATAATTCACTAAAAGCCTTTGTATCATCCAATTAAAGGTATGACACCTCTAAAATTGAAGTACAAAAGGATCCCTTTATCTGGTACTATGTAAAAGGTGAAGTTTTAGTTTCAGGGTACAGTCAAATTTCTGTAGTTTATGTCTGTTAGTAAATCTCTCTCTCTAGTTTATGTCCTAGCCCTTATTATTTGAACACATTTTCAAATGTATTATGGTAAAACTCAAGCCAAAACACCATGCAAGAAAAAATAAAAATAAAAAAGTGGTCAAGCAACAACAGGCTATCTTTGAGAAAAGTCAATTTCAACATTTTAAACGCATTCTCTTAGTGTTTTTCAACAAGAACTCTGCAACATTAATAGTAGAAAGATCATAAATATAATGTTTGGGATTGGACTTCTTTTACTCTCAACTATAATTAACATTTATGATAGGAAATTTTATCCGTAACCAGACTAGTGACAAATTATAGCTGAAAGAGAAAAAAATTGTCTCTCGACTAAAAAGTCAATTAATTGGGGTCTTTTTTAAACGCTGTTACCTTGATAGCCTTCTTTGTTTTGAGGTTTGTGTAAATTCAACTTATACAGCTAAAATTCCTGAGTATTTATTTTTTCTTTCTTATTTTTCATCTTTCATTTAGTATTTCAAATGTAACATATTGTTAGAGTTGTCAGCACAAAATTCAGATATGTAGCTATAGCAAGATCCCTTTCTCTTAACGCTTCCAAAATAATTTTTGTAATGAAATAGTTTTTAGTTTTTACTAATTTTAGGATTAACAACCTTGTGAATGGAATTTTATTCATCCATGAATGTTGTATAATTTTTTTCCATAAACATGCTCTTCCAATTCAATTAAATATATGCCTTCCATGTTCAATGGTGACAAGATTCAACCATAAAATTTTCCATGATGGTGAGGAAATTAAGTTCTCATGGTGAGACATCATAAATAAGGTTTTTTTTTCTATACTTGAAATAATTCTACAAAGTTCTTCCCATGAGTGATAGAGGACTCATACCCATGTTTAATATTGAATTGTAGTCTGAGTTACCAATTTAAAAAAAAATTAAAATCTAGAATTCTGGAAAAAGTTTGGAAAATTTTGATCCAAAAAATATACAAATATATCTATGAGTATAGGTTTATAAATATACAAAATTGACAAATACAATGAAAAATATTAATAAAATAATATAAAATGTTAATATTATATCATATTTATGGTTTTTGGGCCTTTTTTTGCACATAAAACCTTTAAAAAAAATTAAAATAAAAAAATAGGGTCAACATAACTAAACTCTAGGCCAACTAAAAAATATCTGGCTGAATTTGGTAACTATGATGGTAGTTTATAAAAATTTTGGGTTGACAAAAAGTTGATTAAGTAAATACAATCAATTTTTTTTTGTAAACCATATCAGAAGCAACATGTGAATTTTTAGTAAACATTAGTTGTTTCAGATTTGAATCAGTCACTAAATCCTTATCAGAGTTAGAACTCTCAAATTAATAAGCTCACTTCACCCCTCCTAAAATATTTTCATTTAGGTTAGTTCCCATTGATGGATTTGGTTTTGGTCCTCTTTTTATCTCAGTAGGGATAAATGTGTTAACCAGGGTATCCATGTCATAATCTTCATTCATTTTTAGTTCTATTGTATGTTGACATTCCTCACCTTGAACATCCTCTTCATCCCCTTCCTCTTACACCAAAAAACTCCATTTTTTGGAAGTTGTGTTCACCCCTTTTTTCATGGGAGGATGGGCTCTTTCTTAGGAATAGGTAGCTCATAGATGTCCTGACAGTTTATAATTTCTACATCAAAAATTTTTATTTTCATAATCCAATAGTTTAATGTGTTGTTCTTTTCCACAAATGATAGTGATCTTATCTGATAAGCCCTTTCTAAGATCTATCTCCACACAAATGTGAGAATAAGTAAACAACCCAACAAATATTTGTTCAGTATCACTTTTGATATATGTGCCCAATGAATTACCTATCACTACAAAATCAAAATCAAAGTGTATTGGTAGATTGGGTAGCCTCACCCAAACTGGGACTTTGGTGACTGAGAGATAATTTGGATCAAATTTTGGAAACCATGGAGTGGTGAAAAGCCCTACATTTCCCCAAAAGTAAGGACCTTCTATTAAGATTTTCTAATAGTCTTCCTCTTTAGCAAATTGTACAATGAAAAAACCTTTAGAGCATGACATGATCTCACATTGATTTGTCCATGTAGAATGTACCCATTGATACAGTGTGATTGCGGATGGCCAAAAAACATTGAATCTATATATAATTGTAAGTTTTTCTAACTCTGTCTGATATTAAACATATATTCATCAGTCATATGAACTATTGGCCCCTCTTCAACATGATCCACTACATAGGCTTTGGGTATGGAAGAGAGCTTCAATACACTTGGTTTGTTGACTTATGTATTTTTTAACACTTTATTAAATGATATGGGTTTAGATGAAGAAGATGTCCTTGAGTCAATTGCTTCTCCATGTAGTCTAAGCATCAAATAGAGACTGGAATTTTTGCCAATTTTATAACTCATTAAAGGATAATGATCCTCAAGTTATCTACCCTAAAAAATGAGGTTTAAGTGGTCGTTAAATTTAATAAATGATGTGGATACCAATTTTTGTTTCATTTCTATTAGTCATTGGACATCAAATTTTTAGTGGTATAGTTAAATATCTATTCAGTTCTATTTTATTAGTCTTGAAGGGCTATCTAATTCCTTTGTAGAGATTTAAACTATGATTTTTTTTTTATCCTTCCAATTACATGGTCTTGATTTGTATCCATGGAGAATGCCTAAAGTTTATAGAAATTTATTAACAAGGTTTTTAACACAGAGAGTAAAAAATAGTATTTACAGTTCTGTGTTTTGTCTAAAGAATTACATGTTATGAAACATCTCACATCTCCCCAATCATAGTAACCATTATCTTCTAGCACCACACACAACTTTTTTTTTTTAATGGGTGTCCCATGCAACAAGTGCTAGACTTGTGTGGATGGAAAGGGTGGTGGCATTTCAGTGCATTCTAAATGGCAGTGTTGGGATGCTACTTCTAGATATATGCAGATAGGAGGGAACAATAGGTCTATTATGATTATAATGTCTATGCCATGTAGGGATTACTAGATCAAATATGGTATGGGTTCCTTAAATACTAAGTTGTTTAATATCTCTATATTGCCTAACCATCATCTTCTCTATTTTCATATCTCACAATTATTTTGGGGTTGGTTTTGCATTAGGGTTTGATCTGTCCTTGCCTTGTATTCATGATTTATTTTGAGGAGTTTTTGTTAGGCCTATTTCTTAATGTTATGGACATGTTTTAAAAATATTTACATTTATATCAGTTCTTTCTGAGGATTTCTCTCCCAATCTTCTGATCACAAGTTGAAGATATCTATCCTACCATATATGGATGAAGAATTTTGTATACCATTGTCAGATAATATATCTTCACGGTTCCCACCATATTTATTATAATTTTTATATCCATTAATATATATATATATATATGTATGTATATATATATATATATGTATATATATATACATATGTATATATATATATATACATATGTATATATATATATACATACATATATATATATATATATATATATGTATATATATATATATATGTATATATATATATATATATATATATATATATATATATATGTATATATATATATATATGTATGTATATATATATATATGTATGTATGTATATATATGTGTGTGTGTGTGTGTGTATATATATATATGTATATTATAATTTATATAAATATTAGATTATATAATATATATTTTAAAATTATTTAGGTTTTTATAATATATATTAATGATGAAAGTGTTGAAGTTATAAAATATATTTTATATAACAATAATTACAAATATTTATTTTTTTAATTATATATAACATTAATTATAAATCTAAATTTATTATAAATGATGTGGAAGAGGTAATTCTCTCAATCTTTTAAAAATATTCTATATAATAGTTGTTATGTAAAAAAAAAATCATATCTACTACAATACGAACAAAAACATACCAAATAAATAGTAAATAATATATAACATATGTATATTAATATATAATATTTTAATTATAATATAATGTAATATAATATAATATAATAATGTGATTCTTATAATATATTATAATATTATTTAATAAATTATAATATTACTATATTATATATAATTATTATTATATAATTAATAAATATACAATTAATTATTATTTTACATTTAATAATATAAAATTTATATATTAAAAAAAAGTATTTCCTATTTTTAATTATAAATATTTTATAAATAAAAATATATATTTTTAAATAAAAATAAAATCAAAATCCTACTATTTTTTTATAGCTTAAGATTATTTTAGTAACATACAATTATTGAAGTAATTTAAAAAATGAAAAATAATGTAGTATAGATCAGGATTCTCAAACCGTTTCAGAAATAAATGTTTGCCTACTAGAAAAGAAATGATCCATTATATCTGTTCAAAATGCTTAAACAAAATAGAACCAAACAACTAAAACTATTATTCATACCTTTACAACCAGAACACTTTGAAGAAAAGGCCTGTGAGGAGATTGCTTTGCAAGGGATGACCGTCATAGGGATAAATATTATGTGATGTTAAGCCCCTAAACCTATCCTCCTCCTCAAAATGATTATTATTAGTATTATTGTTACTACTAACCCCTCTGATGGCCATGAAAGGTGAATTATCCTCAATGTTTTAAAACCAATATTTATGAAGTAGCGAAGCATAAAAAGGTGATAATTAAGCCACAAGTTTAGTGCTTAAAAATGCTTCTCCCATGATTCAAACAAGCAACTTGCTAACAACCAAACATATTTCTATTGGATAAACATGCAGATAATTGTTTAGATTGATGATGATGATGTTGCCTAAGAAAATAATATGCCCCAGATAGCCTTCCATATCCACAGGGTTCAAACCTCTTGTAGTAGTATTAACGGTGTTTCCATATCAAGTTTTGTTCTTT
The DNA here is from genome assembly GCA_037957365.1 of Torreya grandis. NCBI lineage: Eukaryota > Viridiplantae > Streptophyta > Pinopsida > Cupressales > Taxaceae > Torreya > Torreya grandis. The sequence continues at coordinate 3,195,710 of JARHVA010000575.1, read as the reverse complement.
TATTTTCTTTAACTCGGCCCAAGAGCAACACCACCACCATTATTTTTATCTCAGCTATTTCAACTAAACTAAAACTACATTCCATTTCAATCAAGGATTTTAAAGGGCTCAAAAAGCCCCTCTATGCTTTCAAAAAAATATAAATATACATTTATATCCATGTCTGGATAGAACATATATATAATGTTATATATTGGGGTCATGTTTTTTCTAGGAATGATGAGATGAATTGAGATCAGATCTAGGTGGGTGCCATAGAGAACTATAGGGTGCCATATATAGATAGGGCCTTCTCCCCCAGCATTTTAGACTAGCCATTATAATCCCAATAGTATTGGGAATCCCTCATGCCACAAAATTCTCCCATCGACTATACCATGTCCCAAAACCTCCTTTATTTATCATTATATTTTATAAAATAGATATTTAATTTATTTCATAAATATTTTAATTCATATTCTAATGTTCACATCATTTGAATAATTTTAATTCATAAATATTTTAATTTATATTCTTGTTTGTACTATAATATTTTTATATATTAAAATAATGATTATTCCAATTATTCTATGAAGTAACCAAAGATGTTGGGACAAGACATATCTATAATAATAATATATTAACACCAAGAGTAATTACATTATGCCTAAGAAATAATATACTTAGACCCCATGAATAAAGGGCAAGGCCATACAAAACATGCAAATGGTGAAATATTTCAAGGCAAAATAATCAACAATGATGTGGGGCAATAACAAGGTTTTTCAATGATATTATACACTCCATCAAATATAGATTCAAGGTATCTTTATGAATTATATGACTATCACTCATTATAAAGGGGTATGTAACTTACAAGGTAGAAAAATATTTAGGTAGGGGAAACAACATTGGTGTATTATGTGTCAGTTATAAATTTTTAGGGTGGTCATGGCATTTAGGTAAAGAGGATTATGATTTTACTTCAATGTGGTGTAGTTTGCACACCATACAAATTGTGCTGGAAATTTGATCAAAATTGAAGGTAGAAAGGTATGATGAAAAACAAACCAAATAAGATGTAACTTTCATTAAAGTGGTGTTTTTGACAAGAGAGCTTCAAGATATTCCTTACACCCTTCCTTGTAGATCCATTCCCCTTATTTCATGGGCATCCATATAATAGAACCTACTGCCTATCATTTGCTTTCTCCCCATCATTTATTAAAATCTCTATTGTTCCACAAATATTTATCCCAACAATACAAACCAATTTTTGATATGGGGATATGGAGCCTTATCACAATTAAATTAATGTCATGTTGTCCTCATCGACCCTTCACAATAGTAAATGTCCAATCAAACAACCTGCCACCTTAAAATCTATGTACCCCTTTCTAATGGATACAAGTCATGTAAGTAATAATGGGGGTAGACTGATTGGAATATCAATCACCCTGCAATGATAAATTATTCTATTATGTCTTATTTTTTTCTTAGAAAGAGGTACCATTTTTGTAAGCTTCACTTGTGTTTTATCAACATGTAGCTAAAATTGATCATTATGTGTGCATGGTTAACATTCTCAGATAGTAACTTCTAATTCTATAAAACACTTCTAAGCATACTGATGACTCAAAAAGTGTAATAACCATTCCTACATTAGATGTGGACATGGATATAGATGAGCATGCTAATCTAAAAATTCAAACAAGTTGATGGTATCATTAAATATGGGGTTTGAAGACATAGAGTCAAACTTGTTTACAACATAAATGCACATAATTGAAAACTAATTATACACCTTCCTACTTTTTACTTTTCTAAATCAAAGTGTGCAAATTTGATAGTTAATTTTAGAACTCCTTAATGTATTCATTTAGTAATTTTTTTTTTCTAATATGTTTTGAATTTATTTTGATAGAATCAAAACATAGTCTAATGGCATAAATTTACCATTTAGATTATCTATAATTTTACACCCCTTGGTAATATTTTATTTTCCTCTTATGCATCTTTCCATCTACAATCTATCCCCTATAAATGTGCATACCCTTAGAGCTTTATCTGAGCTATGTTCACTCTTTTGGGCTCTTCAACCTCATCCTTTAAAAAAAAAATCCATTTCATTTAACCAATCAATAACGTACTATAGGTTTAGAGAACTACTAGAACTAAGAACTTCCATTTATACTCCCTTGGCTATTCTTCATATAGCTTCCATCAACCTATCTCTATCTTCTTTATCTTCATTAACTAGTACATATCTTCTTGATTCAACTCTTTATTGTTCTTCCTCTTCACTCTCATCACAAACATGTGCAAAACCTATTCTTCTGTAAAGCTCATTTACATTCAGACTTATTTTCATATTCTTCACTGCATATAACACTTCAATAATCTTCTCAACCACACTTGAAAATTTATTCATTATTATACAACCCACTATTTTAAATCTCCTTTTATCCATTTTGATAATTTCAAAAACTCTAAAATTATGCTTTAACCTCACACACAACACAAACTCAAACAAACTTATTATACTCATATATTATATCATACATTCATATAGCTTATTATAGGTTATGCATGTTAGCACTAGACAATATACCACACATATATTATATCTATGTATATGTAATATGAACTAGAGTAGAGACTATGGGCATTAAATACAATTTTATTTTTAGAACCAAGGGTTAGGTTCTATATGTGATTTGATGGTGGAGGTACCAGCAATAATGAAAGTCTAATGGGTGGAAAAATAGGAAAAAAGAATAAATTGAATGATAGGATGATAGCCTATTTTTCATGTGGCATATGGATGTTCATCATTAGTATGCCATATAATTCATGTGCTTCTTTTCTTGTTTTGCCCCATCTCTATAGTATAATGATGGGGGGCAAAGAGAATTAAGAATGTAATGAACAAAGTTAACTTAGCTACTCATCACATTATTTAATTTGATATGATAACTCACTCAAAACTCATGATTAATAACAATATCTCACCTTTAATTCATGAAGTGTTAAGTAAGAATAATTCTATACTGATTACCTCACCTTTCATTCACAAACTGTTAAGTAATAATAATTATATACTAATTATCTCACCTTTCAAGCTAATTTTATAAAGGGATGTTAGTTTAATTATTTACTTATTAATATTTAATTAATTATGTAACTTTAATTTTTATATTATAAGAAAAAGGCAAGTTTGAAAAGAAAACATATAATAACGAGGGTATTTCTGGCACTAGATCGAGCACTAGATTCATAACTTTTGATTATCTTCTCTCCCAATTATGGGGCTACACAAGTTTTAGTATTATCTCTAAAAAATTAGGGCAATGACTCTTGGATTATAATTATTGTTCTAATGTAAAAATTGCTTTGTTTTTCCCTTAAAAGGGATTTTCCTTTACTACAAAAGGGATAAATAAGCTTTTTAAGTTATATTGTTTTCTTGCTATCCGAAAAACTCTTTTTTTATATTGTTTTTATGGCCTATTTTAGACTTGGAATCCCAAAACATACAAGATAAATAAAAAATGTAACTGAGTCTCCAAATATAATGTGGCTAAGTTGGTATAATCTCAAAATGGGATGCATGAGGTCCTTGGTTTGAGTCTCCATTACCATGTTTCCTTTTGGATAATCTTAATAACCTCATATTACTTTGTTTCCCATGTTTCTCCTTTTAACAATTTTTAATTTCTTCTTTAAGGAAATAATCCCACATTGATGGGAATACAAATAAACCTAGTCTTTAAGTAGGTTCTTCTATCTCTTAATAACCAAACATGAGACCATCTTTGACCTGGCCTTGAGCATATGAATTATCCAAGATTTTTGGTAGATGAGGTGAGTTAGTTTAAGCCTCTATTATGTCTAGATGTTTGTTACTTGGCAATTTGTAGGCCCTCCATTTGGTTTAATTGCTTGCATTTTATAAACATATAAGGATTTAGTCCCACATGGATGGTGGGAAGTTATATAAATATTATATATCTTATTTTACTTATTTGGTAGAGGTAAGAAAGGTAATAGGGTCCCCCTCCTCACAAAAGGAAGAACCCATCAATTGAAGTCCCCCCAGTCTATTGGGGATCAACCAACAATATGATTACACTTATGAAAGCAATAAACCACAGAATTAAATCATAAGATAAGTAACTAGAATGATAAATAGCAAAGAACAAGAGATACAAGAAACCACCCTGAAAACTTGTATTAAGCTCTTTACAGAAGGAATAAAATTAAAGAAACTTCTTTCTTCCACACCTCTCTTAGATGTACAAGATCTCTCTCTAGATCTCTTTCCCTCAAGAGCTCTCTCTCTCTCAAGTATAATCAATTCCAACAACCTGGATTGATTCACCTATACAATTCTGTACTGTTCTTTCAACATTCACACACATTGAACTATAATAAGCTAAGAAGATCTAATTCTAATATAGAATTAGGAGACTTGAGCATGAATTTACAACCAACAGTTAAGCCTCTTGAACAAGGGCTCTAAAAATAGTCTTACTAATAATAGAGATGCAAACTTAATACTACAACTTAAACTCATCATGCAAACACTTGGTTCTGTCCTCAAAAATAGCTTTCTAGACGCATAGGTAACCGACGCCGATTCCTGCCTGCTTGCCTGTGACCAACGTCGATCGATCCCCTGCCGACGCCGGCGTCTCTTGAACTGCACCTGACCGACATCGATCGCTCCTAACCGTGACTGTGTAACTACTGTAACTCTACAATCCACTCCTTGGTGAATCTTTTAGGCTCCACACCTTAACAATCTCCCACTTGGAGATAAACAGCTGCACCAGTACTTGTACAACAACATCTTCTAGCTCCTCCATCTTTAACTCAATCATGAAGACCAATAGAAGTTGAATGAAGATTCAACTTCTCCTTTGTAACTGGCTTGGTTAACATATCAGTAGGATTCTTATTTGTATGGATCTTCTCCAGCTTCAACTCACCATCTTCCAATGCCTGTCTTATGAAGTGGTACCTAAGTTATATGTGCTTTGTTCTTGAATGAAATGCTGAATTCTTAGCCAAATGAATTGCACTCTGACTATCACTGTATAATCTACAACTCTCTTGCTCCTTTCCAAGCTCTTCCATGAACTATGTCATCCATATCATCTCTTTGCTAGCCTCTGTGACTGCAATATACTCTGCTTTTGTAGTTGACAAGGCAACAACCTTCAGCAACTTTAATATCCAGCTAACCGTTGTTCCACCAATAGTGAAAACATATCCTGTGGTGCTCCTCCTGCCATCCAAATCACCTACCATATCTGAATCTACATAACCATGTAGAGAAGTATCTGAACCTCCATAGCACAAGTGCCTACTGTTGGTTCCTCTCAGATATCTAAGGATCCACTGAACTGCTTTCCAATGTTCCTTCCCTGGATTGGCCATATACTTACAACTCCCACTGCTTGGGCAATATCTGGTCTAGTACACACCATTGCATACATTAAACTCCCTAATACGGAAGAATATGGAACTTTACTCATGTACTCTACCTCATCATGTGAATTACGACATTTTTCTTTACTCAACTTAAAATGTCCAGCCAAAGGTGTGCTTACCAATTTTGCATCTTGCATATTGAACCGTTTCAACACCTTGTCCACATAATCCTCTTGAGACAAAATCAACCTGTGATTTTTCCTGTCTCTCTTAATGCTCATGCCAAGGATTTTATTTGCTACTCCCAAATCCTTCATGGAAAATGTTTGAGCTAATTTCACCTTAAGCTCAGAGATATCCTGCATGTGTGATCCTACAACCAGCATATTATCTACATACAACAACAGAATAATATATCTACCATTATCCAATCTCTTAAAATACACACAATGGTCAGATTGACACCTACTGTAGTCATTCTTAGTCATAAGGTCAAATTTCAAATACCACTATCTAGGAGCTTGCTTGAGGCCATACAAGCTTTTCTTCAATCTGTACACTAACTTCTCTTTACCTTTGACCTCAAATCCTTCTGGCTGTTCCATATATATTTCCTCATCCAAATCTCCATGAAGAAACATTGTCTTAACATCAAGCTGCTCAAGATGCAAATCCTCAATAGCAACTAAAGACAGTACAATCCGTATAGAAGTCATTTTAACAACAGGAGAAAAAATCTCACCAAAATCAATACCTAGCTTTTGTGCAAATCCTTTCACTACCAACCTGGCCTTATATCTCATCTGTCCATTCTCACCTTTTTTCAATTTGTAAGTCCATCTGTTCTTCAGTGCCTACTTATCAGCTGGCAACTCAACCAAATCCCATGTTTGGTTCTCTCTCAAGGACTCCATCTCCTCAACCATGCCATGCTCCCACTGATTTTTAGACTCCACCTATAATGCTTCTTCAAAACTCTCTGGTTCTCCACCATCAGTTAGCAATAAATAGAATAATGAAGGGGAATATCGAATTGGAGGCTTACTTACCCTTTTTGACCTCCTGATGGGCGTCTGAGACTCATTCACAACACACTGTCTACCCAAATTCTCTGACAGTGACCGACCTCGATCACTTCAACGCCTGTTATTGGCCGACGTCAGTTCTACCTAATCAAAGTCGGTGCTTGTCCTGCCGACGTTGGTCCCTGTATTGCCGACATCGGTTTCTATCCTGTCGACGTCAGTTCTTACCCTACCAACGTTGGTCTCTGTGTTTTCCTTCAAGTGATTATTTCTTTTTCCCGCGAGCTCATATTGGATCGTCACCTCGTCCAATTCTCCATTGCTCTGCCCAGATTGATTCAACTTCTTTAACTGATCACTATACATCACTTTTTCATTGAAAATAACATCACGGCTCCTAATTATCTTATTAGTTCCTAGATTCCAAAATTTAAAACCAAAATCATCTGAGCCATAGCCAATAAATGTGCACCTCATAGACTTAGCATCTAACTTCTTTCTATTTTCCTTATCTACGTGCATAAAGGCTTCACAACCAAAAACTTTGAGGAATGAGAGATCTACCTTTTTACCTATCCATGCCTCTTCTGGAATTCCACCATCCAGAGCTGTAGAGGGTCCTCTGTTAATTAGGTACACTGCAGTGTCAATAGCTTCTGCCCAAAACTCTAAGGGCAAACCAGCATGCAATCTCATACATCTTGTATGCTCCATGATTGTTCTGTTCATCCTTTCAGCAATTCCATTCTGTTGAGGTGTCCTTGGAACCATCCTTTGCCTACAAATTCCATACATATAACAATACCAGTTGAACTTACAGCTGTAGAACTCACCACCATTGTCAGATCTCAGGCACTTCAATCTTTTGCCTATTTCATTCTCAACCATAGCTTTCCAAATCTTAAAATTATCAAATACATCAGATTTCTTCTTAATACAATAGATCCATACCTTTCTTGTAGCATCATCTATGAACAAAACATAGTACTGTGATCCTCCAATAGAAGCTACCTGAGCTGGTCCCCACACGTCTGTGTGAACAAGCTACAACTTATGCTTCTTCTTTGTTGACCCAGTCTAGAGAAAACTCACTCTCTTCTGTTTTCCAAAAACATAGTGCTCACAAAAATCCAGATCTATGCTTTTCAAATTTGAAAGCTTACCTTTAGACTTAAGAATTGATATTCCCTTCTCACTCATGTGGCCAAGCCTTGAGTGCCACAATTTTGCATCCACATCTGAAGTAGATAATACAGAAGGAGAATTGTTAGTAACACAATTACATAAATAGAGAGTACCTACTCTCTTACCTCTGGCCATAACAAGTGCACCCTTGGTCACCTTCCAAGATTCAGCTGTGAGAGTTACTCTACAACCCTCATCCCCTAACTTTCCTACAGAAATCAAATTCCTCTTCAAGCTAGGAACATGCATAACATCTCTCAACACCCATGTGTTGCCATTCTACATTTTCAACTGCACTTTACTTTTGCCAATAATTTTACAAGGCTCATCATCCCCTAGATACACTATTCCAAAATCTCCATGGATATAGTCACTAAAATATTCTCTATTAGGGGTAGCATGAAAAGATGCACCAGAATCTAAAACCCAAGATTCTATATTATTATGCAAAGAGAATATTAAAGCATCTTGTGCAATACCTGCAACCTTTACTTCTTCCTTTCCCTCATGCTGATTGTCCTCCTTAGGCTTTGACCAGCAATCTCTACTTATGTGCCCCATCTTTCCACAATTCCAGCATTGTGGCTTCCTGCCATTTCTGGATTTGGATCTACCTCTCCCCTTAGACTTAGATCTTGATCTCCCTTTCTTGCTCTTTTCTTTCTGCCTTCCCCTGCTCTCAAAACTTAAAGCATTCCCTGATGTTTCCTCTATGCTTTTCCTACGAATTTCCTCATTCAAGATAACACTAACAACATCCTCTACTTTTAAAATATTTGAAGCAGATGCAGTATTACTAACTGCCATTACTAAGCTATGCCAGCTTTCAAGCAAAGAACATAATATTAAAAGAGCTTTTATTTCATCATCAAACACTATTTTGACTGAACTTAATTGATTTACAATTCCATGGAAATCATTTAGGTGATTAGATACAGATCCACCTTTCTGCATACGCAAATTAAATAATTGCTTCATAAGATATACCTTATTAGAAGCTGAGGGTTTTTCATACAAATTTGCTAAAGTAGTCATCAACTCTACCATTATTTTTCCCTGTGACAAATTAGATATCACAGTAGATGCTACACTCAGTCTTATAGACCCCAGAGCCTTTCTATCAAGAACTTCCCATTCTTCATCATCCATGTCTGTGGGCTTCTTTGCAATCCCACCTAACGATAAGTATAGATATTTCTGATATAGATAGTCCTCTATCTGCATTCTCCAATGTTTATAATTTTTGCCATTGAAATTCTCCATTCTTAGTTTACTTTCTTCTACCATTGCTTCTCCCACTCAAACAGAAATCCTTGCAGAAACCCTTGTGAGTAACCTGTAATCAATACACACTACACAGATCTGAACCACCTGTTAGTGAACCTGAGCTTTGATACCACTTGTGGATATCAAGCTCTAAACCTGGGGATCAACCAACAATATGATTACACTTATGAAAGTAATAAACTGTGGAATTAAATTAGAAGATAAGTAGCTAGAATGATAAATAGCAAAGAACAAGAGATACAAGAAACCACCCTGAAAACTTGTATTAAACTCTTTACAGAAGGAATACAATTAAAGAAACTTCTTTCTTCCACACCTCTCTCAGATGTACAAGATCTCTCTCTAGATCTCTTTCCCTTAAGAGCTCTCTCTCTCAAGTATAATCAATTCCAACAACCTGGATTGATTCACCTATACAATTATGTACTGTTCTTTCAACATTCACACACATTGAACTACAATAAGCTAAGAAGATCTAATTTTAATATAGAATTAGGAGACTTGATCATGCATTTACAACCAACAGCTAAGCCTCTTGAACAAGGGCTCTAAAAAAGTCTTACTAATAATAGAGACGCGAACTTAAGACTACAACTTAAACTCATCATGCAAACACTCAGTTCTATCCTCGAAAATAGCTTTTTGGACGCATAGGTAACCGACGCTGGTTCCTGCCTGCTTGCCTGTGACCAAGGTCAGTTGATCCCCTGTCGATGCCGACGTCTCTTGAACTACACTTGACTGACGTTGATCGCTCCTGACCGACGCCAGTGACTATGTAACTGCTGCAACTCTGCAATATGCTCCTTGGTGAAGCTTTTAGGCTCCACACCTTAACACAATCGATAAATAACATGGACCCCACATACAAGTACACTTATCGAAGACTAGAGGTGAACTTAAACCCACATGTCAAGATATAATTGGGCCACTTGGATGGCCATAAAATTACCATTACTATTGACATCATAGTTATACCTACATTTTTTAATTATCCCCCTTTTTTTGAAACTTTAGGGAGCTATGGCATGATTTATTTTATTGCCTTCTAACTTAAAGAAAGTTTTGTGATCTGTATTTGACAATAATAAACTATGTTGGCTTTCCTCTATGTTTAATCTATTTTAACTTATAAAAATCCCATTGGTCATTCCTAGGTACATATTGGACCTAGATGTGTATATGCCTAGATTTTTGGGTCCTAAACTCGGGGTGCCTAGAGTAGATGCTTGATGATGGAAATAGGTTGGGAGGAAAGTCCTTCCTTGTTATTTTGTTGTTACAATGGAGTGAGGAAAAAAACACTAGACAATTTGAATTTTGGAACATATTTTATGATATTTTATTATTGGCCGAGTTAGATCTATGAACAATTTATTAATCAACTTAAAATATCTTTCAATTGTCACGAAAAATGCAATTCAATCTACCTATATCTGGTTATTTAGGGATGTTCCTTTAAGTATAGGTAGGTTGATATAGAACTTGTAATCAAATACCTTCTTGGAAAGATGAACTAACATGTTTAATTTTAGTAAGCCCAATATTATAACTATTGATTAAGACATAAATAAAATACATGTTTTGGATTATAAAAGATGATATCTTGGTTCTTAGGTAGAAATTATGTCTAGATAGATAGAATTCTCAATATTAGCATGATATCATTCAACTATCTAATATATGATAATGTTATGGTATTATATGACCTTAAATAAGATTTGGTTAAGACTGTTAGTCATTTAGTTTCTAGCTAGTTATATTTAGATTTAAAATTAAAAAAATTGGAAATAGGGAAGGTGAGATTAATTCATCTTAAATTTTTTTGTTAAATTTATCTTTTGCTATCAAAGTTTCTTTCCCTATAAAATTTACCAATATGAAGAAAAACAATAAAATAATGAGTTATGATAGGCATTCATTTATATTTAATTTTATCATGTAAGTACCAATATAGTAGGGTAGGAAATGACCTACCATGTCTCAACAAGTCACTACCTAGTCTAGATCACAAAGTCTAAATTCAACCCCATAACCACTTACCTTGGAATCACATGTCTTTGGTGAGTCAAGTTGATTAATACTACATATATGAGATAAAATAATTCAAATAATTCCTCTCCATTTGCATTCCTACTCTTTGTATTCAACAAGCACCATAAAATATGTCCTGGTATTATTGCAAAGTTATCATTGATGTCATGTGTCTATACACTATCATTAATGTAAAAATAATCACATGAAGGTGGCCACAGTGTATATGAGTCTCTATATGATTGATTAAGGATGATGTCATCAAGTGACAAGAAGGCTTTGAGCATGGAATATATATTCTGGTGCAATAAGGAGCATGATGGATCCATGAGGTAAAATTACAAAGGCATAAGAGTATGACTGAGGTCATTTGAACATGTGTTTAATATATTGAACTACTCAGGTATGTTGTATAGTATGACTCCAAGAGGTAGAGAACCTAGTAGGTCTATGTGATTAGACTAGAGGCATGACAATGGTAATATAGATATGTATGAGAAAATAAATGGTAAAAACATGATTAGAGTATGATTGACATCTTGTTAACATAGTAATAAGGTTCAAATAACATCTATAGTGGTACAAAGATCAAGGTTGAGTTCTAGTCCTTACATGAAAGACCTAGTATGAACAAACATGCTTGGTAGCTTATTAAGATGAGCAATGTATGACTTGTATGAACAAGTTTGACAACTTGTGAACATATTATGGAGGTATTTGACATGTTGATTATTTATTGAAAATAATACAATAGGTTTCTAAGTGCTTTCAATATTCAAGTATGATAGGTAGTTCTAGACCTAAAATGTATAGAGACCTAATGAGGTCCAAAAAGAGGGTCAAGTTTAGTTCTCAAGTTGATAGAGTCCATGTGAGCATATAATGAGGGTTAACATGTTGATTCAAGAATGATGACTAAGTCTAAGGTCATGGATTGAATATGAAGGCAATAAATCACATTAGAAGGTCCCTTGTGCATGAAAATTAAAGGTTTTCAAGCTTGAGAAGGAAGTTGAGATGTTCATTAGAATGTGTAGAGTTTGAATGATGACGTAAATCTTTTGGGAGAGATGGAACATGTTATTAAGAATGTTTTCCAAGTATTTGGAAGTGGTTTTAGGTATAGGGCTTTATGAACATTAGTTAAATATTAAAAACATGAGTTATAAGATGATTAGAATTCAAGGTATCTAAGTTGGTGTTTGGTTGCCTGTGGGTTTGGAGCCTCCTTACAAAATGGAGCTTGTATAAGACTAGTTTGGTGGGTGATCAACTAGGTAGGGTTTGGATCTCCTTTTGAATTTGTTTCTTCACTAAACATTAGATTTTGAAATTATATGATAGTATTCCATGTGTATGGTTCAATGGGTTTTATCCCCTAAGAGGGTTTTCCCACATATCTCTTGTGTTCTCTTATATGCTTGTGTATTTGTTTGATTATGCATTGATATCTTATGTGAATGTATGCTTCATGAAATGATAAATGGAATTGAATATATATTTTTATGCAATTGATTCACCCCCCTCTTGGTAGCTACTTCCAATAGGTATACCAACAATTATTTCTATCCAATCATTAAACTGTAGTACATCCTTGATAAATTTCCATTATAGTTGGGATTTATGTTAGATGAATTTACATTATAGTTTAGATTTATGTTATAGTTGATGTCATGCCACACCCTGTGATACAAGTTTTTTGTGAGATATTTATCTCATCTTTTCTTTGTTGCCTTTGCATGCATGTGTGAGTTAATGAATCTACTTTATAGTCTTAACTAGGGCATAGAAAAGGGATAACATGATTGATATTTATTTGATGTATAATGTTTATCCACTTGTGGTTGCATGGTATTTTACTATGAAATATAGTAATATTAATAATCACCTTTGACAAATGGTAATGACATTCAATGAAGGAAGATTTATTTCCTAGTTTGGTAGATCCAATATGTAGTTCGGTTCTAAAAACAAAATTCTATTCAATGCCCATAGTCTCTACTCTATTTCATATTACATATACACATATATAATATATGTGTGGTATGTTTTCTAGTGCTAACATGCATAACCTATAATAAGTTATATGAATTCACAATATAATATATGAGTATAAGAAGTTTGTTTGAGTTTGTGTAGTGTGTGAGGTTAAAGCATAATTTTAGAGTTCTTGAAATTATCAAAATGGATACAAAGAGATTTGAAATAGTGATTTGTAAAATAATGAATAAATTTGAAAGTGTGGTTGAGAAGATTAGTGAAGTGTTAGATGTAGTGAAGAATATGAAAATAAGTTTGAATGCAAATGAGATTGATAGAAGAATAGGTTTTGCACATGTTTGTGATGAGAGTGAAGAGAAAGAACAATAGAGAGTTGAATCAAGAAGATATATACTAGTTAATGAAGATAGATAAGATGGAGATAGGTTGATGGAAGCTATATGAAGAATAGCCAAGGGAGTATAAATGGAAGTGCCTAGTTTTAGTAGTTATCTAAACCTAGAGTACCTTATTGATTGGTTAAATGAAATGGATTTTTTTTAAAGGATGAGGTTGAAGAGCCTAGAAGAGTTAAAGTATCTAAGATAAAGCTCAAAGGGCATGCACATTTAAGATGGATAGAATATAGATGAAAATATACAGAAGAGGAAAATAAAATATTACCAAGGGGTGTAAAATTAGAGATAATCTAAATGGTAAATTTATGCCATTAGACTATGTTTTGATTCTATCCAAATAAATTCAAAACATATTATAAAAAAGTGAAATTACTAAATGAATACATTGAGGAGTTCTAAAATTAACTATCAAATCTGCACACTTTGATGTAGACAAGGAAAAAGTAGGATGGTGTGTAATTGGTTTTCAATTATGTGCATTTATGTTGTAAATGAGTTTGCCTCCATGTCATCGAACCCCATATTCAACGATACCATCAAATTATTTAACTTTTTGGATTAGTATGCTCAGCTATATCCATGTCCACATCCAATGTGGGAGTGGTCATTGCACTTTTTGAGTCATCAATATGATTGGAAGTGTTTTATAGCATTAGAAGTTACTATTTAAGACTGGTAACCATGCACACATAATGATCAATTGTAGCTACATGTTGATAAAACACAAAGGAAGATTAAAATAATGGTATCTCTTTTCAAGAACAATGTAAGACATCATAGAATAATTTATCATTATAGGGTGATTGAGATTCCAATCAGTCTACCCCCATAATTACTTACATGACTTGCATCCAGTAGAAAGGGGTGTATAGATTTTAAGGTGGCAAGTTATTTGATTAGACATTTACTATTATGAAGGGTCGATGAGGATAACATGACATTAATTTGATTATGATAAGGCTCCATATCCCACATATAAAAAATTAGTTTATATTATTGGGATAAGGATTTGTGGAGCAATAAAGATTTTAATAAATGATGGGGAGGAAAAAAATGATAGGTAGTAGGTTCTATTCTATGGATGCCCATGAAATAAGGGGAATGGATCTACAAGGAATGGTGTAAGGAACATCTCAAAGCTCTCTAGTCAACAACACCCCTTTAATGAAAGTTACATTATCTTTGGTTTGTTGTTCATCATACCTTTCTAACTTTAATTTTAATCAAATTTCTAGCCCAATTTGTGTGGTGTGCAAACTACACCACATCAAACTAGAATCATAATCCTCTTTACCTAAATGATATGACCATCCTAATGTTGGGGATCAACCAACAATGTTGATTACTATATGAAAGCAATAAATGTGGAATTAAACCAAAAAGATAAGTAACTAGAATTAGATAATAGAAAACAATAAGAGATACAAGAAACCACCCTGAAAACTTGTATTAAACTCTTTACAGAAGGAATACAATTGAAGAAACTTCTTTTCTTCCACACACCTCTTAGATGTACAGATCTCTTCCTAGATTTCTTTCCCTCAAGAGCTCTCTCTCTCAATTACAATCAACTCCAACAACCTAGATTGATTCACATATACAATTCTGTACTATTCAATTCAACATTCTACACACACTAAGCTATGAAGAATTATCCCTATTATATAGAATTAGGGATCATGAGCAATGCAATTACAACTAATAGATGCACCTCCTAATCAAGGGCTCTAAATAGTCTTACTAATAATAGAGATGTAGACTTAAGACTATCACTTAATCCTACCATGCAAACACTCTATTCTGTCCACGACAATAACATTCTAGACGCACAGGTAATCGACATCGGTTCCTGCCTATTTTCCTATGACCGACGTCGATCGATCCATGACCGACACTGACATCTCCTAATCTACTCTTGACTGACGTCAGTCGCTCCTAATCGATGCCAGTGACTGTGTAAATCCTTCAACATTCAAACTCGCTCATTTGGTGAAGCTTTTAGCTCCACACCTTAACAATCTCCCACTTGGAGATAAACAACTGCACTAGTACCTGTACATCAACATCTTCTAGCTTCTCCATCTTTGACTCAATCATGAAGACCTACAAAATTTGAATGAAGATTCAAATTCTCTTTTGTTACTGGCTTGGTTAACATATTTGCAGGGTTCTTATTTGTATGGATCTTCTCCAGCTTCAACTCACCATCCTCCAATACCTATCTTATGAAGTGGTACCTAAGCTGTATGTGCTTTGTTCTTGAATGAAAGGCTGAATTCTTAGCCAAATGAATTACACTTTGACTATCACTATATAATCTACAAATCTCTTGCTCCTTTCCTAGCTCTTCCATGAACCGTGTCATCCATATCATCTCTTTGCTAGCCTCTGTGACTATAATATATTCTGCTTCTATAGTTGACAAGGCAACAACCTTCAGCAACTTTGATATCCAGCTAACTGCCATTCCACCGACAGTGAAAACATAACCTATGGTGCTTCTCCTGCCATCCAAATCACCTACCATATCTGAATCTACATAACCATGTAGAGAAGTATCTGAACCTCTATAGCACAAATGCCTACTGCTGGTTCCTCTCAAATATCTAAGGATCCACTGAACTGCTTTCTAGTGTTCCTTTCCTGGATTGGCCATATACTTACTTACAACTCCCATTGCTTGGGCAATATCCGGTCTAGTACATACCATTGCATACATTAAACTCCCTACTATAGAAGAATATGGAACTCTACTCATGTACTCTACCTCATCAAGTGAATTAGGACATTGTTCTTTACTCAACTTAAAATGTCCAGCCAAAGGTGTGCTTACCGGTTTTGCATCTTGCATATTGAACCATTTCAACACCTTGTTCACATAATCCTCTTGAGACAAAATCAACTTGTGATTTTTCCTGTCTCTCTTAATACTCATGCCAAGGATTTTCTTTGTTGATCCCAAATCCTTCATGGCAAACATGTGAGCTAATTTCACCTTAAGTTCAGAGATATCTTGCATGTGTGATCCTGCAACCAGCATATCATCTACATACAACAATAAGATAATATATCTACCATTATCCAATCTCTTAAAATACACACAATGGTCAGATTGACACCTACTATAGCCATGCTTAGTTATAAACCTGTCAAATCTCAGATATCATTGTCTAGGAGCTTGCTTGAGGCCATACAAGCTTTTCTTTAATCTGCACACTAACTCCTCCTTACCTTTGACCTCAAATCCTTCTGGCTGATCCATATATATTTCTTCATCCAAATCTCCATGAAGAAATGTTGTCTTAACATCAAGCTGCTCAAGATGTAAATCCTCAATAGCAACTAAAGACAATACAGTCCATATAGAAGTCATTTTAACAACGGGAGAAAAAATCTCACCAAAATCAATACCTAGTTTTTGTGCAAATCCTTTCACTACCAACCTGGCCTTATATCTCATTTGTCCATTCTCACCTTCTTTCAATCTGTAGATCCATTTGTTCTTCAGTGTCTTCTTTCCTGCTGGCAAATCAACCAAATCCCATGTTTGGTTCTCTTTCAAGGACTCCATTTCCTCAACCATGCCACGCTCCCACTGATTCTTGGATTCCACCTGTATTGCTTCATCAAAACTCTCTAGTTCTCCACCGTCAGTAAGCAATAAATAGAATAATGAAGGGGAATATCAAATTAGAGGTTTACTTACCCTTTCTGACCTCTTGATGGGCGTCTGAGACTCATTCACAACACGCTGTCTGCCCAAATTCTCTGGCAGTGACCGACCTAGATCACTTCCAAGCCTGTAACTGGCCGACGTCAGTTCTGCCTGATTGATGTCGGTTCCTTCCTGGCCAATGTCAGTCACTGTATGATCAACATCAGTTCCTATTTTGCCGATGTCAGTTCCTGCTAGATTGACATCGGTCTCTGTGTTTTCCTATCTATGATTAATTTTTCCCACGAGCTCATTTTGGACCGTCACCTCGTCCAATTCTCCATTGCTCTGCCCAGATTGATTCAGCTGATCACTATACATCACTTTTTCATTGAAAACAACATCACAGCTCCTAATTATTTTGCTAGTTCCTAGATTCCAAAACCTGAATCCAAAATCATCAGAGCCATAGCCAATAAATGTGCACCTCATAGACTTAGCATCCAACTTCTTTCTATTTTCCTTATCAACATGCACAAAGGCTTCACAACCAAAAACTTTGAGAAATGAGAGATCTACCTTTTTACCTATCCATGCCTCTTCTGGAATTCCACCATCTAGAGCTGTAGAGGGTCTTCTGTTAATCAGGTACACTGCAGTGTCAACAGCTTCTACCCAAAACTCTAATGGCAAACCAGCATGTAATCTCATACACCTTGAACGCTCCATTATTGTTCTGTTCATCCTTTCAGCAACTCCATTTTGCTAAGGTGTCCTTGGAACCATCCTTTGCCTGCGTATTCCATGCATATAAAAATACCAGTTGAACTTGTAGCTGCAGAACTCACCACCATTGTCAGATCTCAGGCACTTTAATCTCCTGCTTGTTTCATTCTCAACCATAGCTTTCCAAATCTTAAAAGTCTCAAATACACCAGATTTATTCTTAATACAATAGACCCATACCTTTCTTGTAGCATCATCTATGAATGAAACATAGTACTGTGATCCTCTAATAAAAGCAACCTGAGCCGGTCCCCACACATCTGTGTGAACAAGCTACAACTTGTGCTTCTTCTTTGTTGATCCAGTCTTGAGAAAACTCACTCTCTTCTGTTTTCTAAAAATACAGTGCTCACAAAAATCTAGATCTATGCTTTTCAAATCTGAAAGCTTACCTTTTGACTTAAGAATAGACATTCCCTTCTCACTCATGTGGTTGAGCCTAGAGTGCCACAACTTTGCATCCACATCTAAAGTAGATAATACAGAAGGAGAATTATTTGTAACACAATTACATAAATAGAAAGTACCTACTCTCTTACCTCTGGCCAATACAAGTGCACCCTTGGTCACCTTCCAAGATTCAGCTATGAGAGTTACTGTACAACCCTCATCTCGTAACTTTCCTACAGAAATCAAATTCCTCTTCAAGCTGGGAACATGCATGACATCTCTCAACACCCATGTGTTGCCATTCTACATTTTCAGCTGCACTTTTCCTTTGCCAACAATTTTACAAGGCTCATCATTCTCAAATAAACTATTCCAAAATCTCCATGGACATATTCACTAAAATATTCTCTATTAGGGGTAGCATGAAAAGAGGCACCAGAATCTAACACCCAAGATTCTATATTATTATGCAAAGAGAATATAAGAGCATCTTGTGCAATACCTGCAACTTTTGCTTCTTCCTTACCTTCATGCTGATTGTCTTCTTTAGGCTTTGACCAACAATCTTTACTCATGTGTCCTATCTTTCCACAATTCCAGCATTGTGGCTTTCTGCCATTTCTGGATTTGGATCTACCTCTCACCTTTTACTTAGGCCTTGATCTCCCTTTCTTGCCCTTCTCTTTTTGCCTTTCCCTGCTCTCAAAACTTAAAGAATTCCCTGATGTTTCCTCTGTGCTTTTCTTACAAATTTCTTCATTCAAGATTACACTAACAACATCCTCTACTTTTAAAATATTTAAAGTAGATGCAGTATTACTAACTGCCATTACCAAGCTATGCCAGCTTTCAGGCAAAGAACATAATATTAAAAGAGCTTTAATTTCATCATCAAACACTATTTTGACTGAATTTAATTGATTTACAATTCCATGGAAATAATTAAGATGATTAGATACAAATCCACCTTCCTACATTCGCAAATTAAATAATTGCTTCATAAGATATACCTTATTTGAAGCTGAGGGTTTTTCATATAAATTTGCTAAAGTAGTCATCAAATCTACCGTTGTCTTTGCCTGTGATAAATTAGATATCATAGTAGATCCCAGACTCAATCTTATAGATCCAAGAGCCTTTCTGTCAAGAACTTCCCATTCTTCATCATCCATGTCTTTGGGCTTATTTAAAACCCCACCTAACAGTAAGTATAGATCTTTCTGATACAGATAATCCTCTATCTACATTCTCTAATGCTGATAATTCTTGCCATTAAACTTCTCCATTCTCAGTTTAATTTCTTCTGCCATTGCTTCTCCCACTCAAATAGAAATCCCTGTGAGTAACCTGTAATCAAAAACACTAACCAGATCTGAACCACCTATTAGTCAACCTGAGCTCTGATACCACTTGTTGGGGATCAACCAACAATGTTGATTACTATATGAAAGCAATAAATGAGGAATTAAACTATAAAGATAAGTAACTAGAATCAGATAATAGCAAACAATAAGAGATACAAGAAACCACCCTGAAAACTTGTATTAAACTCTTTACAGAAGGAATACAATTGAAGAAACTTCTTTTCTTCCACACCTCTCTCAGATGTACAGATCTCTTCCTAGATCTCTTTCCCTCAAGAGCTCTCTCTCTCAATACAATCAACTCCAACAACCTGGATTGATTCACATATACAATTATGTACTGTTCAATTCAACATTCTACACACACTAAGCTATGAAGAATTATCCCTATTATATAGAATTAGGGATCATGAGCAATGCAATTATTACCTTGAAAACACTCTGTTCTGTCCATGGAAATAGCATTCTAGATGCATAGGTAACTGACATCGGTTCCTACCTGTTTGCCTGTGATCGACGTCAGCCGATCCATGACCGACGCTGGCATCTCCTGGTCTGCTCCTGACCGATGTCAGTTGCTCCTGACCGATGCCGGTGACTGTGTAAATCCTACAACATTCAAACTCTCTCATTTGGTGAATCTTTTAGCTCCACACCTTAACACCTAAAACTTTATAACCAACACATAATACACTAATGTTTTTTCCCTTACCTAAATATTTTTCTACCTTGAAAGTTACATGCCCCTTTGTAATGAGTGACAACCATATAATTCATAAAGATGCCTTGAATATAGATCTAATGTTTGATATGGAACCCATAGTGTATAATACCATTAGAAAACCTTGTTATCACCCTTCATCATTGTTGATTATTTTACCTTGAAATATTTCACCATTTGCATGTTTTGTATGGCCTTTCCCTTTCTTCATGGGGTCTGAGTATATTATTTTTGTATATTCTTAAGCATAATGTAATTTCTCTTGGTGTTAATATATTGTTATCATAGATACATCTTGTCCTAACATCTTTGTTTACTTCATAAAATCATTGGAATAATCATTATTTTAATATATAAAAATATTATAATATAAACAAGAATATAAAAAAAATTGTTCGAATGATGTGAACATTGGACTATGAATTAAAATATTTATACAACAAATTAAATATCTATTTTATAAAATATAATGATAAATAAAGGAGTTTTTGGGACATGGTATAATCAGTGGGAGAAGTTTGTGGCATGAGGGATTCCCAATACTATCAAGATTATAACGGCTAGTCTAAAATGTTGGGGGAGAGGGCCCTATCTATATATGGCACCCTATAGTTTTATATGGTGCCTATTCATATCTGATCTCAATTCATCTCATCAATCCCAAAAAAAACATGACCATAG
This sequence comes from Torreya grandis, assembly GCA_037957365.1. Lineage (NCBI taxonomy): Eukaryota > Viridiplantae > Streptophyta > Pinopsida > Cupressales > Taxaceae > Torreya > Torreya grandis. The sequence continues at coordinate 3,174,768 of JARHVA010000575.1, read as the reverse complement.
TACACACACATTAGGTATATGTCCTTTCTAGACATAGAGATAAATACATATTTGTAGTCTATTGAAAGTGTGAAGGGGCTTTCTGAGCCTGTTGAAATCCTTGACTGAAATAAAATGTGGTTCTAGTTGAGTTGAAATAGTTGAGATAAAAATAATGGTGGTGATTTTGCTCTTAGGCTGAGTTAAATAAAATAAAAGAATATAAATTGCTATGGAAACACCGTTAATGCTGCTTCGAGAGGTTTGAACCCTATGGATATAGAAGGCCACCTGAGGCATATTCTTTTCTCAGGGAACATCATCATCAATCTAAATAGTTGTCTGCATGTTCATCCAATATAAATATGTTTGGTTTGTAGTAGGTCATTTGTTTGAATCATGAGAGAAGCATTTTAATCACTGAACCTATGGCTCAATTAGCACCTTCTTATGCTTTGCTACTTCAAAAATACTAGTTTTGCAACATGGAAGATCATCCACCTTTCATGGTTGTTTAAGGGGTTAGTAGTAATAATAATACTAATAATAATCATTTTGAGGAGGATGGTAGGTTTAGGGGCTTAATGTCACATAATATTTATCTCTATGGTAGTCATCCCTTGCAAAGCGATCTCCTCACAGGTCTTTTCTTCAAAGTGTTTTGGTTGCAAAGGTATGCATAACAATTTTAGTTATTTGGTTCTATTTTGTTTATACATTTGGCACAAATATAATGGATCATTTCTTTTCCAATAGAACATTTATTTCTAAAATGGTTTGAGAATCCTGATCTGTACTACATTATTTTTTCATTTTTTTAAATGACTTCAATAATTGTGCATTACTAAAATAATCTTAAGTTGTAAAAAAATATTAGGATTTTGATTTTTAAAAATATATTTTTATTTATAAAATATTTAGAATTAAAAATAGGAAATGCATTTTTTTAAAATCTAAATTTTATATTATAAAATGCAAAATAATAATTAATTATATAATAATTATAATATATAATATAGTAATATTATATTGTATTAAATAATATTATAAGAATCACATTATTATATTATAATATATTATATTGTATTACATTCTAATATAATTAAAATACTATATAATTATTTATATTATATACTAATATACATAAGTTATATGTTGTTTATTATTTATTTGGTATGTTTTTGTTGTTGTAGTAGATATGAAAGTTTTTTTTACATCACAACTATTATATAGAATAGATATTAAATATTGAGAGAATTACCTCTTCCACATCATTTATAAGAACTTTAGCTTTATAATTAATGCTATATACAATAAAAAAAAAGAGAAGTGTTTGTAATTATTGTTATGTAAAATATATTTTATAGCTTCAACACTTTCATCATTAATATATATTATAAAAACTTATATAATTTTAAAATATATATTATATAATCTAATATTTATATAAATTATATAATGTGTGTGTGTGTCTGTCTATATATATATATATATATATATATATATAATACAATATTTTTACAAAAAAAAAATTGATAATTGAATAATACGACTAAAAACAAAAAATATTTATAAGGTAGTGAAGAAAAAATACAAACATTTAGTAAAAATATACAAATTAAAGTATTTTATTGCTGTAGTAAATCGAATATGAACTACTTTTATCTAACCTCTAGTTTTTTTATACCATGGGGACAATTGCTAGTCTAAATGGGGATGGGATTAAGGATAGTGCATATATTAGTTGGTGGGCCTAACTGAATCTCCTGCATTATTTAAATTTAGGGGGCACCATTTATCTTGGGTGGTAAATTAGAATTTTAAATCTACATGGCATTTTGGGGGAAATCAAAATCATATTTCATTTTCTTTTAAGAGGCAATAGGCTTAGTTTAATCACTGAATATTTGAAAGTAGTGATAACATGGTGGAGTGGATAGAGAGGTCAAGAAATATGTGCAGTAATCCATCCATCATTATTAGATTGGGATGATATTACAACTTTTAGCAAGGGTGGTAGGCATTGTGAGTAAAACCTTTACTCCTCCATTGGCTCAACTCATAATTCTATTTCAAGTTTATAAGTGAATATATTATTTTATTTATTAAGGGTAACAAAATATTTTATGCTTATTTAGAAGAAAATATAGATGTTATTCCTTCTAAAATTATGTGGATTTACATTTGGGTGCTTTAATTTGAGAGACTAATAGATCCAAAGGAAAATATTTAAGAACATATAGGAGTGTACTCACAAGCTATATCTACCATAAGAAGAACAAGATCTTCATATCTAGGTGGCCACTTGGCTGTCTTGGAACCAACACAGACCATAATAAAATCTATTGCATAATAGAATTGAACTACAAGTCACACTGCAACTGGCACAAAACTTTGTATGATTTTAAAAGTTCCTACTTGCAACATGTAACAAAATATATTTGCATGAATCAGTTTCCATTTTTGTGATATCTGCTGAGAGTCCTTCCATTCCATTTCATTTATTCACAATACCACTAAATCTATCAAAAACAAAATGGAAACATTCTAAGACAACTAAACTTGTTGTGTTCTGCTACCTAGTTTGAAAGGGAAAGATGGTAAAACAACTAGACTATTTGTCACTAGCCACCTAATTTAAAATTTTCAGTGGTAGATTATGCCACTTAGTTTCCATTTTTATGATAGACAATGTTATAAATAATAAAGAGATCCATTGCAAAGCCATGTTTACAAAGAAACCAAGGCTCAGTTCACAAGATCAAAGATATGGTCTGCCAAAGGCATTGGAACTAATTGTCTAAATAGATCATGGCATAAGTGTACATATGAAATGAGATAAGATGAGATAAATTTTAATACCCTTTAGAATAAAATTGGTCTGTATGAACTATCAAAGTTATCTCTACTTGCTTTGATGACTATCAGTTGGTCTCCTTGTCTAGAGGTTATGATATCATATTTTCATGTTAAATATCAATAAACAAAGTTTTTTTAAGATCCATTGAGAATGGGTACCCTAGTTGACCCTAAAATGAGAGTAGAATCATAAATTCCAGACACAAAAATATGAACAAGATAATGAGGGATGGGGATGAAATTGACTCTGATAGAAACTGATATGACTTCACCAATAGAACATAAAATAAAAAAGACAATAAAATAATAATGGATTGAACACCAAAAATGTTTTTGTACACCATTAATTAGCATATTAAAATAGATTTATAAAGGGTAACGGATTTTTATAACTGAATAAGTCCAACTACATACACATTGTCATAAAAATTAGCATGCAAAGACATCTGAGTTTAACCCATGTTACATGCAGATAGTAAGGATCCAGTAAACTAGGCCCAGTGTATATTTAGATAATTACAATGATAGTTATATTTATAAGAAAAAAATCACAAGTGATTCCCAGTGGTTTTCAAATAGTTGATGATGCATCTGGTCCTAATAAGCTCCATCCAAACTAGGTAGAATCAATTATAGAACCAAATATTCTCAACTTTCTGGGTTAAATTATGCAACATAAACAAAGTTCATAATTTCCATAGGTAGGTAAAAAGTAGTTTAGAATTGTGAAATGCCCTATATCCATTTATTCTCAAGTTTCTATGTTTCCAGCCACACCTACATGCACAAAGTTTGCATTTCCGTGTCAAGGTGAAAAGTAAATCTAAGGTGCAATGTATTCAATATCCAAATAATCTCAAATTTTAAGGTTCATTAAACACACGTACTTGAACAAAGTCTATATTTCTATCTCTAGGGACAAAGTATTTCAAAGGTTCAAAATGTCTAAATTCTATATATCACTACATTGTCTACCACAGTCCAGTTGTTGATAATTTTAAGCTTCAAAACTATCTATCATCAAATCCATAAATATTAGATACTAAAATTTAAGAATGTCTAGTACTGATAGATTTTCCTCTAAGAAACTTTATTTTAAAAAAATAGTCCATTAAAGAAGAGAATATAGACATAGGTAGTAAGTGGATGGAGGTAAAGGGGTCAACACCAATCACATTGCCATTGCCTCAAAAGGTTCCTTGCCATTGGTCAAATTTGAACCCATCACAACATGTGAAAGGGATCCAAACCTATCTCAGAAGTTCATGAAAAAAATAGTCATAAAAATAAACTTAAAATCTAAAACTTGTGTGAAAATTAAAAGCGCTTAGTTATTAAAATGATAAAAAAGGGTAAGATTTAAAAATACCATTCAATCGGTGACTACCCTATGACTACTATGTGTAGAATCCTAAGTGGTAGTAAAATGCATGATAATTTACAAATTTTAAGAACTTAATTTTTTTTTTATTATGGCACAATACCTAAAAACCCATTTTTTAAGGGCACACCTTACCTGGGGAGAATCTAGATTTGCAAATTGTCTCCCCTTTTCTGTTTCCATTGTCCAACACAATATATTTAATATATATATATATATATATATATATATATATATATATATATATATATATATATATATATATATATATTATTTTTTTCTATTTTCAATGAATTCATGGGGTAGGGGGATCTTGAATTAAAAATTCATATATACAAGACAATAAATGCACTAAAAATAAGGGTAATATATGACGATCGACTTGAAGTGTGAAAGAATTTTTTATATGACTGATGAATCGATGGAATTGATGGTTATATATTCAAATTTCTCTATTTTGGGTATGAAAGTGGAGAAGGCTTCGACTTCAAGCCACATGAGGATATCGTTTCTAGCATATTTTTTTCTTTTGGGAGCTGTAGCAGCCTAACAGGTGAGATAGAGGAAAGAAGAAGGGATGGAGAGCAAGAGGAGAGTCGATGTAGGGAAGGATGAGAGAAATGAGCTAGTTAAAGAAGAGTTAAATCTATGAGTTATTAGGAGATCCTGATAATGGCGGTAGGATTTTGGATGGTTTTTGCTCTAGTTTATGGGGACAAAACTCATTATAGAATCAGACATTTTTGACTTTGCTCAATCTTTTGGAAACTTGCACAAACTATGAAGAGAGATAGAGAGGGGCTATGGGAAACTCATCTTGACATCAAAAAAACTTGAAGTTCATAAGACATGGAGGAGGAAAGCCCTTACTATTAATTTAAAGCATGTTAATTTATATTTTGGTTTATTGTCAATAATTTAAGTTAGTTTAATGTACCAACCAAGAGAATAAAAAATAGGGCTTAGCCCTTTGATTTTAAAAGTCTTAAACCAAATTTTCAATTTTAATATATCAGGGCTTGATTTTATAAGTTTTCAACCAATTTTTGAGGTTTCCCAATAGTTCTCTTAGAGTTTGTGTAGGTATCCTAGCTTGTCCTACAATATCTTGACAACCCAAAAAACTTGTAAGGATCAAATCAAAATGGAAAAGGGCCTAACATTTAGTGTATTTGGCCATTCTTAGGAGATACAAATGTGGTAGTGTATGGTCAAATAAGAGGTAGACACATGGAATCCCAAGCCATATCAAATAATATTTACACTTGAAATTTTTGGAGTTTCAATAGTGTATGATAGTGTCAGAGTACAACCAAATCATGAAGAGACATGTGGCATGATGTTTGTCTTGCTAGTTGCATAGTTATGGACATATCAGATGTGTTAGTCCTAGTGGAAAAGCTCCAAGGCCCTTGAGATACCCTTCAATGTGCTACAAGGACCTTAAAGGTATCTCCTAGGAGATACCTTTAAGGTCATTGTATGTTTTAAAAGCATGTTTTAGTTCAATGTATGTCCTAAGATACCTTAAAGGGCCTTTTAGTACCTTTAAGGTATCTCCTAGGAGATACATTCAGGGTCATAGGAGATATCTTAAAGGTATTATAAGTCTCTTCAAGGTATCTTAAGGTGTCTCCTAGGAGATACCTTGAAGGGCCTTGTAATACCCTCAAGACATGTTTTAGAGGCATGTTTTGGTTCAAGGTATCTCCTAAGAGACACCTTAAGATACCTTAAAGGGATTTGTAATACTTTTAAGGTATCTCATATGACCTTGAAGGTACTACAAGGACCTTCAAGGTATATTAGGGCATACATTGAACTAAAACATGCCTCTAAAACATACATTGAAGGTATTACAAGGCCCTTCAAGGTATATCCTAGGAGACACCTTAAGATATCTTGAAGGTACTACAAGGCCCTTCAATATATCTTAGGACATACATTGAACCAAAACATGCCTATAAAACATGTCTTGACGGTATTACAAGTCCCTTCAAGGTATATTAAGGTTTCTCATAGGAGATACCTTGAAGGTATTATAAGTCTCTTTAAGGTATCTTAAGGTATCTCCTAGGAGACACCTTGAAGGGCCTTGTAATACCTTCAAGACATGTTTTGGTTTAAGGTATCTCATAGGAGACACCTTAAGATACCTTGAAGGGACTTGTAATACCTTTAAGGTATCTCCTATGACCTTGAAGGTACTACAAGGACCTTAAAGGTATCTTAGGGCATACATTGAACCAAAAACTACCTCTAAAACATATCTTGAAGGTATTACAAGGCCCTTCAAGGTATCTCCTAGGAGACACCTTAAGATACCTTGAAGGTATTATAAGGCCCTTAAATGTATCTTAGGAAATACATTGAACCAAAACATGCCCATAAAACATGTCTTGAAGGTATTACAAGTCCCTTCAAGGTATATTAAGGTGTCTCCTAGGAGCTACCTTGAAGGGCCTTTTAATACCTTCAAGATATGTTTTATAGGTATGTTTTGGTTCAAGGTATCTCCTAAGAGACACCTTAATATACATTTAAGGGACTTGTAATACCTTTAAGGTATCTCCTATGACCTTGAAGGTACTACAAGGACCTTCAAAGTATCTTAGGACATACATTGAACCAAAACATACCTCTAAAACATATCTTAAAGGTATTACAAAGCCTTTCAAGGTATCTCTTAGGAGACACCTTAAGATACCTTGAAGGTATTGCAAGGCCCTTCAATGTATCTTAGGACATAATTTGAACCAAAACATACCTATAAAACATGTCTTAAAGGTATTACAAGTCCCTTCAGGTTCTATTAAGGTTCCACATAGGAGATACCTTGAATGTATTATAAGTCTCTTCAAAGTATCTTAAGGTGTCTCCTAGGAGATACCTTGAAGGGCCTTGTAATACATTCAAGACATGTTTTAGAGACATACTTTGGCTCAAGGTATCTCTTAGGAAACACCTTAAGATACCTTAAAGGGACTTGTAATACCTTTAAGGTATCTCATATGAACTTGAAGGTACTACAAAGAAATTCAAGGTATCTTAGGACATACATTGAACCAAAACATGCCTCTAAAACATATCTCGAAGGTATTACAAGGCCCTTCAATGTATCTTAGGACATACATTGAACCAAAACATGCCTATAAAACATGTCTTGAAGGTATTACAAGTCCCTTCAATGTATATTAAGGTGTCTCTTAGGAGACACCTTGAGACACCTCTATCCACTCTCACCTTAATGATAGGGGACTTACATTTACCACAAACCCATTTTTATAAAATACTCTTAGGACCTGGTTTCATGATACTACAACTATAACAATAGTTATAGGGACTGTAAAAAAAATTAGGAGTAGATATGCATTGAAACGGTCTCATCAATTTTAAAAATGTAAAATTTACACCTGTAAAGAAAATCTAGGAGGTTTAAATATAAAACCAAATTAAAAAGTTATTTATGGAATATTTTTTATTGGTTGTAAAGTGACTAAAAATCCTAAATAGTTGTAACTTTTTTTCCCCAGCTACTACCCATCTCTAAAAATATTTATCTTATACAACTACTACTATTTTTATGCAAAGATTCAATGTTTTATAGTTGAATATATTTATACTTACATGGGACCACCTACAACTGCAAAATAATTATAGTTTCCCCCTCCATGAGACGACGCTCTCATCAACATGTATGATAAATGAGGGAGTTTGCTAGATTCTTATAATGTTTTAGACCACTTGAGGAAACCAAATGTATACTCATAGAATGTGATAATTTCATCCTACCAAAGTCATGGGTTCATCAATAGGCATTGGCACTATTTCATTAATTGCAATAAAGAGATGTGCAGCTAAATAAGTTTACCTTCTCTGTCATTCTCCTTATATGTGCCAATGTGGCATCTCTAAAACACAATTTTTAGATCCATGGAAAAATCATTAGACATGTATTTTAATCTAAGATTATTGTGATGAATACCCTGATAGAAATGTATGTAAAGTGTGGAAAAATATAGAATGCACATGAACTATTTGACAAAATGTGCAACATATATGTATTCTCATAGAATGAAATGATTACAAGATATGCACAAAATGGCGATGTTGACAAGGCTTTAAGGCTCTTCAATGATATTAATTAATGGAATGTGGTCTTATGGACTGAAATCATTACTAAATATGCACAAAATGGACTTGCTAATAAATCTTTGGAGAATTTTAAGGAAATGCATTTGGTAGGTATAAAATCCAACTGGTTAACCCTAGCCATCATATCCCATCTTGTGCCAAAATAGGATATTTGGAAGAGGGTATGGAGATCCATAAAAAAATAATAGAAAGTGGAATTTTGTAAGAAGTTATAGTTGACACTACCCTGATAGACATGTATACAAAATGTGGATGCATATAGAAGGCACACAAATAATTTGTAAAAATGCCTCAATGAAATATTATCTCATAGACTTAAATCATTGCATGATATGTATATAATGGGATTGTTGATAGATCTTGGGGTATTTTTAAGCAAATAAAATTGGTAGGTGTAAAGGTAGACTTGTCAACCTACGCTAGCATCTTTTCATCTTTTGCCAAACTAGGAACTTTGAAATAAGGTACAGAGATCCACCAAAAAATAATTAAAAATGGATTATTGTATGATGTGGTTGTGACTGCCCTCATATACATGTATGCCAAATATGGTAGCATACACAAGACACATGAATTATTTGACAATATGCACCATCCAGCTATAGCCTTATGTTATGCAATGATTGTAGGATATGTAATGCATGGCTATAATAGGGATGCCCTCCAACTATTTGAAATGATGAATCACTCTAAAACCAAACCCAATCACATAATTTTTATTAATGTTTTATGTTCATGCATCCATGCAGGTATAATGGATGATAGGTGCAAATACTTCAATAGCATGAGCTGCTCTTATTTCATATTGGAGAAATTATCCTTGGAGATGATTATAGTAGGGTATATTAAAAATACAAAATCTTTTTTGAGTGATGTGGAGGAGGAAAATGAATTACTCCTCGACCATCATAGTGATAGGTTGTTAATTGCATTTGGCTTTCTAAACACTTTTGGAACAATTATTTGAGCTGTCAAGAACCTTCAAGTATGTGGTGATTACCACACTGCATCCAAGTTTATCTCCAAGATTGTTGCAAGAGAAATTATTGTGAAAGATTCAAACCATTTTCATTATGGAAAATGCTCATGTGGGTATTATTATCGATGTTATATTTGGAAACACTATTAATTTTAACACAGTCTTTACTATATCAGATGAATAGTATGATATTTTTAGTGGTAAGAAGAAATCATGTTCTATTCTAGTTTCTAAAAATATGTTATTTCTAAGTGTTTGGAGAGATAGATCATGTTTTCCAATTTATGAAGTGATATTATCTAGTATACATCATTACTTACACAAACTGGTGGTGATTTGTTAAAGTCTAGTTTTATACTACCATGGAGGAGTCATGATATTGAACTATTTATAGGAAGCCTTTACTAGTCTAGACTTAAAAGATGGAGGAGGCAGAAGAATGTGAAATGAAAAAGTAAAGGAATGCTTTAAGAAAATGGAAAGTTGGTTAACAAGGAGGAAATGTTAGTGAAGTTCTTAAAATCAAACCAATGCTTAGAGATGATGGAGAGAGCATCTCTTAATGGTTTTCTACTCCTACCATTGGCATTTTGTATGATCTTTTTGTTTGGGTTAATTATTATATGTTGCACCTAATTGAGGGATAATATTTAAGCTTAAATTAGACATACCAAATTAGATATGACAATATATATAGAAGAGTTTTACCAACCTATGTGTTCCCATTTCATAGGCATGTTGGGCAGGATGCATTCAATGGAATAGAGTAAACCTTGAAAAATACACATTCTATATTTTCTAATAGCATGGTACCAACCCATTCCATAATATATCAACAAGCATGGATAGGTGGAGTGCTAACAACCCATCCTTGTAGAGAAAAGGTTTAGTGGGTCGAGCATCGAAGAGTGCATGCATTTTGTTTGAAGTTAATGTACCCCAGCCAACAAGTAGCCTATTGATCATAACATAAGGGCTTGTTACCCTAGAGGATGTACAAGTGGATTTTGTGTTTTTTATGGTTATGAAATACCAGTGAAATTTCCTTGTCAAATCATACCATCTCCTGGTCAGGTTACCCACTAAGACTAATATTCAAATCTGGTTATTGGAATTTGTTAGTGGAGCTGTGAAAATTTTTAAGGTGGTCTCGGGGGTTTTCAAAGATCCCTTTTATATAATTTGTGTAATCTGAGTTGCCACCTAGGCACATAATATAGATAATCTCATTTTATAATAAATATAGTGTTTATAAATGAAAAATAATTAAGACATCTAAAATAATGGAAATAGATTTATAATGAGGCTTCACATGTCCATTACTTTTTTTAAAGAGCTAATATGTTTTTGGCCCTCACTATTTTGGTTTTTGAATTTGATTTGAATAGTCTTTATTGAGACATCCATTTTTTTTAGTGCTTTATTTGAAATTAATTATTAAAATTTGTATGTAGATGTAAAATTAGAATGTTTATTCTAATATTACATTTATGTGTGCACACATGGGTGGGGTATTAAAAATATGTATAATAAATTTCATAGAATGATATTAGTGATATGTGAGGATGTGTAGATGGTTATGACAAGAAAATATAATTTATGGCCCCCATGATCTTAACTAGGCTGGATAGTAAAGACAAGCACAATATGTGTTTGTGTGTATCAAGTTCATATCGGAGTTTAAACAATAATAACAATAAATTAAGTAGGTTAAAGGAAACTAAACAATAAAATGAATGTATTTTGGATTTTTATATCTTTATTTTAAGTTTGAATAATAATAGAACAAACTATGTAGTTAAGGCTAATTGATTATCAAAAAGAAATCAAGAGGATGAAGAAAATTACAAAAACTCATGTCAAACACATGAGGAACAAGGTAATTAAAAGTATTCTGGGATGCTACAAGTTCTTTGATAGGTTGAATTAATTAATGATAGAATAAAATATGTAGTTAGGGATAACTGATTAGCAAAAAAAACTTATGAGGATGAAGACTACTCCAAGAACTCATGACATGGAGGTGAGAATGGATTGAGGTGTCTCAAGGTATCTCCTAGGAGACACCTTAAGATACCTTAAAGGTAATAAAAGGCCCTTAAAGGTATCTTAGGACATACATTGAACCAAAGCATCCCTATAAAACATGTCTTTAAGTTATTACAATTCCTTTCAAGGTATCTTAAGGTGTCTCTAGGAGACACCTTCAAGGGCCTTAAAGTACCTTCAAGGTATCTCCTAGAAAATACATTGAAGGTACTACAAGTCCCTTAAAGGCATCACTTTAAATGTGCCTCTCATGGTATCTTTCAATACATACATTAACCCATAAATTCATACCCATCAAATAGTAAATAGTAATACCTTCATGGTATCTTCAAACAAATATATCTTCCCTAGAATTACACATTTTAAAAACCACCCTCTTAAATAAAATTTAAATGATTTAAAATACAAAATATTTTATCCAAAATTTATAATAAACTAAAGAGATATATCAAAGTAACATGCAAATGATACCATAAAGGTATCATTAAATATATATCTTATAATTAAAAGGCATCTCCATAAAATATTTCTAAATGTTTCACTAGAAAGATACCTCTCATGTGAACTCTCAAAAGATAAGTTGGTCCTTAAAACTATCACCATAAACATGTAAATAATACTACCCTCAAGCTATATCCTATAAATCTCTTGAATCTTAATCATGATTTTCAATACTTATCCCTTATATCAATTTGACATTATTTCAAACATTGCATTTTAAATCCAAATTTTATAAAATGGGAGAATTCTACAAGAATCTTCCAAGAGATACTTTTAGTGGAATCACCAATGAAAACCTTCTCAAGATATGACCCAAGTCACTTAAAATAAACCTCTTAAAGTGAAATCCAAGTCACCTAAGAGATACCAGAAAGGTATTTTTTTTAAAGATACTTTGACCATCAAATTAATTGCTATAAAAAATTAAATAATACTACATTCAAGGTAGATTATACACGTTAATAGTTGCATATAAATCATATGATTTCCAAACCCACCCCTCATATCAATTTGGCATGACTTTAAATGCAACATATTTTACTCAAATTTAATAAAATAAGATACCTCTCAAGGTAACTATCAAGATATATGTTGGCCCTTATATCTAACACCATCAACACATAAATAGTATTACTTTCAAGGTATATACTAGATTATATTTCTTGCATCAAAATGATATATTTCAAAAACCTAGATCTTATACAATATTGACATAATTTAAAATCTACTATATAATATCCAATTTTTTGAAAATGTAAGATCTCTCATATACCTTGGCACTAAAATTCAACACTATAAAGAAAATATTAATTAATACCTTCAAGGTACTTCTTATGTGATACATCTAGCATAAAAATTATATGTTTTAAAAACCTACCCCTTAAATCAAATTGTCTTGATCTCAAAACTAATATATACTGTCAATTTTTTTATAAAATGTGATCTCAAGGAATTTATTGAGAGATAGATTAGCATCCAAATCCATGATCATCAATAATTAAATAGGAATATTTTAGGGTATCTCCTTGAAAATATGTCTTACATTTAAATTAATTGATTTTAAACCCACATCTTATACCAAAAGGCAATAAACTAAATTAACATTTACACATTTTTAATTACATTATATTTCTTAAGGGTGTCTTTAGGGTCATACTGATTGCATATAAAATGATATGATTTTAAATCCAATAAATTATATCAATATTTTATTAAATAAAATAGATATTCAAGGTATTGACCTAGAGATATGAGAAGTATTTCCTATTAGAAACCTATCAAGGTTCTCTCAAGATACACCTTTTCTACCAAATTTATCATGATAAAAAAGTAAACATTATTTTTGCCTTAAAAAAATACATGTAAATCTTATTTACACTTATGAAACTTATATTATGATGATCCAATATTTTTTAATTTATGACATTATGTCAACATCTTCCTACAAAATTTAGTATGTCATACCATTCAAGCTAAAATTAGTGTTAAGTGTAGAGTTAAACTTCAATTATTTGTATCCAATTAAAAACCTTTAACAATGTTATTATAATTTACTTTGAAATTTCTCAAGGCATAAATCTAATGCCAAACTAACAATGCAAGGCAACTCAAATTACATTAAACCAATTTTGAAGTAGTGGTTTTACAAGAATAGAACCATTTTGGCACATTTAATTCCACAAGAGTCCCATCCTTAAGCTTCCTACTATACACTCTCCCTAAAACCTTCCTATCTAGTCTTTTTTGTTAGAACTAAATTACCCCAAGGCCCTAATAAGTTTGATAGTAAGAGTAAAGATTGTTGTGACACATTTCTTAACTACATTGATGTATTTATAATTAATATTGCATTTTAAGTAGAATTATTAAATGTGGATTCACTTAGGTATTTAGATGTTGAGGTTGAGCTTAGTACAACCAAAATAGTTATGAGAATTCATATAATCAAATTTAGTGATGCAAGCAAATGTAAGTAATAATTTCTTTTCCTAAAGTCAAAGAGTGATAAATAGATATTATAATCTTCAAAGATATTATTTCCTAGGAATTACAACTATAAATTGAGCATGCATTAAGATGTAATTGACACTTATAATATTTGGTTTAAAAATATATAGTTGGTTTCATTATTCTATAAATTGTGTATTCGTGATATCAAAATTCATGTGATCATGTGCATCTAAATTGTTCTCAGACTCTTTGTTTAGCTCTTTCAAAAACTAATAGAGAATTTTTTGAGGGGATTGCTTATGTTTTAATCTTAATTAGAACTATTATATTAATTTTTATTTTCTTTTTAAACCTAAAACATGTTGTATTGACTTCACATTCTATTCAAGTGTCAAATTATATAGCAATATTATTGTGGAAATAAGTTGGTTTATTGTGTTAGAAAATCCCCATTTATTAATTTTCTCTTAATCTGTTTAAATTTTATTGTGTATACTTCCATTTTTCATACCTTTATGTCAAACTATCTCAAAATGTAACTTATAAAATATATTTACAATCTCTTGAAAAAAATCATTTTAATTGTTTTGATGAGCCTCCATAAATAGTTTCAGGGATTTTATCATTGTACACACAAGGAATATGTTGTTTAAAATAATAAAGAAATTACCTCTGATTTTTTAATTTAAGTTCTTATTTCATTCAGATAAAATAATCTTATCTAAGGCCTCTAAAATTGATATAAGTTAGAAGGATTAAAGTAAATTCTATTACATTTTAAATAGAATTATGTTGTACACATCTCATCAAAAATGATGATTTGTATTTTTTCTAAAAAACCATATCAATAACTTGAATTTCAGGTTACCTAGTGGATATTTATTTAAAATTAATGTTTCAACTAACATGTAAAACATTTTTTTAATATTTTTATCAAATTAGATGTTAATCATTAATCAAATTATTATTTTAATTTTATAGCATTTTTAAAACTATCTCTAAAATTATATGGGTCTAACCTTCACAAGTTCATCTCATCTATCTATAGGAAATATCATAGTCTATGTTAAACCAATTAATTATCTTATTCAGACATAATAAAAGACTTTCACATTATAAGGAAAACCCCTATTATTTCTAATTTACCAATTAGTCACAAGGAGAAAGTCTTAGCCAAGTTTGAATCACCTCAAGAGCTAGGAAAAAATTCCAATTACTAGGTATTGAAAGATGGATTACAGGTTGCATACATTCATTGAGCAGTATTGTACACATTCACCTAATGGAGAGAAATTCATGTGATTTGAATTTCCTATTTAGCTAATTTTATTTTTAGGCGGTGCTCGACCATTTAATTGGGATTTGTTAGGGTTATTTCAACCCACATTTATTCCTTTTTTATAGGCTTAATTCTATAATTATAAGTGGACCTATGGTTTCAAGTAAAGGAGAAAATTTTATGTGAATTGTGCACATAATTAGACCTTGGGATCACTCATAGAGTTTAAAATAAAAATTCACATACATGCCTATTTAAAAACAAGAGAAAAAAATCCATAGAAACATAACCATTAGACTAAGAACATAAAATTTGATGGTATTGACCTATAGTTAATGATATTGTTTAGGCACACACATAGATCTAGATCCTGATCCAAGTGACTCATAGTTAGGTTTTTTATCTTTTCTATCACCTACATGAAATTTCATTCATGGATTAGTTAATCACTTCATTTAGATTAAATAGATAGCTCACATTGAAAGGAAGGATAATAAACCTAACTAGATAGTTCACGATCCAATCAACTGATGACATTTGGCATCTTGATCATCCCAGGTGTTTTAAATCATATATCGGCCAAGCACCCAATTGATGTATGAATTATTTTTCCTCAAGTAATAAATTTCCAAGTATTGTTATTTGTAAATTCATGGTATATGAACCAATTTGAATGGCCACATAATTTGGACTTATTTTAAATATATAATATAGATGTGATTTATTTGTAATAAGTCCAAGTAATTCTTGATGAAGTCCAATTTATTTATGATAGTTTTGAACTACTAATTATTTATGATCATTTTAAAAAAATTAGACTTATCACAAATAAATTATATAGATGTGATTTATTTGAAATAAGTCTAACTTAATCTTGATACAGTCTAATTTAATCTTGATATAGTCCAATTTATTTTTGATAGCTTTTGAAAATTTGGACTATTCGCAAGTCCAAATTATATGAAATAGTCCTTTTAAATTGAAGAAAGTCAATACTAAACTTTTGAACCATCTTTAAGATAGAGTCATTTTCATTCTTTGGGGCCTCAAAATTATGAACTTGAGTGTTACTGCTAATGGTTGGCACCAAAGATCTTTGGTCTTATGGATGAGATCCACTTGCAACATTGTTCAATAATCCTAGGCTTTGGCTAGGATGAGCATGACTTAAAGGTAGCTAGTTTAAAACTATAAGTTAGTTTAAGGCAGGCATATTCTAATTAGCATAGGGTATAAAATTTAGAATGGGAAAATTTGGATTATTATTAGGAATATTGTATGCCATTTGGCCTTGGGGTTGTATCTGGTCAATAATGATCACAACTTTAGCATACACTAAGGATAATGTGTTAATGACCTGAGTAGATCTTTTGAGAAACATAAAAGTCATGAGATCTAAGGTATCATTGTAGATCTCTATGACTAAAGCCTCATTAGGTCTGTAAGGAGCTATGGTTCTGCTAAACATTTTTTGAAATCTAGCATTAAAGGCTCTAATTGTGTCACTAGAATCTCTTTTCACTATGGTGAATTGTTGGTAAAGAATAGAAGGAATAATGATTTTACCAAGTTGATCAATAAATATCTTATTAAAATAATTCCAACTAGTGATATAATTTTTTAGAAGATTAAGGAACCATTCATATGCAACATATTTAAAAGTAAATGGAAATAGTCTACATGATGCATCTTCATAAACTACATTTAGCAATCTTAAAGAAGATTTGAAATATTTAATGTGCTCTTAAAATATGACAACACTATTTAGGATAAATGATGGCAAAATATTTTTTAGGATTATAAGGAAGGTCATGTACCACACCTGGCACATTGATTGAAGAACCACCTATTAATGTGCTCTTCAGATGTGACAACACTATTTAGGATAAATGATGGAAAATATTTTTTAGAATTATAAGGAAGGTCATGTACCACACTTAGCACATTGATTGAAGAACCACCTAGCCAAGACATACCTTGATAGTGATTGAACACAAGATCACCCTAAACTGGTGAAGTTGCTTGAGACTTTGAAATTCTATGCTTACCTTTGTCTCACCTATCTCTCCTATGAACTTATAATGAAAGGAAGGGCCTTATCTCTGAATGTGACATGGTCCTTATCCTTGGAAATTACATCTTGATAGCTTTGAACCCTATTTAGAATATGATATGTGAATCTTATCTTTACAAAAAATAATGATCAAACTTGCACATTACACAAATTTTATAAAAATATGTATAAAAGACAACAAAGGACATAAATCTTTAACTAAATTAGCTCAAAGATATATCCAAATATGTAAATATGAATGATATTTACACATTCAAGTTCAAATAAAGTCAAATTTGTAAAGGATCTATCAATATTTGAACAAAATAGCTATTACTAACTCCAAACTTGTTGGATCCATATATATCAAGCTATTTTTATCATAATTAAGCATCAAACTTCAAAGAACATCTATATTTGTCCAAGTAAGCAAAAAGAGTGGTCCAAAACCATAAAGATCACATATATTTACACAAATATGCTATAAGAAACACAAATATGCAAGAATATATTGATTTTTGAGCAAAATTCACAAAAATGAGCAAAGATTTTCAAATTTTCAAAGATATAATGCCCTCCTTCTACCACCAATAGAATACCTATCCTATTGATGCTTAAATATGTATCACAGTTGGTCCAGGGTGTTCAATAAACACTTCTCATTTTTTAACTCATAAATTCCATTACATGAGTTGCATATTGTGATAATTTGCTATCTTTAGTGGAATAGAGGTAGAGTAAATGAACAGTTCCATAAATTTATATTATTTTGTGGTTGGAAGCCACCATGGTCTAAAGTTGATCATACAAAAAATGAAAGTAATCTATGTTGATTAGATTAAATTATGATTAGACCTGACTCTAAGGCTAAACCAAGATGAATATTCACAATTAAGCTAATCTAGGATGAATTGATAAAAAATGAGTAAAAATAAGGGTATAACAAAGAAGGGATACATTACTAATCTTTAAATAAACATCATGAAAAAGTTCAAATTATATCTAAAGATGCATTTAACCAATATATGACATGAAGTAGCATATTCTCAAATCCTATCACACATTAGGAAAATATATAAGGGTAGTATGAAATAGTGCAAATAAGGACCAAATTTACTTTAAAGATTCACCCCTACAAGTAAACAACATTAGCACATATGCAATAAAGGTAAATAAAATGAAGTAAACCTTAGAAATTTCAACTAATCTATCATAAGCAAAAATTAGCAACTCTAAAATTAAAGATGCACATCCAAAATTCATAAGAACCATTTAAATATGAGATTTAGACCAAAAAAATGAGAGAGAAACCATGATAGTAATTCACACAAGTAAAATGGATAAACTTTGTAGAACTCCTTGCTTTATATTAATTTTCTCAAAAGTTATAAAATATTTTTTGGCTCCAAAAACTCTCTCCTTTTTAAAATGGGCAATACCTCCTTATATATACCTTTCATGAGGTATGCCAGTTAGTCATGTCAAAATTTAAGGACAAATATCCTTTTACAATCCTTTGAGAAATCTCTAGACATTCTAAATGACTAACCTATAGGCAATGTGATTTACAAGTTGTACATGCCTTTACAAAGGAACATTCACTTTTCAAAAGTATACAATCTTAGTTACAAAAAGAATATTACTATCCTAACTAACTTGGAGACCCTTGTGATGATGAAGTCTTCTACCTTCCCTATAAGATCTTCATTCTATAATGTTGTTCATTGATCAGCTGGAGATCAATGATAGGTCTCATGAATAATTCTTTTTCTTTATCTTTTAGGCCCTTGAGATCTTTCTCAGTCCTTTCCAAATCTTGTTTGATGCCTTTGGCATCTTCTATCTTTTCTTCTAATGATAAAATTAGGACCATGACCTTCTTGTTATCAACCCTTATTTTCCCTTGTCCTTGATTCCTTAATTCTTATATGAATTGAATAGTTTTGTGCCTAAACTCCTCATCAGTTATTAGACCCAAGGTACTAAGTGTGGTAGGTTCTTTGATCAAGATATCCAATATGTGCAAAATTTTATCTGCTTTTTCTTTGAGGTCCTTAGAAATGTCTTCCTTCTACTTGGACTAGCTTCTTAGGGCCTTGATATTATCAATTAATATAGCCATAACCATATAAAGGTGGGCTAGGTTGACTATCCTAAATTCAAGTATTTGATTTTTAGTTAGTACCTTGATCAAATCCTTCACTTGGTGGCCTGAAGCCTGTCATTGGCTAACTTGGCCTATCGCCCTAGTACATTATTTATTTATTATATCCTACCTAATCTTGATTAGCTTTAAAGAATTGAATAGATCAGTTATGGTGTCCTCAAATTACATGAATTTATCTTCTTAGATTGATAAGATGGCTTGTTCTTTCAAGTTATTATTTTTTTGCAAGATACGCTTGATCATTATTTAAAATTGATCTGACTGAGCCTATGCCATTTCAAGAACATTTTCTTCAAATATTTAGTCTTTATGAGGCTTTTATCCTCAAACTAGAGTCAATTCAACAAAAGGTTCCACCTTTTGGAAATTGAAATCCTCTCCACCAACCATGGCCTTCTTCTTAGTTACTCTTCTAAAACTAGTAGTGATTGGGTTAAATTTGACACCAGCTAAAGATTTTATCACCTTTGGGGCTGGGGTCTCCATTTGTGCTCCACTTGATTCGCCTAGATCAGCCAATCCTCTTTCATATTCATGTTGCAAGGCAACTATCCATGGATTAACTTCTTCATGAATTAGGATATTTATGGCCCTCATTATAGCCCATGGATGTTGTGTACTTGGTAATTTTTACAATTTCTCATAAATGAACCATTTAGGAATGGTTGGACCATGAATCAAGTTTTCTTTGCTAAAGAGATTAAATTCACTCAAAAGATGAGTGAAGGTCACCTTGGGTTTCTTGGTTTTAATTGGGACAATGGCCAATTCAAATTTTATTTTGAGGGTGTCTATAGGAACTAGATCCAATACTTCCTTTCCCTTCTCTTCCTTTTTTTCTTCCATTTCTTCATCCTCAAACTCATAGGCTAATTATAACATTTTGAGGTCATTTTCATTAGTCTCACCAGTGTCTAATGCCACCATGTGAACCTATTCAACTAGTGATCCTTGTTCTTTTGCTTAGGTTGAATATGATGTTATTTCATTAGGCTTTTTCTCCTCTAGCCTTTTCTCAATTTGTGCCTTAGGTCTGGGCTCTATCTGCATCTAGGTTGGTGGAGGTCTAAAAGGTGTACAACTTAGTAAATGGTACTACTTTAGCCCCAATTACCATTTTTCATCATTCCCATTTTGTTCCCTTTACATTCTAGACTCTGGATTGATGTTATGCCTTTTTAATATAATGGTTACCTCAAAGAATGAAGAGGATTTTGTATATATTATTTCAAAAGGACCAAGCTAGTGATCATAAGGGATATTGATTACTTTAGTTTTTAGATGCTCCTTAACCCTTCCATGGGGATCCCACTACCTTTGCTCATTAGTTTGGAGATTAAAGGAGATCCTATGTTTGTAAGCATCCTCAATATTGTCCCATTGTGTAAAAATAATAATACCAATAGTTATGGGGAGACTATGAAGCAGTCCCTTCCTTTTGATCTTGCAAAGACCATCTATTCCATTATATAGTTGATAAGTCACCTCCTAGTTTTTTAGTTTGATAGGTTCATGGATAGGCAGTCTAAAGGGAGTGCATTATGTTCCTTGAATCTTGATGATTGTATAATTAGGGTATAACCATATGTCCCCCATGGCCTCAATTAAGTTTTTGATAAAGGGGTTGACTCTAGAGATTAGATTCCCAGTTATGGCGTTTGTTAGGTCTAGATAAACATAGTCACATATGAATTAGATGTGGTACCCATATTGAATATGTGTAATTTTGAATAGTATTGGGAAACCATTTGTGTCCCATCAGGTGACCATTCTCTAAAGTTGGAGATATTTATTATGGAAGGAAAGACATCAAAGAGGTATTACATCATGAATAATTAGTTTCTAGTCTTTTTCTTGATTGCAAAAAACCATCTTCTTAAACATGTATTGATAACTTCACCAAGAGGAAGGGTGAGATGATTTTAAATCATAAATTAGACTAAGGGCTCCCAAATTTTGTGCACATATGTAGTGGTTGAATTTATACATAACATATTCATCATAGTCATGATAATTCTTATCTCAGGTCTGAATTGACCAATGGAAATGTTACCATTAAAGTCTAAAAATAATTGATTTCCAGAATACAACCATAGGGAAAGTATGATATTCAAATCATTTTCCTTGGCCCAATTGTTGATAGTGGTTTGGTATACTTAGGACTTAGAATGCTTGTAATAGTTTTCAAATTTTATAAGAGAGATATAAGAAATTTTCCTAAAAATACCATCATGAATAATCATGCCTTCATCTATTTTTCCATCTTTATAAATAGGGGAGAGAATGTCTATACAATGTAGTAACTTAGGTTTTATTCTATTATAATGGAGACTTGTCATCTATAAATGGAAACTATGTCATTTTAGAGCCTTTTTCCAAACATGTTTTTCTCCTCTTCTCTTATGTTGGGTTGTTGGTTCTCAATAGTCCAAAATAAGCTCAACCAATTATTTTCCCTTGTATTTAGAGATATGGAATCAAATTGTGTATCCTTTAAAATCCTCCATTCTACATCTAAAGTTAGATAGATCTTCACATCTTCCATTAAAACACCTTTTTGGGTTGTCATGGCTGTGAGTTTTCCTAAGTGCTTGCTAGGGCTTTTAGTTCAATTCTAGATCAAATTATCCTTGCACAAATGATAATCCAATATTCTTTGGTTTGATTATAATGAACACAGGGTTGAATTATGGATTTTGTACTCACTACGGATTTACTAAATGTTTTTACAGTGCTTTAATGGTGACAACGATTTGAACTTGTGCGAGCTTTATGACTTAGATCTCAATTGGATTACAAACTTATACCTTTGCATTTCTTGGGCCTACAAAATCTTCAACTTATCCTATTATACTTATGTGGCTCTAATTTGGCATCATTGTGTCATCCTACTCATTAATATTTAAAATATGATCATTTGTCACTTTTGGACATGTTTCAGTATTTTATTGGTTGTGGGCCCTTCGAAAAAAATTCCTTGCCTTACACTGTTGGATCTATTTGCTTAGATCAATGCAGTTCATTGATCTTGATCTGAGAACTCAAACACTATTAGATACTTGTTATATTCTCCATAGTTATGGAATTTATCACTTCTAAATTCATTTTGAGCTTCATTGAAATGTTAACATTGATCTTGCACCATCATATCTTCCTTACTTAGATGAATGTGCTTCATTGATATTGATCTACTTAATTTTACCTATTGCTCTATGGACCATTGATTAGAATGTGTACACTCATTTTCATACATTGATCTTTGAAAGATGCTCAATCTTTAATTTTTGGTCCACGACTATGCCACGTGTTATCTTCATGTTCATCCTCAGAGCTTGTGACTTTTCAATGTTTGTTATGCACTATCTAATCATCTTTACCTGAGAAAATGCACTCCATTGTAAATTGATCTGTAAGGTTGAATTCCATTAGTTTTTCAGTGTTCTTTGGCCCTAAGTGTGATACTTGTCACCTTCTCTCTTGTCCTAAGGCTTCATTAAATTTTTGACTCAATATGCACCATTCGATCAATTTTGCTTGAGAAAATGCATATCGTTGATCTTTGGAATATGTTTGAACTTTAGTAAAGCCTTAGGGATTTGTCTTTAATCTCACATTGTTGGATATTGATCACCCAAGCAAACACAGACCATTGATCGTGTGGATGAAAATGATGTTTGAGTCACACTCAAGAAAATAAAATAACCTAGTATAAATGTTTTTGGACTATGGTTTTATTTCATGTTAATAAACATGGGTAAGACCTTAGGATAAAATCTTTAATCTAGGTTTTGAGACATAATAAAGGGGACCTCATGAATAATAAAAGATACAACATATAGTTTTAGCCTAAGGTTTTTTGTATTAATAAATATAATCAAAACTTTAGGATAAAGTTTTATGATTTGTCGAGGATATGAAAAGGGACCTTGCATTAGTTAGACCATGATAATAATAGAATAGACCAAGGTGTCACGAGACATAAAGGGACCAAGCATAAGATTTTTAGACTACAATTTGGTTGTGTTGAAAAACAAGACTAAGACTTAGGATAAAAATTAAGCTAAGTATATGGCATGAATAATTGTTCCCACATAAATTGAATTTAATTCAAAAGGGACCTAGGTTAAAACATTAGACTACGGTTTTAACATGACTTAAAATATATCCAATTAGTCTTTGACAGACCAAAAGATAATATAAGATCAATTTAACATTAAAGCATAAAACCCCAAGTGTATTCATTCCTAAATGATATTCCACTGAACTTGTAATACATAAACACAAGCAATAGTTTTTAGCAATATTGGAAGGGGTAAAATCATGATCATCTAAAAACATATCAATTAATCCAAATGAGAATTATGAACAATGTACAAGAATGATATTGGTATTTTGATCAAGTGATTTTATCAATTTAAAGCATAATCATACAAATTTCAAAACAAGGGTTCCCATTTTTCATAAATGAGGGTACGTTGACCTCAACATGTCTATTTTAATGTTTTGACCCATTTTACGAAAAATTGTAATATATGTAACTTTTGAACCATAACTCAAATTTGAGTTATAATTTTTTTTAAAGCACATGGTTTTTGATTTTCAATCCTTTGGTGTCATTATTTTGTAAAAAATAACTAATTTTATAGAGTTTCAAATTAGTTGGGGGGCGGGGGGGAAGGTTTAATACAATATTTTGGGGGGTTGTCTCGATGTTGATTTTGTGCATCATTTTTCATTATTTCTACTCTTTAGTGATTTTTTAGCATAGATTATACTTATTTTATTGACAATTGTGAGCTTTTGACTACACATAATTACCATACATGGAGACTTTAAATGAAAACAATCATAAAGAACAAAGAATTATGGTCCTTAATGAATGAAACTCAACCATAGTTTACATGTTAATTTGAAAATTTTGAGCACCAATGTAAGTTTAAAGAGTGTACAGGTGTGGTTTGGGGTTATGTGAGTGATATTATTTTGTTTAATTTGGATGGGTGTGATTATCCATTTAAAATATGGGCTAAGCTAAATGGTTTTTTTGGGAAAGTAGATCACTTGAGATCTATGGAGCTTGAGGTGGATCTTACTTCACTAAATTTGAATGACTTTGAATCCATTGTAGACTACCTCACTAATTTTAAGCATTTGTTGACATAGTTGAAGGGGAGTTGATGAGATAAGAAGGATGAAGAGTGTGTATACTTGATTTTGTCTAAGTTGAGTGGCCAATTCCAAATCTTTGCTTCTATCATTTTATCTAGTATGGATGCCTTAGGTGAAACATTCAAAATACCATATCTAGAGTTGTTTTATGAGAAACTTAATAGGGAAGAATCCAAATTATGTCACTTTGAGTCTTC
Source organism: Torreya grandis (assembly GCA_037957365.1). Lineage (NCBI taxonomy): Eukaryota > Viridiplantae > Streptophyta > Pinopsida > Cupressales > Taxaceae > Torreya > Torreya grandis. The sequence goes on along the minus strand of JARHVA010000575.1, from coordinate 3,150,050 downwards.
CATCTCCCAAAAATCATTAGTTTCATCACATCCTAAGACTAAGGGAAAAATTAAGAGTAAGAAGGATAACACTCCTCCTCCACCTCAAAATTCACCTAAGCTCAAAACTAACACATCTAAACCCAAATAATCTTCCAAATCAAAGAATAAGTCTAACCTATCTTGATCTTATTATGGAGGGACTAGTTATAAAGAGTCCAGGTGTTTCAAGAGAATAAAATCCTTAGAAGATGTCTCTAGGAAACATAAGATTTATATCTCTGCTCCTTCTCCATCTCATGAGCATGGGAAAGCACTTAATGTTGTCAGGAGATCACAGTTACTTATTTTAGATAGTTGGGTTTTAGATTTTGGTGCTTCACACCATATGAATTATTTTATGGAGTCATTTGTATCATTTGGTCTGAGTTCTACTTACAACATTATGGTTGGAGATTCTTCATTCATTTATTTTAATGGGAAGGGTAACATAAAACTATATGGTGGTCACATCAATGATGCATTATATGTTCTAGACATCACCACCAATATAATTTTAGTTTATCAAATTTGCCATTATATTCAAGGTAAGATAGTGACTTTCACACCATAGGGTGTTGAAGTTTGAGCTTTGTTAGATCTACACACACTTATTGCACAAGTTATTGTTGATTATACTTATTGACTCTATTATTTTGAGGGTTTTGATGATACTCATCATATAGGTATGTGTTTAAGTTATCATGCAGATTTTGAGTGTCAACTTTGGCATGAGATATTTGGACAACTAAACTACATATATTTGAAGGAGTTGAGAACTCACAGTATGGTTGAGGGTCTTCCTATAGTTTCATGTCTTGATGGATTTTACCTTGGTTGTGCATTGAGGAAACAATACCAAGATCCATTTCCTAAGGGTATATCCATGAGAGCTTCTTCACCACTTGACCTTGTGAATAATGATTTGATGGTCTTTCCTACTCCTCATTTCAATAAATCTAAGTATGCACTTAATATCATTGATAATTTATCAAGGTGTACTTGGATTTATTTCCTCAAGTATAAGAGTAATGTCTTTACTCACTTTAAATTATTTAAGGTTTTGGTTGAGAAATAATCTTAGAGTTACATCAAGAAGCTTTATACTAGAAATGACAGGAGTAATTTAGTTGATATTTCTTTGATTTTTTAGAAACTCATGGTATTTTTCACTAGCACTATATTTCTCATACTCCACAAAAAAATGGCTTAGAAGAAAAAAGAATGGAACTTTGAAGGAGATGGCTAACTTCATGATGCATTCATGGGGTTTACCTCCTATCTATTGGGTAGAGGAAGTTCATTATGTAAACTACATTAAAAACCACACAACATATCAAGTACTTGAACATATGACTCTGAAGGAGCCTTGGTATAGAACCAAGCCCAATGTATTATTTTTTCAAATCTTTGGGATCCTTGATTAGGAATTTGTACCAAATAAGAAAAGAAAAACATTGGATAAGAAGAGAAAACCTTTGATTTTTATAGGGTATTGTGAGGACATGAGAACTTATCATATTTTAGATCTTGATACTTATGATGTTCATTTTCTAATACATGTATATTTTGATTATAAATTCACATCTCATTACTCTTCATCTTATTCCATGCCTTCTTCTTCTTTCGATGATTTACCTGCTCTCAAGGATTTATTCTTTAAGAAGCCAATTCAAGATATTCCTAAGGAGGTTATAGAGGATGAGGATATTATTCACATTGATGTTTCCACTATGCTTAGGTGGGTTTGTAATATAGTTTATAAGGTTGAACCATTCATACAAGATCTTCCACCTACTCGACATCATCAATCACATTCTATAGGTACTAGAATTTTGTGCCAGGTATTCTCTAAGGATCTACAATATTTTTCATAGGCTCATGGGATACAAGAGTTGGATGATGTGATGACATATGAGTATTATTCATGGATGAAGAATCATAATTGGGATCTAACCACTCTTCTTAAGAGAATAAATATGGTTAGGTGTAAATGGATTTATAGCACAAAGTATGCAACTCATGGGTCCATTGACAAGTATAAGGCACATCTTGTTGCAAAGGGGTTCTCATAGGTCAAAGGTATTGACTACTATGAGACTTTTGTGCCCATTTACAAGATGGATTATATTCTCCTTATACTTTATCTTACTACATCATAGGGTTGGCCAGTATATCATATGGATGTTAAGAGTGTTTTATTACATGTAGACTTGCATGAGGAAATCTATATGGAGCATCATGTTAGGTTTATTCATGATTATTCTCTTGTTTTTCAATGTATAAGGTCTTTGTATGGTCTCAAATAGGCCTCTTGGGATTGGTATGAGAAGATGGATTCATTTCTTCTCTCTACTAGTTTTGTTCATTAACACTCTAATCTTATAGTGTATATTTAGTGTATTAAGGAGGACATTTTTATATTGGTATTGTGTGTTGATGGTATATTTTTCATAGTAAACTCCTCATATATGATTCATATTGTATATCAATCACTTTCAACATAATTAAACATGACATATCTTGGTCTTTTGTATTTTTTCCTTCATTTATAGATTTCACAATCAGATACAAAGATTTATTTGATTCAACATAAGTATAACCTTGATATTTTTCAATATTTTGGCATGGTTGATTAAAATCCAAGTCATTCTACTTTTCATTCTGGAGTGACTATCATTTCCAATTGTACTAATACACTTTGTGATCCTACATTGTATAGGTAGATGGTTGCGAGTCTTATATATTTGATCCATATTCACCCCAACATTTCATTTGTAATTGGGATTGTATCTAGGTTTTCACATGGCCCTCATGATAGTCATTGGTAGGATGCCAATAGGATTTTACAATATTTTTGAGGCACTACTCATTTTAGATTAAACTATACTAGGGGTTTTACTTAGTTGGTTAGATACAATGATTTAGATTGGGTAGGTTCTCTTGATTATAGACATTTTACTTATGGATACATATTTTGTATTGATTTTTCACCTATTACTTATTTCTATAAGAAGTATCAAGCTATTTCAATTTCATTTATAAAGGATAAGTACACGGAAGCAATTATAGTGAGTCATTAGATTTTTTGGTTTCATTAGTTATTACAAGAGTTTGGCTTCATGCAGAATTTACCCATTGTACTTTGTTATGACAACTAGAGTGAAATTAATATATCTCATAACGCAATTTAGTATCAGTGGACCAAGAACATTTAGGTACATATGCACTTCATTTTTTATCACATTCAAGATGGATTTATTAGCTTGAAATACATTTTGACTTAGTAGTAGGTTTCAAACATCTTCATGAAGCCTTTTGCATCACCTCATTTCCTTGATTTACATGGCATGTTTGGGGTTTAAAAATTTGTCCTTGGGGGCTATTCATGAGAACATCTTTCCTCTTCATTTCATGGATACATATTGAACATGAGTACCTTATCAGGCCTAGTTACTGGGACTCGTACTATGGATATACCATTATTTCATTTTTGGCTATTATTAACCCCTAGCTTCACTTGGGGGGGTGGGGGGTGGTATTAGAGTATATATTTTATGTATTTATCATATTTTCTAGTGTATTAGCTAGGTATTCATCATTTTATGATTTTATCCTATGTGAGGATTTATCCCACATTGGCTAGTTAGGCTAGTTATGTGTATTGTGTTGCCTATTTATGCAAGAGATTTCATTTGTACTAGCATATTATATTTTTGAATAACACTTTATTTGATTTGATTTGAAATAAATTATATGAATCTTCATTGTGTGATGTTTTGGAGTTATCACTTCTAAATCTTGGGTTGGAATTCTTGTTTTCCATTCCTAACATCTTACCTCATAGTCTTCTAACCCTTGGATAAATAAATCAATGGGTTGTTCAAGACCCTCTTCATTTTATTATGTCACATGGATTATATGGCTTGATAATTTCAAAAATCATACAAGGTGAAGTCATTGAAATCAGGATTTACAAGTGTTGGATCTTGATCTATGGCTAATTTGATAACACTAAAATGATCACTTCCTTCTCCAGTCTAGCTAAGAGCCCATTTTTTCTTCAAAATGGATTTTAGAGGCTTGAAAATATTATAAAAATATGGTATGAATTTCTTGTTTAATTTTATTTTCCCAAATAAACTTTGTAACCCTTTCTTGTGCTTAGGCATGACAAATAAAATATAACACTTACCCATTTAGGATTTATAGAGAGACCTTTCTTGGAGAAAATATGACCCAAGAGTCTACCTTCATGGAATGAAAATACACATTTTTTGGATTGATAGAGACCCCAGAATATCTACATATCTCCAAAATCTACCTAAGATGAATCAAATGATCATTTACCTCTTTGGATACCATGATATCATCAAGATAAATCAACACTATATCAGTTGTCAAACCTTTAAATTCCATGTCCGTGGATATTTGAAATGTAGATACATCATTGGAAAAAACAAAATACATCTTCCTATATGCATATTTTCCCCATTTTTTGGTGAATGATATACTATATTAGTCTTCTTCTTTCACTAAAATCTAGTTATACCCTAAGTAGCCATCAAGGAGGGAAAAACATTCAGAACCTACTATAATTTGCAAGATTTGATCCATGCAAGTCAAAGGATAATGATTCTTCAATTGAAATATATTCAAATCACAAATCCACACAAAATATTATTTTTCCATTCTTCTTCCTTACAAGGACTAGATTGGCAAACCAAGATTAGTGTTTGATGGGAAAGATGATGTTAAATTATATCAACTCAATCAATTATTTCCTCATTAGGGCTCAATTTTTGGATTGATGGAAATTTTCCTTTGCCTTACTATTTTATCTTCTATATATATCTCTATGGTGTATTTATATATGCTAGGATCAAAACCATTTATATCATTATACTTCAAAGAAAAAACATCAACAAACTCTTTGCATAACTCAATGAATGGAAGTCTCTCTTCTTGTTACATACCTCACTAGGCCTTTAGGAAGTTTGTATTTGAAAATGCTGACCCTCTAATAATTATCTTGCTTGGTATATATTATTATATTCTCTTTATTCATTTTATCATCATCATTGAATATTTTTTCAAGTGTCACTAGGCCTTTAGGAATTTTGTTTTACCTTAATTGCATAATATTATTGCCATATTGATGCTACAATTTGGATTGATTTCTTGAAGAGAAATCCCCCTCTTTTTTGATAAAGAATTATATTTTTTTGTCACTATCAAAAAATTTCCACATCATTATCAATAATTTAAGTCCTTACCACTACCTTGACATGTGGTTGACATCTTGAGTTCTTGACATCATTAGGGATGCCAAATTGAGATCTAATTATAGCCAACCTATCAACATGCTTATTTTCCTCTCTTACAATAGTTTGTATGTTAAAGGCCTCAAAATATTCCATAATATACCACAACCTATGTTTTTAATACATTAATAAGGAGTTATTTATCAAATTTTAACCTTTCACTTGATGCATAATTAGTTCACTATCACTAGATACTTGTAAATACTTCACTCCTCTTTTCCTAGACCATTGAAGAACATGTGAAAGTACTTAATACTATATTTAATTACAATTATAAATAAATTTAAATATTATATTAGTATAATAACTTTATTTAGAGGGAGACACCAACATGGTACCACCTCCTACACCAATCTTGTTCCTTGATCCATCAAAGAATAGCTACCATAAACCATCAATGGACTCACTAGCTTGACCAATAGTGGAATGAAGGAACCTTCCTCATGTAAAAATACACTTCTAGGCACCTTTCTTCCATTAAATTATATTTATCATGTTCATTATGTTCATCATATCACTAATCAATAAAAATATTATGTACGCCTTCAAGAGAAATAACTAGTTCTTCATAAACATGGAGGTCTCCTTCATTAATAATAGTGCAATGAACATTGGAGACCTTAAGAACATAAGGTTCTATATGAATTTTAGTAATTTTTTCTAATTATATATTAACATTGGTGCCATACCTAGTCCTAAAAACCATGTAGGACTAATTTGATGATAGGTATCCCCAAATATTAGCTATGAACTCCCTAGATAGGCAAGGTAAAAGTGGGGTGGCAGGTCTTTTATAAAAAAACATCTTGAAGAATTGAAAAAGTGGGGAAATAATTCAAATATAAATTTATACCTTTGATGATATGTATAGTATTGGTGGATTTCCAATCTAAATTCAATAATTTTTTGGTGATTGGCTTGTATTTTAAGCCTATCTTATCAGCCACTTATTTAGGCATTATAGAGGTACTAGCACCACGATTAATCATATAATTATGAACCAAAGACTAATCTATAATGAGAGAAATATATAAATGATGAGGCTTATCACTCTTGACTTGTTTACCTCCTTTAGGTTGAGTTTAATTCATGAGGAATATTCCCTCATTCATTATTGATCCAGTTACAAAGTTGAGATTAGATAGCTTTGCTTAAAGTAGATCTTTTTGTCTAGGAATGGCCAATCTCTCCCACACGGGAATGTTCACATGTTCCTTCTTCATCTTATCAATAATGTTTATATAATAACTATAAATCTTTGGCTATTATTTATGAGTAACAACATTATTTAAGGTTTTAAAGATTAAGGTAAGGGAACAACTCTAACATTCTAATGTTTCTACACTTCTTGCACTTTAGGGGTTGAATTAGGCCTACTAGTCCCTTAAGACACTTGAGAAGGTAGAAGAGGTAATTTAATTACCTATTTATTATCTTTTATTTCTCTTTTCTTATCCCTTATGTTGGCTACCACATGAGTATAAATTTTACATATGCCTCTAAATTGATTCATTACATAATAATCTCCTTCTTACCAATTAAAAAATGTGGAATCAGGTTACACTTTCCCTTCATTAGTTTATCCTTGTGTTTTTATCTCAACTTGTGGAGTTTTATAAGGTTTAGTACCTTGATAAACTTTAACACCTTGACAAACTTGATCACCTTGCACCATGGGAGCTTGATTGGGTATAACATTGGAATACATAATCTGATTTTGGATCTGATCATAAGGAAGGCACCATGAACGATCTTGGACTATATTATTTTTATATGGAATAATAAAATTTGAAGAAATAGAATCATTTGGGTTGTAGCTATTTTAAATCCTATCATTGTTGATTTATCCTTGACCTTGATAGTTACCTTGGAAATGAGGTCTATTGGCCTGATTGAATTAGTTATGGTACTGCCAAGACCTATAGTATTGAGCTTAATACCTATTGATGTTTGTAATTTCATTTCCAAAAAATTGTATAAGAATCTTGACTTTATATAATTCATTAGGAGGAGCAGAGGCATCCTTTTCTTGATTATTTGGTTAAAGAATATAATCTAATGTGGTCAATGCAATGGGAGTAGAAGAAGTAGTTGGTTGAAATCATAGAAAAAATGCATAGGGGGCCTTAGAGGAATCTTACTAGCTTTGATAATATAATTTCCAGCCCTTATTTCCACTTCATATGTATCAAGCAATGTATTTTCCCCCATTAATTGAATCATTGCTATTATGTCACTATTCAAAGCCCTCAAATAGTAAATAAATCATAGTTTATAGTGGACTTGACTATGGTTGGGATCTTATCCCAATTATTTAAAACCTATAGTTGAAATAAACCATGAATTCTTGAGGAGCCCTCTTTATCGTAGTCAATTTCTCCACTAAGGACAAGTGATCACTTTTATCCTCAAAATGCTTGCATATTTATTCACCCAATTCATCCCAAGTGATAATAAAATTAGGCCTTGGTCCTCTATTCCATTGAAGAGCCTTTCCTTTGAATGAAGTGGCTATTAATTTAATTTCTACATTCTCTTGTATCACATGATGCACATAAAAAATGTTGGCAATGTCTCTTATATACTCAATAAGAGTAGTGAAGTCTTTTCCAATGATGTGCGGGATGATTTTAAGGGTACAAATAGATATATCATAATATTTAAATAGGTTCAGAGGGATACCACCATTTAAAGGAACATAAAACTGATTTATAGGCATTGCTTTCTTGAATTTTTTTAGCAAAAAAACCTTTCTATAGATAGATTTTTAGTAACAATAAAAGACCTGTTTGGATAAGGATGTGTAGTATCAAATCTCCTTTTCTTAAATAAATGATAAGGTAATTATACAAAATCAAAATGAGTAACTTTAAAAGATCTTGTAGTTGCCTTTGGCATGAAAACTAGACACTAGTATTGTATCCAATATGCTTGAAAGCTTGTTGGAGTCACCAAATCTTGAATGTGGATGTTATAAAATATACATGTAAATAGAAAAATGAATCTTGAGAAATATTTTTGAATTTGTATCAGACTGGGTGTTCCAAAAACTATTCTTTGAGGAGGTATATTAAGTCTTCTCACTCAATTGACACAATGGTATCTCTAATGTTGTGGGTGGCCTATGGATAGAGATAACCTATAGAGAGGATTGTATCCCTTGATGATATACCTATATTATCACTTACCTACTCAAATTTTAATGAAAAAGGAAAGATAAATCTGAAATCAAACATAAGAAGAGGTGATGTACCAAATTTCAGGTCTCTTCCTATGGTCTATGAGTTGATAACAAAGATAAAACAAGGTTAAATCTGATCAAACAACTTCAAACATTTCTATAGCATAAATTTTTTAATATGGAGGTTTTATCTAGTAAATTAAATAAGATGGATAATCAAGAGGCCTAAATGAGGCACTAATCAAGGTTTTACACACTTAATCTTTGCATAACCACTTGATACACACCATATAACCTATAAGAAGACAAATTACTCATAAATAGGCAAGAATGAAGAGAAAAAATTCAAGGCGATTGAATGAAAACACTATCATTCATCAATAATTCACCATAAACACACTAAATGTAAGATGAAGAAGGCAAAATCAATTTGCATTCACTTCAAAAGAAACAAGTATCAATTATAGTAGGGATTTTCCATAATAACTTTGATGAGGATCCTTTAAAATGTCCATTTCGGCAGTATTTATAGAAGAATGAATATGAAAGAGAGAGGATAGACATTTAGTAAGTTCATCATGACTATCATATATCATGAAACTAGTTATAATTCTAAGATAAGGTGAAGAAATAATCATATTATCCATTTTCAACATCTATTGGATTGGATTGATGATGTCTTCATGAGAAGTAACATAGAAGTGACTCTTCATCTCCATTGACCTATTTATTCTCTTGAAAATTTCATTTTCTGGCTAAGGAGTTATAAGTTTCCATCTTGAAACATGGCCTACTTGACCTCCTTAGCATCTTTCTACGTCATTCTTAGCTCTTAAAATTCATATTTCAACTTGGTGAGGATGATACATAAGTTATATATCCTCACCTATAGCATCTTTCTATGCCATTATTAGTTATTTACTCTTATCTATATCATTATAACCTACAACTTCATGTTAAAATATGTTTGATCTAAAAGAATGTGATGAAGGCAAGCCTATCCCATCATACAAGGTATAGTCTTTATTTGAAGACTGTCACAACAACTTTCTAGCCTCATGGATATATTAGATGAGATAATGTAACCTCTATTTATATTATAGACCATATTCAAGAACTGATCTACATGTGTATTAGGTATTTTAGGAGTTATTGATAGTATGTTGAAATATCACAAGGTCTCTTGAGAGACTTTTGATGGAACAAGTCTCTTAGACTACTCTAGGATTATTTTATAGGCTTATAAAAGTTGAAACATAGGTTTAATAAGTCATAAAATCCAATAATACTTTCATAAACATAGTATGAAGTAGAAACATCTCAACACAAGGTTTAAAGAGTTGTTAGAGGAATGTATTTATCTTTGAGAGTATACATTACTTTGACACCAACAACTACTTCTGTGTTGATCTATCCAAACCTATCTATAGTCATTTGAATGGACTTGATTTTGACTTTGAGGGTCATACCAGATTGGTATTATATGTCTAAATTGGTTCTTTAATATTCTCATGCCATTAGATGAACTTAAGAAGATCTGCAAACATCATTCTTTCAATGCAAGGAAGAGACATTCTTCACTTGGAGGAAGAGATATTCTTCACTTGGTTTAGTTTCTTTCTTGGAAACTTTATATATCACTATGAAGGATCTTTTAATGGCTGATATATGGTCATTATACCTCTATATAGGCCTGATAATCCTCTTCAACTGGTTAAGAAACTCAAATACCCCCAAACACCATGCATACCAGTCAAAAAATGTAATTCTAGGCCTCTTTACTTTGATTTTCCCTCCACACATGAAAAGATTCTTGGTCCAACATGTGCCTTTGAGGATTTAATATGTACTCTAAGTTTTTTAAGGTGTTTAATATGAATTAGAGTCCATTAAAGGGTCATTTACAATCATCTATCTCTTTACAAGATTTGCAAGGGTTTTAGACCTATTTATCTTCTTAACCATCATTCATAAAGCACATCCCCTTGATTAACTACAAAATGCCATAAAATTGGAGGGTATACACCTATTCAAATTAAATGGAATTTTTTCCCATACACTTGATCATTTGACTTCTCACATGATTAAAGTGGCCTTACCAAGCTTGTAAGTTTGTAGGTGTGCATTGAAGACGGTTGTTTGAGCCAAAAAGGTCATTATAGTGCTTTTATTTTTATCATAAATGGTTACATAAGGTCCAATATGTAACATATGAGGTTTTTATATATTTTAATTGTGAATTTAACCCCCAATAGTTTTAAGACGTGTTTTAGCCATGATTGGGGTTCGTAAGAAGTTTGACTATTTTAGCCCTAATGGTTTTTTGTTGATGATTTATTCTCATATTAAATAATTTAAACACTATATAAACATTTCCATACATTCATAAAACACAGACATGTCATTTCAAGATAAAAACTATGATAGTAGGTTTTAGTAGGGTTTAAGAGGGGTTAACTTATTAACAATGGTTCATAAAGCTCTACCCATAATCCCAAAAACATTTCCATGGGTTTGAAGGGAATATGGGTGATCAACATCCCATGTTAGGAACCCGTGTCCTACCCTTATCTTTGCATTATTAGTGTATCAGTCATTATAGATGCATATGTTGTATAAGTCATCCCTTGAGCATATTTGAATTATCCCACATACATGGGAATTAGTAGTTGTTAGAATAGATTTAGTATTTAAGTAATTATTGAGGTCCAATGAAGCTATCCACGAATATTATTGTATTGATCTTTCTCAAAGGAGGTTGCCTGCTTGAAGTGGTCTATGATCTCAAGGTTATTTTGGATTATTTTCCAAACTTCATTTCATTTTTCATTTATTATTTGATGTTTGTAAATATATGTAGAAGGATCCTCACATCTAGTATCAGAACACTTTATTATCCTATGGGTAGATTTTGGATAATTTTTTTATTAGTAATGGCTTTCTAGGAGCTACACCATTTATGAAAATATTTTTCCTTACTTCTATTTTCTACATATTCATTATAGGTTTAGATAAGGATAAATACCCTTCCGCATAACTATGGGAAGTACATGGGCATAAGACTTAAAAATAATTATGAGGATTACCATACGAACCCTAAAGTAGCTAGCCCATTAAGAGGACCTACTAATGAAAAGGTCAATGACCCCATCTTGATTGACTAGTTTCCACCTATGAGGTAAACTAAGAGCTGGTGCCTAAGGTTAAATCCATTTCCAAAACTTTTATAGAGAGTTATAGTCATTCAAAAAGTATTGGTGGCCAAAGAGAATCCTTAAAACCCTTAGTTAGACAAACAAACTTGGGGACCATACCCAACATAACATTTTCACAAGACTAACAATAGAGTGATCACAATTGAGAATAGTTGGTCACAACACACTTGTAGATATTATTTTGGAAGGAGAAATTAAGTGGAAATCAGTTTAAGAAATACATTTTTTGCCACATCTCTCCCTCTATATTTTTTTTACTCTAAAAAAATTATTAGAACACCTAAAATTCCATTATGGATATTATTTCCTTGAGGGTCCATTCCAAATTCCACTTTTATTAGCCAAAAATATCAATTTTTTTATTTTTCCAAGTTTTTCCATAACTTATTTAATCTTTTCCTTATTTATTCAAAACTTTATCATAGTGTTCCTTTCCATTTTTTGATCCTCTATCCCTCTAGGAAAATTTTTCTAGTTTTTCCATTATGATTCCAAAATTGCCATTGTCTTCATCAATCCTAACCAAAAAGTGCCAAAAAACTAGTAAAAGTACATTTACCCCTTTCAATTAAGCACAAATTAAAAAAAAATCCTTACTAACCATTTATTAAAATGTAAATTTATATCCCTTTCCAAAAAAATGGTTATGGTAGTCACATGTATAGGCACAAAGATCATGATGGAAGAAATCACAACATTGAAAACCTAGGTTACTAAGTTAACTCATATGATGTATGGACTAAATCAACATAATAGCCTTTTTATCAACAAATTACATAAGGAGTCTTATTTATATAATAGTTTATCTTCTTCCCACACATCACATGGGCCCAAGTTGGAATTTCCATGGTTTAATGGTATAGATCTTATAAGATGGATATATCAAGCCGAGCAATTCTTCAACCTTCACAATACTTATTCTATAAGGTCCTAATTGATTCCTTGCACTTAGAATAATAATTAATATAATGGTACTATTGTTATCTCAATTTGAATGATGAACCTGATTGGAAAACCTTTACATCCTTACTTCTAGGCATGTTTTATCCCTCAACATTTGAGGAATTTATAGAAGATCTCACCAAACTCTACCAAATAGGCACCATTCATGATTATAAAATTAAATTTGAGAAATTGGATAATGAAACTAAATGGTTATTAAATGACTTAGTCAATATTTGTTTTATTAATGGCCTCAAGGATCTAATCTAATTAGAGGTGAAAATGTTTTGGTCGAACAACATGATGGATGCCTTGGGTCTAGCTAAGTTAATAGAAGATAAAATCTTCGTGCAACATCGACTCCCCACTTTCCTACCCATAAATAACACAATAAACTAGTGGCCAGCCACAACCACATTGGTCAAGCACCTTAACGAGGTAGATATGTGGGTTCATAAGTGTTGTCCCCCAAAAAATATCACTCATTTTTTGGACAAAATTTGAACTATTTTGGTCCTATAAACCAAAATCCTCTCTTCCCATTTCAAAAATTATTCTGAGCATTCAGGTTATTCATTTCTCAAGCTTTCCATAAATCTACAGGCTTGAATCTATGGACTCTGTAGGCTTGAATCTATGGACTCTGTAGGCTTGAATCTATAGACTCTACAGGCTTGAATCTATGAACTCTGTAGGTAGGCTAAAATCTACAGACTCTCAAGGTTGGTTTCTATGGACTCTGCAAGAAAGAAATGGGTTCAACACTTAGCCAAATAACGAAGAATGAATTAATTGGACCATTGAACCATTGAACCAAAGTTGGTTCAATCGATAGGTTTGAAAGTTCAACCAAAGCTTAGAAAGATAGAGGAAGCAGTGTTTGAGTGAGACACAGAATAAACCAATGAACCGATTGAACTTTGAACCGAAAGAGTTCAAATTTCAATGGTTCAACATGGTTCAAAAGTTCAAAGGCAGCCTCAAGCAAAGAGAGAAGCAACATGGATGATTCCAAAGGAAAGTTCAAATGAAAGTGATGGTTCAACCAAGGAGCAAGAAAGTGATTGAACCAATAAAGCGATTGAAGCAAGGAGCCGAGAAGGCCGCTTGAACTGTTGAAACAATCAACCAATGACATCCCCACAAATGTCAAATTTAAGGTAAGGGAATATCCATTGAAATTCAAATAAAGTGTGGAACTTGAAGGAAGAACCAAGTGACTAGCTGAAAAGATAGCTTGGGAGCTTAAATTCAAAGAAGAGACAAAGCTGGAAAAGACAAAAGCAAAAAGAGGACAAAGAGGAAAATATCTACGCAATAGTTATTCCGGTAGTTAAAATAGTTTGTAAAGTAGATTTTCTAGATTGCAAAAATTAAAGATGCGGCCTATTTTTCCTCCCATGAAGTAAAGACAAAATGGACAGCTGCACCGATATTAAGAGGGGACAAACCAAATGATCCAGACTTGGGAGAAGATAGATGGGATGAAATGACATGCCATAGTTAAGACAGCTGCCCTATTTTCAATGCAGTCCTTTGACAAAATTGGAAATGCATTCAAGGCATTGAATGCATAGCATGGGCCATTCTATTGAAAACAAGTGCCCAAGGCTTTCTTGGAGCACTATATATTGTAATCTCTCATTTGTTACAAAAGAGATTTTTCATTTTACAAGAGTGAAACTCTACCCATTTTGAAAGATAAAAACTAAGACTTTGAGCTCAGGTTGTAATTTCATTTCCATTGTTATCTGAATGAGAAAGTAGATTTTTCATATACTTTGTGTTGTTCTAACTTGTGTCATCTGAAGGTGTCCTTATTCATTTAATTTGGTACATAGAATTAGTGAAGGTAATAGGGAAGTGTCTTGAAACCAACTATGGGAAGACTTTGTGCTTTCACAATTGATTTCAATATGTGTTTTCCTTTTCTTTTTGTGTTGAGGATTCTGGGGTGACTTTGTGCCCCCATTATCCTTTATGATATACTCTTTGATCAATTTAGGTGGAGACTTTGCACTCTATTTCATCCTATATTACTATGCCCTTTTGATCACTGGTTATTTCACTATCTGAAAGAAACTCCTACTATTTCCTATAAGGACACTTTTGAAAGAAGAGAAGTGCCTTTAGCATTTATAGCTAGGATTTTCTCCTTTGTCTGTGTGCATCATCTCTGAAAGAAGAGAGATGGATGGTTTGTCCCACCCCTATGTCTTACTTTCTGCTTATTTATATTGTATATAGCTCTACATATTTAATAGGAACCTCCCCTTGATGAGAGGAGAGATTTGTCTCTGGTTGATGTAGCAAAGCTACACACTAGGATGACCCATCTCCCTATGCTATGGTGATAGGAACTATTTTGGTCACCAGCTAGCTGGCCGACAAAATATTCACCCAATAGTTTTTGGTGACTCTGCTAGGGACATAATAATTTAGTGTAATTTGGAACCTCAAGTTTCGGATTGAAACATCACTTGTGTCTTACCCATAATCATTATAACCCTTATCCATTATAGAGTCTGGTGACTCCATTCCATGTCTTACCCACTATCATTAGCCTTACCATCCTCCATCTTTGTTTCCATTATTTTACCTAGTTTGGAAAACTAGATTCACTGGAAAAGAGTGTGCAGTTTGAAGCCTCAAGCCTCAAGCTGAAGTAGGGCCAGTTCTTTTCCATTTTTGTCCTGCAATTTGTCCATTCTATCTAGATGCATTATCCCCATTTTTCATAATCCCATCATGGCAGTTTGAGGCCCTGGGGTAACTCTTTTGGCCCACTTATTCTAACTCTACCCCTACATGAGCTACCACTTAGTTCAAGAAAAAATTTCCCCAAATTCATTGGTGATTTTAGCATAGCTTGTGGTGTGATAGGGGTGGAATTTGAAGACGTGGTATTCAGGATTTTCATGGAGACACTACAAGGTGCTGCTACAGACTGATTTTACCATCTGTAGATTGGATCAGTGACTGGCTGGGACACTATCAAAGCTAAATTTGAAGCCAGGTTCAGGCCAGTAGAGGATGCACATGCCTTACTAGCCTAGCTCACACAAATTAAGAAGGAGCCCCATGAGCCTATGAGGGACTTCATTGCTAGGTTCAGCAAACTGAGGCACATGATTCCCATGATTGCCCAGTTGACACCTCAGAATCTCATGTGTTTCTTCATCAACTCATAGCTGCCTGAAGTGAGTTTTCTATTGAGATAGGCTAGACATATAGACCTTGAGGCTGCTCAAGACTTGGCTACTGAGGTAGAAGATGACCTTATCTTGGCAGGAAAGATAAGGAGAGACCCTAATAAAGGTAAATCCTTTTCATCTTCTGAGTATTCACCTGTAGTCACCACTGACCCAATGGTACAAAAGCTAGCAAATGAGATGCTAGCTCTCAAAAAGCAAATGGTGCAAGGGATGTCATCTGCTCCTACATATAGAGATATGCATAGGAGGACATTTTAGAATTAGTCATACCAAGGCAATATCATCAAGAATTAGGGATAGCAAAATTACCTTCCTCTTTCACAAAGGAACCTCACCATTGAAGCACCTCCAACCAACTCAGCAGGTGGATATTTGGAAATAGAGCATGATTTCTCTTTCCAACCTGAGTTTAATCAAGAAAATAATGCTAACCTCTTCACAGAGGATCAAGAAGAGTCAGTTGGTGACTCCATCATTAGTTTCTTGGATTACTAGGATGAACCCAAAAGTGAAGGTGATGTAGATGAGGGACCATATGTTGTGTTCACTCATCCCATAACTAGTCAGCTCAGCAAGCTGATAAAGGAAAAATAGAGAAATGACCTCAACTAGCAATTTTAATTGTTGAACATGGAACCACTTTATCTTTCTAGCCAAAGGACCCAATGGTTGCTAAAGAAGTCAGTATCCCAAATAGTTTTGCAACTTTTACTTCAATTTCGTAGTCCAGTCCTCCTGCCCCTCCCAAAAACCAAAAGGATGAACTCCCATCCTCTGTGCCTAGTCCAATTTAGTCATTTGACATAATTGATCATGTCAAAAAGACCAAAATTCAAATGACTGAATTTAAAGTCTTGCAATCCAACCCCGATCAATTGGACAAGTTGGTACAAGATGTCAAGACCCAAACGTCGACCCTTGAAGCTCAAATTTTGTTTGAGATTTTAGGCAGGGGTGATTACTTCTTAACCATAGAGGACCTCCATGTTCCTGGAGATGAAATTCTGATAGGTGGTGATCCAAAAATTTATTCAAAATAGACATCAGAAGGACTGGTAGGGTGTAGTATAAATGAAAAAGGGTCTTCCATCTCTAATGAAGATAAATATGATAGAAGATCCATTTTTGGTGATGTTTAGATCTAGGAAATGGATGGCAGAAATTCCTCTATAGGTGTTGGGGCCAAGTTGGTGTTGATATCTCCTAAGGGGGATATTCTTCCTTCTTTACATGAGTTGTAGTTTAGCAACACCAACAACACTACCGAGTATGAATCTCTATTACTCGAATGGGGAGCTACTCGAGACAAAGGAGATGTCAAGCTAGTGGTTTGTTAGGCAACTGAAGGAGACAATAAAGACATGTGCTAGACTGAACTATCAGAACAACAAATTATGGTAATAGACAAGGCTACTGCCCATCAGAATCAAAAAAAGGGACTCCATAGGAGAACCAAGATTCATGGTTCTCAGACTAGAAAGCAAGTCTTTCCAAGGGGCAACAAGAGAAGAGAACCAAGAGGAAGACACAGGAGATTAAATTCTTGGTGGATAGTTCCATTCACCCATCACCGATTTGGGGGAAAAATGGCTTCTTATTGGTTTATCAGGATAGAAGGCCATTTTCACTACCTCTCAAGGGGCAGCATCTGAGGTACTTCAATTTTTGAAGTACCAAATAAATTCACCTATACATTTGTATATTTGTAAAGTCTTTGTTCTATTTTGTGCTTTTTGTTTTCATTTTTTGGAGCCTTTCTTTTTGGGTAGCTTGACTTCGTAGCCCAATGGCACATTTTAAGGCACTGGAGATACTCGTTTCTACTCCCCTTAGCTGTTCCAAGTTCTCATCTGAAAGAAGTTCTCCAATTGGAGCTAGCTATTTTCCCCCAAAAAATATCACTCATTTTTGGGACAACATTTGAACTATTTTGGTCCTACAAACCAAAATCCTCTCTTCCCCTTTCAAAAAGTGTTCTAAGCATTTAGGTTCTTCATTTTTCAATATTTCCAAAAATCTACGAACTCTATAGGCTTGAATCTACAAACTCTACAAGCTTGAATCTACAGACTCTACAGGCTTGAATCTATAGACTCTGCAGGCTTGAATCTATGGACTCTACAGGCTTGAATCTATGGACTCTGTAGGCTTGAATCTATGGACTCTGTAGGCTTGAATCTATAGACTCTACAGGCTTGAATCTATGAACTCTGTAGGTAGGCTAAAATCTACAGACTCTCAAGGTTGGTTTCTATGGACTCTGTAGGAAAGAAACAGGTTCAACACTTAGCCAAATAATGAATAATGAATCGATTGGACCATTGAACCATTGAACCAAAGTTGGTTCAAAAAGTTAGTTTAATAGGTAGGTTTAAAGGTTCAACCAAAGCTTAGAAAGATAAAGGAAGCAGTGTTTGAGTGAGACACATAATAAACCAATGAACCAATTGAACTTTGAACTGAAAGAGTTTAAAGTTCAATGGTTTAACATGGTTCAAAAGTTCAAAGGTAGCCTCAAGCAAAGAGAGAAGCAACATGGATGATTCCAAAGGCAAGTTCAAATGAAAGTGATGGTTCAACCAAGGAGCAAGAAAGTGATTGAACCAATAAAGTGATTAAATCAAGGAGCCGAGAAGGCTGCCCAAACCAAAGAAATAGTCAACCAATAATGTCCCTATAGACATCAAATTTAAGGTAAGGGAATATCCATTGAAATTCAAATAAAGCACATAACTTGAAGAACCAAGCGACTAGCTAAAAAGATAGCCTGAGAGCTTAAATTCCAAGAAGAGACAAAGCTAGAAAAGACAAAAGCGGAAAGAGGACAAAGAGGAAAATATCTACGTAGTAATTATTTCGGTAGTTGGAATAGTCTGTGAAGTAGATTTTTTAGCTTGCAAAAATTAAAGGCATGGCCTATTTTTTCTCCCATGAAGTAAAGACAAAATGGACAGCTATGTCAATATTAGAGGGGATAGACTAGATGATCCAGGCTTGGGAGAAGATAGATGGGATGAAATGACATGCCATAATTAAGACAACTACCCTATTTTTAATGCAGTCCTTTGACAAACTTGGAAATACATTCAAGGCATTGAATGCATAGCATGGGCTGTTTGATGGAAGACAAGAGTCCAAGTCTTTCTTCGATTGCTATATATTGTAATCTCTCATTTGTTACAAAGGAGACTTTTCATTTTACAAAAGTGAAACTCTGCCCATTTTGAAAGAGAAAAACTGAGACTTTGAGTTAAGGTTGTAATTTCATTTCCATTGTTATCTGAATGAGAAAGCAAGTTTTTCATAGACTTTTTGATGTTCTAACTTGTGTCATCTGAAGGTGTCCTTATTCATTTAATTTGGTACATAGAATTAGTGAAGGTAATATGGAAGTGTCTTGAAACCAACTGTGGGAAGACTTTGTGCTTTCACAATTGATTTCAATATGTGTTTTCCTTTTCTTTTTGTGTTGAGGATTCTGGGGTGACTTTGTGCCTCCATTATCCTTTGCGATATACTCTTTGAGTAGTTGAGGTGGAGACTTTGCACTTTGTTTCATCCTGTTGTTATTATGCCCTTTTGATCACTAGTTATTTCACTATCTGAAAGAAACTCCTACTATTTCCTATAAGGACACTTCCTGAAAGAAGAGAAGTGCCTTCAACATTTATAGCCAGGATTTTCTCCTTTGTTTGTGTGCATCATCTCTAAAAGAAGAGAGATGGATGGTTTTTCCCACCCTTGTTTCTTACTTTCTACTTATTTATATTGTATATATCTCTACATATTTAATAGGGAACCTCCCCTTGATGAGAGGAGAGATTTGTCTCCAGTTGATGTAGTAAAGATGCACACTAGGATGACCCATCTCCCTATGATGTGGTAATAGGAACTATTTTGGTCACCAGTTAGCTGGCCGACAAAATATTCATCCAATAATAAGGAGAAAATATTCTATTATAATTATGATGAGAAATGGGTTAAGGATCAAAAGTGCATCACATAAAATCTCTAATTTCTAGATGTGTAATCACTATTAGATCATGACAACAAGACTTATATCTAGGAATTCCAAGATGATCAAGTAGAAAAATCCCCTCAAATTTATCAATGGCTTAAGAGACTCAACCTGATATCTCTATACATGTACTAGTAGGTTTTATCCCCCCTCAAACCATGAAGGTCAAGAGGTTATTTAAAAACATTAATCTCAAAATCCTCATTGACTTTAGTGACACTCATAATTTCATCAATCCCCACATTGCTAAGTAGGTAAAATAATTTGTACACCCTTGTTCTAGATTTGAAGTCATGATTGATAATGGGGGAATATTTCCATGTAAAGGGAATTTTTATAATGTGTTTATCAAAATAGATAATTACACTCTTCACTCAGATATGTTTTTCCTACCCTTAGGAGGATATGATGTGATCTTAAAGGTGTAGTGGATCTACACATTATGACCTATTCTATAGGAATTATCTAAGCTTTTGATGTAGTTCAAAAATAGTGTCCATAAGCACACCTTAAAAAGATTATTTCATGTATCTTCCCACATCTACAGTTCCCATCGCATAGAAAAGCTTTTGAATAAAATCTCACATGGGGTCATTTCCCAACTGCACTCCATCCAACTCTAGTTCCTCATTTCTACTAACTACCCTATTGATTTATAAACCATCCTCAACAAGCATGTAATAATTTTTATAGATCTATTGGGTTTCCCCCCTTCACACCATGAATATCGTTGCATTCCACTCCTTCCAAGAAGCATCCCACCCGATGTCAAATCATACCAATATCCCCATCTATAAAATACTATGATTGAGTAGCTAGTATATAAAATCCTTAAGTTTAGATTTATTCACCCTAGCACTAGCCCATACTCCTCCTTGGTGCTTCTTGTCCATAAAAATTATGGGTCATGGTGCCTATGCATTGACTTCCATGACCTTAACCACCACACTATCAAATATAAATTCCTAATTCCATTCATTGATGAGTTTTTTGATAATCTCCATGGTGAAAAATGTTTCTCCAAATTGGTTCTTCATTTAGGCTATTATTAGATCCATCTGCATGCTGATGGAATTTCAAACATAACCTTTTACACTCATGATGGTCATTATGAATTATTGGTAGTGCCATTTGGACTTACAAATACCCCTTCAACATTTCAGGTACAAATGAATAAAATCTTTCAACCTTTACTACATTAATTTACTTTGGTTTTATTTGATGATATTTTGATCTATAGCCACACATGGACCATACATCTCCAACATATTAACAAGGCATTAAAACCTTTGGTAGATAATCAATTATGTGCCAAACAATCCAAGTGTTCCTTAGGTTAAAAAGAAGATGAATATTTATGGCACATTTTTTATCTAATGGGGTCTATGTGGATCTAGAAATAATTAGTGTTATGCAGCATTGGCCTCAACCAACAACCCTCAAGAGCCTTCATAGATTTCTAGGCCTTATAGGATACTACTGTAAGTTCATCAATATTTATGGAAATATCATGGCTCCCTCAACTTCCTTATTGAAGCAAGATGCATTCACATGGGATGCTACAACTAACTAGACATTCTTAGCACTCAAATAGGATATGTATAGCACTCCAATACTAGCCATGTTGGACTTCACCAAAAATTTCACCATCAAAATTGATAAATGTGGCAATGGCCTAGGTGTTGTTATTATCTATGAAGGTCATCCCATTTATTTCACTATAAAATCCCTTTTTGTATGAAGTTTGGATTTATCTAAATATGAAAAGGAAATGATAGAAATTTTGCATGCAATACAGAAATAGCATCCATACTTACTTGGGAATCATTTTTGAATCAAAATTGATCATAATTTTAAATATTTCCTAAAAAAATGGGTCTCATCACCAACACAATTAAAAAGGGTTAACAAACTCATGGTATATTGTTATGATATAACTTACAATAAGGGTAAATATAATGTCTTGGTGGATGCTCTCTCATGCACATTTGAGGACCAAACTTCCATTTCTACCATCTCCATGCCCATTTCAAACTGGTTGGAATCTATACACCATGAGTATGAAAATTATCCCTCTTCACACCACGTCATTCACCAATTGGCCACTAACCCATCTATTGTACCAAATTATTCTTTGGATGGTGCTTCTCTATGATAAAAGGGTCATCTACTAGTTCCCCATAACATAGACCTTCATCAAGATGTTTTATATTAAACCCATGCTTATCTATCAATAGGGGACTTAGGATCTCTCAAAACATATGATTTGACTTGTCAAAACTTATTTTGTAAAGGGATGAAAGTGAAAATTAAATATATGGTGGCCGAATGTGATACCTAACAATGCAAAAAAAGTGAAACAATAGTGGTTCCTAGTTTGCTTGAGACTTTTCCCATTACTACTAGGATATAGAAAGATATTTTTAAGGATTTCATTGAGGGGATCCCTAAATATAGAGGAAAAAATGATACTAGTCCTGATAGACCACCTCTCCAAATATAATCATTTTTTACCTCATCCATCCTTATATAGCCTCCATAGTTTCACATGTTTTCATAGATCAAATATTTTATATTCATGGCATCCCCTCTTTAATAATTTCCAATCTTGATGTAAATTTCAATAGCCATTTTTGGATGGATCTATTCTGATGTACATGTACATAACTAAAGATGAGATATGGGTATCACATCCAAATAGATAGCCAGACAAAAATTGTCAATAAATTATTGGAAACATTCTTTTGTTACTTTTCTTTGGAACAACAACAACAATGGGAAAAATGGCTTCCCTTCACATAATGGTGGTACAATACCTTCTACCACACTTCTACTAAAATTAATCTATATGAAGCTTTTTATGGTCAAGTGCCACCAACACTTCTCTCGTATACACCCAATAGTTTATCAATTTAGGTGGTTGACACTACCCTCTAACATTGGGATCATATTTTCATCACCCTACAGTTTAATCTCCATTAGCACATAATTGATTGAAGTAGTAGGCTGATTAACACTGCTCCAAGTGCACCTTTCAAATCAATGATATGTTTTTTATTCATCTACATCCATACAAGAAATACTTTATAAATATAAAATAACATCATAATATTTCTCCAAAGTTTTATGGGACATATAAGGTTATTCAATAGATTGGGTTAGTTACTTATAAGTCGGAGCTTCCACCTTCATCTAGAGTTCACCTAGTCTTTCATGTTTCCTATTTGAATAAAGTTCTTGGAACCACCATCAAAGTGAAAATAATTTTACCAAAACTTGATGATGAGGGATCCATCCTTCTCAAACCAAATGTAGTTAAGGATAGGCCCACTCACCAACTTCACTCCTAATCAATCATGGAAGTCCTAATTCAGTGACATGGAATGCAACTAGAATATGTAACATGGGAACCACTATTCAAAATTTATAAATGATTCCCACATATAAATATTTGATGATAAATATTTTTCTAAAGGGGAGGGGATGTTAGGAACCCATGTCCTACCCTTCTCTTTCCATTATTAGTGTATTAGCTGATATGGATGCATATGCTTTATAAGTCATCCCTTGAGAATATTTGAATTATCCCAAATACATGGTAAGTAGTAATTTTTATAATAGATTTATTATTTAAGTAAGTGTTGAGGCCCAATGAAGGCATCCATGAATATTATTGTATTGATTTTTCTCAAAGGAGGTTCCCCCTTGAAGTGGCTTGCAATATAAAGGTTATTTTGGGTTATTTTCTAAAGTTCATTTAATTTTTCATTTATTTTTTATAGTTCATAAATTATGTATAAGTATTCTCACATCCCCTATGATCATTTTTCCTGATACCTCTCTTCCTTCATGAAATGACCTCATGAAAATGACCCTTCTCTTACAAGTGATTCAATGGATAAGTTGAGTAGGTTTATGACTTAATTGGACCTATAGCTTATATATTTATATGTTTTTGAGCTTAAATAGGTTGGAGAATATTTTTGAGAGCTTAAGATAGCATTCTTATTTTGAAATTACTTTTAATGAGACCTCCTTATCAAACTTGAGGTTGTATAATCACTTCCACACTTGCCTTCATCAAGAAAATTTACTTATTCTACCAAATTACCCTATTAGATCTATAAACTAGATGAAAATGGAGTCTATCTTAAATTATATGGTGGTGATGTAACCTACTAATAATATTTTCATCATCTTTTCCCTATCATTTCTTCATTATACTATATTTGGACATTAGAGCAATGAGAAAAATAGTTTTTTAAGTGAGTGTATGTTTGAAAGGAAGTCTTTTGACACTTTGACCAAGTGTATGGGAAAAATATATATAATTTGACCCCTAAAATACCTATTTTGACATATATTAATGGTTTTGACCTTCACACTTGATGTCTCCTCAAGGAATTAAACTACAACATTGCATCAAGAAATATGACAAAATGAATGAAACCTTAATATCTCTAAAATTATCTTAAACTCCTCAAAATTCTTGAAAAGACAATGTTGATACTTAATTATCTTTATTTGTAGGTCCACTTATCCATCATGGAGAATCATTATTTCTTGGATGATCACCACCTCATTATTTTTACCATGCATCACTTATACCTTGAATTTCACAAACTGACCTTAATCTTTCCAAAGATACCTTAAATTTTACTAAAATAAATTGTAAAAAGACATTTTTAAAGATAATTTCACAAGAATAATTAGACAAGACACACACATGGAACTCAACATCATAATAAGACCTTGTTTATAGCTTGAGATGACATACAAGACCAAACCAGTGACACTAATACATGCATCTCAAAAAGATCATATATAAGGTTAGATGCTTTAGTTACCTAAATTTTAACAATCCTTGGTCATGGGTGATTGATTAGATAATAAAACCTAATGGATCAATTTGATCAACCTAGTTGGATAGACAAGTAAAAGTGATAGTCTATAAACCTACTAGGTTGATTTGGTCAACCTAGTTGGATAGATATGATAAAGTAGTGATTTAAAATCCTACAAACCTAAGATGATCATCTTAGTTGTACATGGATAAAAAATATAATTTTAAAATCATAAGAAGTTGATATATTTGACTTAAAAATAAAGTGATTTAAACCTACTAAGTCAAGCTAGTAGATTTAGTTGTAGAGGTAGGAAAAATAGAGTTAGACTAAGTCAGGTTTGTTGACTTAGTTAAATATTGGAAAAATATAATAGATGTTTGGACATAATACATAATACTGAGTCAATCCTCTTTAAATGAGTCTATTCACATGTATTCAACTATGTTGACACTGTACAAACTAGTTAAAACACATAAAACATCATTCTATCAATGTTGGTCGGTACAGTCTATAATACAATAAATAATAACAAGCAAAATTCAAGAAATGTAATTTTGTAACTATTAATGATATCTAATTAACTAAAAATAAGATCATGAAGCTTAAAAAAATGTTTTTATTAATGTGTAGGATCCCAAAGATACCTTATTTCATGATGGATAGTGATAGTCCAATGTTTAATAGTGTTAACTATGAAGTAAGTATCGTTCACATAGCCCACTAAACTCAATTTTAAGGGTAAGATGGAATTAAAATCTTAACACTAATTTATAATCTATATACCAAAATATTAAATGGATGGTTTAATTCCTAATGTTCAATTCAAATGGAAATCTTAGGCATTTCTAAAATATCATGTCCAATATGGAAACTAAAGACCTTGTTTAGCTTTATACTAGGGATATGAGTATTGTGTTAAGCCCCTCACACCATGATATTTCTAAAAAATATACAAGCACCATAAATAGAGTATCACTTAGTACTTCATGATATTAGTTAATTAGTTTTAAAACTTTAGGTACACCACTCCTAG
This sequence comes from Torreya grandis, assembly GCA_037957365.1. Taxonomy (NCBI): domain Eukaryota; kingdom Viridiplantae; phylum Streptophyta; class Pinopsida; order Cupressales; family Taxaceae; genus Torreya; species Torreya grandis. Next base: position 3,124,257 of record JARHVA010000575.1, on the reverse strand, counting down.
ATAAATCAAGATAGTGAAAAATAAAGGTGAAAATCAAGTGTCAAAAATCAATTTACAGTCTCAAAAAGTAAATAAATAGGAAACCAACTCTTTTCAAAGTAAATGCAAAACTAATTATTAGGAAAATAAGGTGAATTTAATTTCTTATGATAAAAAAGAAACATATAGAACAAGGTTGGCTAGGTCAATCTAGTTAGCAGACATAATAAAACATGGTCACGCATGTTGATATACTCTATTGTGAAAATAAGAAAAAAATAAACATAGTCAACTAGGCCAAATTAGTTTATTAGTAGAGAAAATAGACACAATACTAAGTTGATTAGGTTGGCTTAGTTGACTACATGACATAGTTTTACAAAACTAAAAAAATTGTAAAAGCAGTTTATAAATTTGAGATGCTATATAAGTTTACTAAAAAATAGAAATGACAAATTGAGATAATTGATGAAAATTTGAAATACAAAGCTTGTTAGAATTAACATGAGAAATATAATTAGGTTGACTAGGTTGAATTATTTGGTTGACTACGAGTGCAGAGGATTTAAATATTGGTTGGACTATATATACCTTATTTAGTACTATAGAGGAACAAATATGAAAAACATAAAGGTTAAATAGGGTTGTCTAGGTCTAGTCTGTATAAATATAAAAACTAAATTTGGTAAAATAAGACTAGGTCGACTAGCATTACCTAGTTTTCTAAAAATTGAAAAATAAAGACTACATAAATGAACTATATCGACCAACATGACCTATTTCAATATAAGCACAATTTTAGAAAATAGAAAAAATAACTAGGTTGACTACCATGACCTAATTTAATGGAGGTGAAACCCTATAAGTGAATAGTAAAATTAGGTTGACCAATGCAAACTATATGATTGTAGATCCTATACTTTCAAATAGATAGAATGATTAGATTAACTAACATGACCTAGTTGACTATAAAAGAAAACCTACAAACAAAGGAAAAAACTAGGTTGCACAGCATGACCTAGTTGACTATGGATCTTAAATCTACAAACATAGGTTAAAACTAGATCAACCAATGTGATCTAGTTAATTGTGGATTAAAAATTAAAAATTAAAAATTAAAGGGTTAGATTCACATCAGTTTCACCATAATCTATGTAAAAAAATAATATAGATCTATATCTTATCTAACATAATAAATCTAAGATTAGATAAGACAACAACTAAAAACTATTGTAATACTATTTATATCAAGAATATGATTAAATTATATTTTCTAAATCTAATTAAGGGATAACTTATTGTAGACACCTAAATCTGGCCACCAATGACCATCAATCAGGTTTTTGACCAATTTCCACCAAAATGCACAATTTGGCCTAAAAACACTAAAATACATTAAATGAGTTGAAATTGATATATTCAAGTGAAAATTTTGGCCATAGTATTATTAAATGGGGCAATGCAAATTATTAAGCAACTAACTTTGATCAAATCATTTTGAGTCAAAATGCCAATTTTGCACCTGAGTGATCTAGATTACTCTTTTCTATCACATTTCTTGTATGAGACATGTACCTTTGTTATTTTTCATTGGCAACATCCTAAATCAGATAACAGATCTAATGCATCTGACATTACATCCTAATTCTAATCTAGTAAAATTTTAGGCCAATAACAAGACATTCTGACCAATTTGAGTAATTTGTGCACAAAGAGCCAAGGTTTGCATTAAAGTTCTTAATCATGTTTAAGGCTAATTAAACCAAATCAAAAGCTCAAGTTAATTTTCCATAGAACTTTTTGAATATTTATTTTTAAAAATTAATTGTCATTAACTACATCATCAAATGACATCATCCTATAGGGTGGCATCTAAAAGCCATAAATGGCACAAATATTTGAATTAATGCCTCCCATGCCTCATTAAGACTCTCCATGCTTAGTTAATGCCCATCTATCCCAAATACTAATGAGCCTATTTATGAATTTTAATTTCATAATTGAATTAGTCCTTAGCCACACATCTTCATCTTAAGATGGATGGTTCGGGTTGATTCTAGACCATTCCAAAAATATATAAATAGGAGGCCTTGCCTATTAAATTTTAGAAGCTCTTTTAAGCCAAACTTATCATGCCCAAGTGACCTCAAAATATCTCATATGCTAAATTTATAATTCTAAATTAATTCCAAAGATTCATGCAAATTAGTGTTATTGTGTTCAAATATTGAGCCAAGCCAAAGCCAAACATGGTGCCAAGGAGAGATGGAGGTAGCCTCACTCCATTGATGCAAACTTCATGAGCACAAACTGAGAAAGTCACTACAACAAGAATTTTGGAGCATCCAAGGAAGGTCTTTCTTTCATGTTTTAGTTGTGTTTTCTATTTATTTTTTTTAACTAAGCTCCCTCTTTGAGATAGGCTTAGGGTGTTAGTTTAGTGTGTTTTTGATTGATTTGTTTTATTCACTAACACAATACTAATCTCCCCCTATTACAATCCTATGTTCACATATGGCATGCCTGATGGGACAAGATGCATTCCACTTATGAAGGAGAGCATGAGGCAAATTTAAAATATTCATTTGCATTATTAAAACTCTTGCAATTTAATTTTTCAACTTTGTTTTACCATTTTTATTCGTCACAGGTTTACATAGTCAACCACCGATAGTTAGTGAAACCACCAATGGTTAATTAAACCACCAATGATTATTTTAAACCATCAACGGTCAGGTATAACCATCAATAGTCAGGTATAACCATCGATGGTCACTATGTTTTTCTTTAAATAGACTCAAGAGCTAGTAGGCCATTTTAAAATGCTTGGTTTGGGGTCATATGGACCCCAATTTTGATGATTTTTTTTAAAACCACATGTTTTATACTAAATTAATAAAAAATGATATCAGTTTATATTAAAATTGCACATAATTTTCACAAAATTTTGATTTTTTAAATGTTCCTAATCTAACACATTTACTTTTAGAGTGATGCTTTTGGGTAGATAGATAACTATCAATGGTTAGGATAACCATCATCGATTGACAAGAGTGCTAAACCATGATATTTAGACATGTTTTGAATGTTTAAAATGAATTATGAACCCTATTTTTGGGCTTAATGAAAAATTTAGATGATTAAGTGAATGTTTTGATAATTGTACTTTCAAAGTTACAACTTAAGACCAAGGGGTCAAAAGAACACCACCCAACTTTTCATTTGGTGTTTTAAATTGAACTCATTTGTCAAGTTTGTATGAAATAGATGATTAATTAATTGATTGGAAAAAAGAAGGTTCGTGTGTGTATGCTCTTCCATCCTTCCCCTTTAGGGAACTTTTGGAATCAAAAGTATCATCCTTATTGCAAACATGCCTAGTCCAAGACATAGAAATAATGTCATTTAAATCACTCCCCAAAAACTCATAATAGTATTGGGTGATATTGAGGTGACCTTAAAGTATTTTTATTTTAATTAATTTATATTATGCAAACTTAGATTATGAATGGGACTTCATTACCTCCCACAAGTTCTATAAGGAAGCTTTAACCTGGGGTTTCATCTCTCGACATCAATTTCATCACCCCCACTAGAATTGGAGGTTTGAGTGGTTAAACCACCTTTTAGTTTTGGGTTAATCACTAGGACATATCTACACTTTAGACATCATACTACACTAAGCAAGCAATGGATGTAGTGGTTGCAAAAAGGACAAGACTTTTTTGCAACAAGCCAAGTGTCACAAACACCCTATTTTAGTGCATTTATTTTACATTGTGATGTGAAAGTCATTGTGTAATTGATCAATTTAAAAATAATTGAAAACTAATTAGTTTTAGTCAACCCCACATTTTCATACCCTTGCTAGGATTTGGATGATTATACTTAGTGTATTTTGGCCATTTTTTGCTTGGTATGTTTTTAGACTAATTATTTGTTTATAAACCATGTCAAAACCAATTTATTTATACAATAATCTTTTGTTTAAAGAGGTGTTATGCTATCAGTTTCACAAAACACTTGTGCCTTGAAATTTTTTGCTAAATTTGTTTATGTGTGTGTCATTTGATTTATGGAGGGTAGTGTTATGCTGCCCAAAACATGTCAAACTATTTTACCTTTGAGTCTTTGAAACATAAAATTGATCACATCATTCAAGTATGGTTACATCATTAAGCTAATCAATTTGTTTCAAAACTTGTTTACCATTGCACCAAAAATCATTTGTTTCAAACCAAGTCACATATGTCATTTGGACATTGTTTATGCATCATAACGTTGTCTAATCTTGTCTAGCTTGTTAGTCAAATCCTAGTTTTTAAAATTGAGTTTTTGATTAACTAGGTTAAGTTTGGATTCAAATATTGGTTGATTTTTGTTTAGGCCTCAATTCATGGGTTTGATGCATAGATATTTCTCTTTTGGGTTGCATAAATTCAGTTAATTGATTACACAAAATTGAAGACTATTGATTATTTGTTTATTCATAGAACCTATCTTCATCATTGTTTGTGCCTTTGTTTGGGAGAACACAACCTTTCTCCAAGAGCCTTTTTCTTCATGCCTTCTACCAATTGATCATGTTTATGTTTGATTCCATGTGTTGGGTATATGTCAAATTTGTTTCCAAACTTGTTAGATTAAATTGGATCGCATCATGCCTTTGTTTCAAGTCTAGCTTTTGACATCATTTGGCCAAAAGTCCTAAAACATCTTGTTTAAGGCTAACTTTTGACTCTACATTTGGACAAAAGACTTACTGACTCTTTTCCCTTTCCTAGTGTAGAACTTGTTTGGAACACTTTGACCTAGACCTTTGACATGCCAATTTTTGTTTAGATGCTTGACCTTTTGTGTGTATGACATTTAACATTATACATTTGATGTGATATTGTTTTATGCCAAGTTTTATCACAAACCATTTTAGAGATACAACTCCACTTTCAAACCATTTTAGGGATATAGCTCCACTTTTAAACATTTTTGGAGATACAACTCCATTTTCAGACCATGTTAGAGATACAGCTCCACCTTCGACCAAATTAGACCAAGTTTGAACCATTTAACTTTTGGACATAGTTTTTTAGAGTTTACATAACTCTAAGCCTTTTTATTTCAGATATTTCATCATTTATATGGATATGTCTAGCTAAACTTATGGTGGAGTCATGTACAATCCAAATTATGATAGAATAGCCACACAAAATTTGACTAGAAACCTCTATAAAGATAGATTTTCTAAGGATTTTTATTATTCTCCCTAAAGTACTCCATATTGGGAACATAGTCAAAATCCACAAAATCAAAATCAAATTAACAATTGGGATGATATGTTTTATAAGGAGAAATTTGAAGACCCAACTATAGATAACATTGTTTGGGATATGGATCCATACCCTCTTTACAATAATTTGTACACAAAACATATTCAAGGACCAACTTATGTTCCAACTCAAGATTGGGATGATATGGTTTATGAGAAGGACTTATATGCTTTGGATTGTGTGAGAAATCAAGCTCCATAATACCCCTTCATCATTCCAAAACCTCATCATTTGGTTTATGTGAGAAACCAAGCTTTAAACTGCCCTATCGTTACCATTTTAGGACTTCATCTTTTGGCTCATGTAAGTAATAATGCTCTTAAATGCCCCATCATTATCCAACCATAGGCCATTCTTAATCTGGTACCAATATAATCAAAAACTCAACCCATATAATCATTCAAAAACTAAGCTATGTGCAAAACTAGTATTTTTCAACTCCTTAAAAACCAAGGCCAAGAAAACCAACCAATCTGAGATGTTTTTGTCAAACCAATCACTTATGATAAGTCAACTTGTGATGAATTTCCTATTGATCCTATACCAATTATCGAGGAGTCTCACTATGAAAAGCCAATATTTGTTGAGTTACTTCTTAATGATTATAACTACCTTTAGGCAAATCATTACCTTGAACATATGCCTATTTTTCAAGAGCCTCCTATTGCCAAGTTAGTCTCTGATGAGCTATCTCTTGACCTTTTTTTCCATTATGGAAGATTCTCACTTTGAAAAACTAGTCTTTTTAGATCCCATTATTCCTTCACTTGTCTAATACCAAAAATTTAAAAATAAATTACTGTAATAGGGTACCCATCAGATGAAAAATCAAAGTTAGAGTCAAGTTCTTTTCTTGAACTAACATCAAATTTAACATCATTAGAAGAATCAACATAAGTCTTGACATTGGATTTAGAGTCCTTTGAGTTATAATCATATTCAAAATTAGAATACATTCAAAACTATTATAATATTGGTTACACATGCCTCTAGATCAATTTGTATACATTTATGATCCTTCTACAGTTTTTAAAGATGAGCACTTCAGCTTGGACACAAGTTATCCTAGTATCTTCTATTAGGATTGTGCATCCTCTCCCCATTCCATTACCATTCCACATTACATTAACATCAACCAACATAACCATATTATTTACATTCCACCTCCCACAAGTGTTGATTTGGACTGAAAAAATCACATTTTGTTGATTTGCATCCATGGAAATATAGTAGTTGAAGAAGAACAAGGAGGCTAAGACCAAATTCATGCAGACAAAGAATACTCTCCTAGTGAAACCTTTTCATAGGTGCTATGGGACATGAATAGTTCAAAATTAGCATCTTTTAGTGAAACTTTTTTGGAAGTGCTAGAATAAAATAAAAGTCAAAATTCAATGTTCATTAGTGATAGCTTTTTGGAGGTGTTATAGGATAATCAAGACAACTTAATTGGTGAAAACCTCTTCAAGGCACCAATAGCCAAGCACAAAATTTATTCACTACTTAATGAAGACATTATTCAAGATCAAATCAAAATAGCTTCCAATCTATATCCTAATCAGATGGTAGATACTCTCAGGCCTAACTAATAGAAAAAATTGGTGGTTCTATCAAGAGCATCTTCAGAGGTCTTCAGCCTCGTCACAACCAAAATTATGTTGAATCTAGCATTAACAACATTACATGTGACTGAAATTCCCAATCTTCATTTATTTCCCTACCTTTACACATTCCATTATCATCTACCATTCCATTTCACAAACAAACCTATCAACCATAATTTATCCTTATTTACCACCTTTGGTTGCATTTTCCTTTGCATAGGCTATAAATATACCTTGTCTCAAAACTTGAAGGAATCAAAATCAAAGACCAATGAAGATCATAAAAGCATTCTTGACAACCAAATCTATAGATAGTTCTTGACAGAGCAACTATTCAGATGAGGTGTGGGCTAGCAATTAACATAATCAAGTATTTTTTTTATATCATTTGTTGATCAATACATGCATCTCCACTTCAGTTGGAATAATAGAATCATATTCCATTTAACCATACCTAGGCTAGAACCAAACATAGACCATACCATTTCATTTCCATGCCATTGACATTGTTACATATCCTTTTGCCATTATCGTATACCTAGTCAATCATCTTGTCACTTGGGGGCAACCCTCTTACAATTTTATCCAATTTATCAAACCATAATTATCCTTAAAAGGATAATGCCATCCTATCCTTCCATTCCTATCTAGACCAAAGCCTATTTTTAGTCATCCTACCCAATCCTATTTTGATCTTGGTTCCTTTTGTTCTTCCCACACTTTTTATGAGGGGATTCTGATCAAGTTTAAATAATCAATCAAATCTAGTTTAAATGATAATCTATGAAATTAGTGTGACAGTTGATCTAGAAAGATATATTTCACTTTCCATCCTATATCAAAGTTAATTTATGTGAGCCTAATTATAACCACCTATGGGTAAATTAGTGTTTCACTAGTCTTGCTACTAATTATAACCACCTGTGGAAAAATTAATATCATTGATCTATGTTGTTGTATCCTAGTTATAACCACCTATGGGAAAACTAAGGGAAACATTTGTTTATCATGCATTGCCACATCACCTTGCCATTATTATTTTCATTTGACTATCCCTTTGCTAGATTTGAGAACTTATTGGGACCTAGTTGGTTTTTCCACACCTTTTGTGTGGATGGACTTACTATGACTTGAGGTCATTTTGGGACTAAATACATCATGCTCAATTCATGTTAAGGTCACCTTAGTCCCCCTTTCTATGCACTTTCATCATTTTATGAGAAACTAAGCCAAACGGTCTCACCATTTTACAAGTCGGTATCTTTTCATTCACTAACAAGTTGAGATACCTCAAAATGCCAACAAATTTTCAAATATTTAAAAATCCAAAAACCTTTGTCTTATCTAAGCTTAGTTAGTTATCCTCAATCCACCCTACTGGGGCAAAGTCATTGTTAGGATGTTTTTTTTTTGCTTTTTTTTTTAGGATTTTTGTTTGTTTATTTATTTCAAGTTATTTGTTTGCTTGTGTGCTTTTTGTTTGTTTGTTTGTTTGTTCACTTACCTATTTGTTTGCTTTTAACACTATTGATTTGACTCAATCTATATGTGTTCATTAGGTGATTCCTTGTGCACATTATTTTTGAGTCCATCCATATTCATACATCAACATTATCATCATGGTTTTTATCATTGGTGCATTATTTTTGAGTGTTTATTGAATCGAGAGTCAGTCCTTATGCATATTTTAACCAAGTTTTCATGGTGTTCTATCATGATGCCTACCATCACATATTATAGAAAAAATAAGATTCAAAAAGGTATGTAACTAATTGATCCATAGAAGTTTCTCCTTGGCATCTTTAAAAATCCTTCCATCCCACCCTTGATCAAATTAATCCATTGGCCATTCTGTTTACATCATTGCTAATCAGGACAAGCATTTCCTTATTGGCAGGTATAACTTAATCTTTTCTATTGATCAAATCTTATTCTTCTAGTCATATCTTTCATTACTTTGTGAATGCTCATCTTTAATCTATGAAATAGGTTATATCCTTCAGTTATGATTGATAATCAGCCCTAACTAAGGAACCATCATCTTTATCCAATCTAGGTCATCTTAATGATTATAACTGCCTATTGGCAAATCATTATTTTTGACTTTTATTCTTGATTATAACTGCCTTTGGGAAAATTAGTATCCTTTTTAAATCAATGCATGAAAGAATTTTATCATTTAGATTAATCTCAACCATGGGTTAATTCTGCCTTCTTTCTTCTTTTCAAGGGACTATCCATCAAAAAATATGATGGCCACTCCCTCGAAGGGGCATCATCCTAGGCTTCCCAAAAACTATTTGGAGCTTCTTTCTTCAATCATCATATTTTTTTTGGAATATAAGCCATTTATAATTATTTTAGATGACATTACCATGCTTATATATTTAAATTTCATTCTCAAATAGGGGAAAACTATAGGCACCTAAATCTAGCAACCAATGACCATAAATCAGTCTTTTGACCAATTTCCACAAAAATGCACAATTTGGCCTAAAAACACTAAAATACACTAAATGAGTTGAAATTGATATATTCAAGTGCCAATTTTGTCTATAGTATCATTAAATTGGGTAATGAAATTTATGGAGCAACTAACTTTGATCAAATCATTTCTAGTCAAAATACCAAATTTACACTTGGGTGGTCTAAATTGCTCTTTTCTATCAAATTTCTTGTATGAGACACGTACATTTGTTATTTTTCATTGGAAACATCCTAAATGGGATAATATATCCAATGCATCTGACATCACATCCTAATTCCAATCCAATCAAATTTTTGGTTAATAACAAGACATTCTGACCAATTTGCGTAATTTGTGCACAAAGAGTCAACATTTGCATCAAAGTGCTTAATCATGTTTAAGTCTAATTAAACAAAATAAAGAGCTTAAGTTAATTTTCCATAGAAATTTTTGAATATTTATTTTTAGAAATTTATTTTCATTAATTGCATCATCAAATGATAGCATCCTATGGGGTGGCATCCACAAGCCATAAATGCCACAAATATCTAAATTAATGCATCCCATGCCTCATTAAGACCCTCCATGCTTAGTTAATTCCCCTCTATCCCAAATATTTATGAGACTATTTATGAATTTTAATTACATAATTTAATTAATCCTTAGCCACACATATTCATCTTGAGATGGATGGTTTAGGTTGATTATAAACCATTCTGAAAATCTATAAATAGGAGGCCTTACCTATTGAATTTTAGAAGCTCTTTTAAGCCACAGTTATCATGCCCAAATGACCTCAAAATATCTCATATGCCAAATTTATAATGATTAATTGATTTCAAATCTTCATACAAATTAGTTTTATTATCCCCAAATATTGATCCAAGCCAAGCCAAGCAAAAACCAAACATAGTGCCAAGGATAGATGGAGGTAGCCACACTTTATTGATACAAAGTTCATGAGCACAAACCAAGAAATCCATTACAAAAATAATTTTGGATCATCCAAGGAAGGTGAAGGAAGGTATTTATTTCATGTTTTAGTTGTGTTTTCCATTTTATTTGTTAACTAAGCTCCCCCTTTGAGATAGGCTTAGGGTGTTAATTTAGTGTATTTTTATTGATTTATTTTATTCACTAACACAATACTAATCTCCCTTATTGAAATTATATGTTCACACTTATCATAAAACATTAAAGGAGAGGGTTCCAAAGCCTTTAAGAAAACAATACTATGTAATAACCCTAGCTAGGTCTAAATGTATAAAATAAATCTAATCTAGTGATCACTAAATATTGTGGCACAAATGGGGATGGTTTAACACAAAAAAATAATCAAGGGATCATGTTAGGAAAATGGGGGCCAAGATAACCTAAATTGGAAGATAGAAATTAAATAATACCCTATATCTATACTAAGTTTAAGCATAGAGGTAATCTAATAAATGAGTTATCCATTTAAAACCTATTATGTTATGAAATATATATCTATCAAATGAAATAATAAAAGTTAAAGATACTTTCCTTTGGGAAAAAAATTTGAGTCTCAATATATCCTTTGGACAAAGGTGATTTTCAAGAGTTTCTTGTGGATTTGTAAGTATCACACTATATAAATTAGCTTTAGGCTAAAAGACTCCTACTTTCTATCTAAAACTTTCCACAATACAAGTAATCTTCACTCTAAGGCAATCCCTAAGCAATTGCTCCTTTAAATGTAGATGTAGAAAAATTTCAATTTGTAATAATGTGAAAATGAATGTTCCTCCATATTGGATTTAAATAAGCCTTGTATTTATAGAAATGGATAGTTCTTAACCCTTTCTAAATTTTTACTGACAAGGTTAGCCAACATGTCTTAGTTTTAAGGGAAAAATTACCATTATGCATCGAACTAGGTTATCCTGACCAACTTAGTTTTATAATGTGCATTTAAATTTTATAATAGGGTCGATATAGTTGAACTAGTGGAAAAAAGGGTGTTTTCCTGGTTATGGGATATTTCAAAGTATAATTTATTATGAAAGTGAATAGGTAGGGTTTGTTTACTTAAGGAGTTGGATAATTAATATTTATAATGGGTTTAGGTAGTGATAGAGTTTAATAAAATATTAGGAAGCACTAATGATATTCCCACACCTTTCTCATTGCACACTTTAATCTGTACACTTAGAGAGATTGAAATTGATAGATTTTTATAAGAGAGAATGTGTCAATAAATGATAAAGTTTATAAGTATTATGTTTATACATATTATTTCCTCTCTTATATTTTAGGTATAAAATATGGAATATGAGTAGGATAGATGGGAAAAAGGACATGAGCCTTTCATTGAGGGTTTTTCCTAGGGAATATTTCAAGGGCATATAATAGGTCATTCTAGAAATACCTATTGACTTAAAAATTCTTTTTATACTCAAATACCTTAAGGATAAGATGCCTCTACATTAGAATAATATAATTTTTTAAAATAATCAACCATTTTGAGAATGGGAATATGAACATACTACTCACCAAGGGAGAAACCCAAACCTAATCCATGGAAGTACACTCCCTATGAGAGTTCATGGGAGTTATGGTTCACATCAAAGACTGGATATAATTACCCATGAGATAAATAAAATGAGTCCATATAATTTAAATGCACAAAAAATAAGTAGATATGTTAAATATAGGGTTTTAGGCATGAAAATATACTTTGGAACGAGATAATTTTCTAGTAACACCAAAGCTAGGATGGACATTTTATATCTAATTGATAAGTAAACCCTATCTTAGGGATATCAAGAAAGAATGGAGAATATTGACTTGTCCACAATCACTTGGGATAGTTTTAATGAACTATTTTGATGCCATTAGTTTTTAGATACTTACCTGAATGATAGAATTAATGAGTTCCATAACCTTAGTCAAGATGACAAGACATTATAAGAATATGATGCACATTTCTCAAGTTTTATTAAATACGTAGGATACATATAGGATGAACCAAAAAAAGTTAACATATATCTAATTGGACTTTAATATGCCATTATAAATAAGGTTCAAACTTTTAATCCCACTACATTAGTAGAAACTATGACAAAATATCAAATACTAGATTATGAAGTCACAAAATCTAAGTTCCAAGAGCAGTATAATGCCCAAAAGAAGACTTAGAAGAACATATTTTCTCCATACCCACATGGTATTTTTTAGTGCCATAAAATACAATAATAATATAATGAAAAAATGGATCACCCATGATCTGGACATCAAGGAATATAATTTGTAACTCAAACCACTAAGACCATGGGTGGCAAAAAATAGAAAATTCAAAATCTTATAGTGCAATCAAACCAAGGTGGGACAAGAGATGTAAACACTAATATAAACATGGTAGAGAGTTTTATTTATGGTGGGACACAATATGCTCAAAAATTCCCCTATATTTCTTATATAATGCTAGCTTATTATCAATATTAGAATGCTAGTGATGATGTCTGTAACCATCAGATTCATGCATTTATTCATATATTTTAGGCTGAGTGCCAAGCCACTATGGTTGAGACTACATGTAAGACTATGTTTATTATTTTTTTAATATACCTAGGTATTAATATTTGTTTTATTTCACTAATAATTATTGGAAGGTGTAGCTTGGAAAATATGAAACTAGAAAGCCTAGACAATGTAGAAATGGACTCAAGAGAAAACCAATTCATTTCGTATGTAATATGATATTTTCATTTAAATTTTAAAAATTTCAACACCACATTTTACCTATATTTCATGAGTATTGGATCATATGATTTAATAATTGGAATGGATTAGGTATAGACTTTTAAGGAAATGATGAATTAATTCAAGAATCATGTGAAATTATTCTATGAAATGGTTAGACTAAAAAAATCAACGGATTGGAAATCCCATTTCCTTAAGGTTTATCACTTCTATGCAACTCAAATGATCAATGAGAAGTGACTATCATTTTTATGTTGATAAGCATATCATAGGATGATGATGGACCATATTTGAGAGATTTCCCAAATTTTAAAGAGTTTGTTAATGTTTTTTCCTTGAGACTTATTGTGACTACAACCTAAAAGAGAAATTTCTTTCTCCATCAAGGTAGTATCTATAATTGACCATATTTTAAAGGCCATATATAGGATCATAACACATAAACTATGTGAATTAAGGGTGTGGCTAAATTAGTTTATTGACAAGGGATTAGTGACACCCAACATGTCTTTGTGGGGGGTACTGGTCATCTTTTTGAAAAAAGGATGGATCAATGAGACTATGCATTGATTATAGGTAATTAAATAATATGACTATAAGAAATAGATATCCTTGGCTAAGGATAGGTGATTTATTTTATCAAATGAAAAGATATAAATTTTTTGCTAAGATATATTTATGGTTAGGTTACCATTAGATTATAATTAAGGAAGACAACATATAAATGACTACAATTTGTACTTTATATGGTCATTATGAGTGTTTAGTGGTGCCATTTGGGATAAAAAATGCACCAGTAGTGTTTATGTGTCTCATTGACAATGTCTTCCAAAAGTAATTATAATTTTTTTTCTCTTATTATTTTATGGCATTTTAATATATTCATAAACAAAGGAAAAAAATGAGATTCATTTAAGATAGGTTTTGTAATGTTTAAGAAAAAACCAAATTGATGGGAAACTATCTAATTTCACATTCTTCCAAGAATAAGTTCAATACTTAGGGTACATCATTTATTAAAAATGTATTTTTGTTTATCCAATAAATATTAGTGCCATAATGGAGTGGATATCACCTTAAAATGTCACTAACATTAAAAATTTCATTGGACTTATAGGATATTAGAGGAGGTTCATTAATAACTTGTCATGAATCAAAGCCCCAATCACATCCTTACAAAGATAAGGAAATAAATTCATATGGCATGAATAATGTAAAGAAGATATTCATAATATCAAGGATATTATCATAATAAACCCCATTTTAGTAGTACCAAACATGGATACAGATTTCCTTGTTTGCATGGATGTGTCTCTTGATGCTATTGGTAGAGTTTTTATTTAATAAAGATGAGTTATTATATATTAATCAATAAATACAAAGATCATGATAAAAATTATAGGAATAATGATTTATAGCTTTCTATAGTGGTGCAAGCTTTAAAATATTGGAGACACTACCATGTTGGCTAAAATTTCATGCTCAAAACAGACCATTTAAGTTTGATGTAGATATTCACTCAACCAAATGTGAATGTTAAACATATACATTGAATGTAGTTTTTGTTTGAATATGATTTTTATGTTGCCTATATATAAGGCAAATAAAATAAAGTGTCTGATGCACTCATTATAATGCCAAACATTCAATGTCAATTATTGAAGACAACTTGAGAGGATACATTTTAAAGATTCAAAGGTAGGGTTTTTGTTATGAAGAAGTCATTACAAAACTTTGGGACAAGGAATCCATGATTCGACCCAAGTATAGTGATTATTTTGTGAAAAATGGTGGAATTTTATTATATTATCAATGCACCTATGTGCCTAGTAGTGGAGAACTGAAATATTAGATCTTATTTGAAGCACATAAATCCTTATATTATTCTCATTTAGGATAAAATAATATGTAAGCAAGTCTATGGGATTTGTATGATTGGTTATGAATTAAATAATATATAATAATAAAGGTTAAAAAGTGAAATTTGAGTATAAATTTATAGATAGATTTTTGTACCCTCATGATATTTCCACATGTAAATTAGATGTGGTGTTTATGGATTTCATCATTGGGTTTCCTCTTAATGAATAGAGATATATTTCCATTTTGGAAGTTGTCGATAAATTGACTAAAGTTGCAAATTTTCTACCAACCAAGGACACTAATGAAGCATAAAATATTTCCCAATTATATATGGATCATAACATATGGTTACATGATGTTCTCATCAAGATCATTTTTAACATGGATTCATTATTTATATCCTAATTCTAGACCACATTCCAAGAAAATTTGGGTGCAAATGTAAATTACAATATAATATACCATCTTCAAATAGATGGTAAAACTAATAAGATAAATCAAATCATAGAGGACATGTTATGAATATATGTCATGGACCAACTATCCTAGTGGGATAATTATCTACCCTTGGTGTATTTTTATTATAGTAATAATTACCATAGCTCCTTCAGATCTCTATTGAGTTGGAACAAGAATGGTGACCACATTTTGATTGGTCCAAATATTATAAAATATATGGATTTTTTTTTTTTTTAAATTTGATAATGCCTCAAAAAGTCATAATATCAATAGAATAAATATGCATATTTGTACAAGATTGATAGGTTTTTTGAGGTGGGAGACTTGGTGTTATTTTTATTGAAACAATTCAAGGTTTAAGTTGAATTGGTGGTGCACATAAGATTTCACCATAGTTACTATGACCATTTGAGGTTTTGGAGTGAAATTGCCTAGATGCTTATTAACCCTCTTTATCACCCATTGTGCATAGAATGCATGATTTTTTTCATGTTTTTGTATTAAGAAAGTATGTGCTTAAACCATCACATGTGGTTTATTGATATTATTTGGATATATATGAGGATTAATTATAGATATATCCCATTAATGTTGTATACCAATGGTCACTTCATCTTTATCATCGTGAAGGTGATCAAGTGAAGTCCAATGGGACCAATAGAACCCAAGTTATGCAACTTGGGAAAATACCTTAGAAATGAAACATATTTATCCACATATTTTTACATAAAATTTGAGATGTTTAGTTAAATATTACATTAATATTTTACACTTGGAAAATACTTGTCATGATTTTAACTTTCATTTGTAGACCGATTCACTACCAAAAGGCTCATGTTCACTATCTCTTTATGCCTAATCGATTGTCTCTTAGTTTGACCATTTTTATTTTGATAACCAGACCATCTATACTATGTAAAAAACTCTAAACCTTATTATTATCCTTTAATAATTTTTTCATAATTTTACCTATTTTTCATCTTCATATACATTTACTTCCCACGTAGACACATGCATCAACAAAATGTTCAACATATCCTAAAAATTGTCTAGTGCCCAAAATTCATCAAATTTACAAAATAAATGTATCCTAGAGGTCAACCTAAGTTATTTAAGGTAATATATTTATAAAATGGAATTGTATGTATGCATGTGTTTAACCCTAAAATTTATAGAATGGGGTTATATAGGGTTAAATGAGATAGAGATAGTCAAAGGTATAAGGGTGATAGACTATCTCTATAACAGTCTAATTAGATGCTAAAATAAGATATAACATATGATAAATTCATTAAAATGAGATAGGCTAAAAATAGTGAGTATAACTATGATAGATATGGAAATAAAAAATAAGTAATTTACTTATCTAGTTTTGATGTTGATATAATTTTGGATCTAGAACAGACAGGAAGCAGACTAGAAGAGGGTTCTAGAATAGTCACCAAATTTGGATTAAGTACCTATGAAGTTGCAGACACTAGAATCAGCCTTAGATGGTTATATTAATGCTATTATATGAACATGATTCAAGTGTCTTATATGAAATAACTACTATAAAAGGATGTGACTATTAGAGGTACAATCACTGAGAGGGGGGGTGAATTAGTGATGTAACATAATCCAACTCAATTCCCAACTCTTTAAATATTTAGCACATACAATCATGATGCATAAAAATTAACCATTATAATGAATAAGGAATATATATAAAGATCAAGCACATAACACATGATATATATGGGAAACCATTTTGGTGGATAAAACCCACTGAACCCTGCAAGATAGACTACAATCCTATAATAATAAGATCCAAATTTAGACCAATACCAATTGATCAAAGAACACCCATCCCTTAGTTTAGTGAGACACCCATCCCACAAGGAGGAACCAATCCCATAGATAACTAAGCACCCATTCTACTACCTTAAACAAATCATTGTAAATACCTTTTATTGTTCTTCAACTGATGATGACCACCTTTGTCTACACTCTTCACTTCTAATCACTCTCAAGATGCCTCTAGGATGAACTCTCTCAAACTACCTCTTTTAGACTCATTAGGTCCAATGACCTATGTGTCTTCCTCCATCAACTTGATTAGATAAGAATAATTGATCCTCTTCACTCTCTATTTTTCCTCAATGACCTGTACCTTCTCTTTCAAATGTTCTCTCCTTCAGTTGAATCCTCACTCTCACAACTAGCACAAACAAACAATGCATCTAAAACACCCTTTTGGATCACTTTTCACTTATTATCACATACAAAATACAAAATACCACATAAAATTTATCACAAAATCATAAACATGACATGTAGGTCATGCACACAATCCTCAACTTGCTTTGCTCTTCAATCCATCTAGTAAGCATACTCACTCAATTAGTGTTTAGGTCTTACTTGCTCAATCTGCCTCTTCTAATATCATTAGATCCAATGACCTATGTGTTCACCTTAATCACCTTGATCAAAAAATCATGACTGATCCTTTTTACTCTATATTAATATTCAATGAACTATAACTTCTCTTTTAAAGGTTCTCTCCTTCTCTTGGCTCCTCACTTTATCAACACACACAAACAGGCCAAACATGACTTATACCAATGGCAAAGATGATTTACATATTTGAACCACCTTTGAAATAGGTCCTCATACACATTACATATAATAACAACACACACCTTAGGTTTTCCAATACCTCATTAGCCCCAAACCACCATTAAGTCTTGATGAGACCTAAAACAATTAGGCCTTCATACTCACATGTTACATGTGAGACTACTTGAAAAACCTTCATCCTTTACCAATTATTTGAACACATAAAAATTGTCTCCAACATCCCCTTACTCTCATATGGTTCCATGCCACTTGGAACACCAATTCAACACTCAAACCTACCAATTAGGTTCCCTTGCTCTTTAGGTCTTCATATACAGAAATCATAGTCTCAAACTTATAAAGAAACAACTCAAATATTTCATATATCCATATGGTTATATCACATGGGTGAAACCTTAAATACCTCTAAAAATCCTTCATGTGATTTAGATACTTCAACACTAACTATAATCACTCAAAATAACTCTCTCAAAATGACCACTCAAGCTAGTCACACACAGTCAAAATACATTTATACTATTTTGACTCTTTACATATGATCAAGGGCATATCATGACATATAATAATTTATATTAATCCTTATATACTTATATAACATCTCCATACTCATTTCTTCAACTCTACTCAAAACACCTTCAACTCACTCTTGTAACATGGTCACTCAATCTGTGAGTGCATTCAACAAACACAATCAACTTCTAAGCCTTTGTTCATAATGAATATAGATTGTTAAAACCTATAAAAACAACATATATAGTCCTCATGAAGTTTTTAATACTCTCTAATAGTTATTTCATTTGTAGACATCAAAATATAATCAATAAATCTTTAATTATCCTTCTTGGGTTACTTGAAGAACACGTTCCAACACACAATCAACTTTGGAGCACAATATATGTAACTATACTAACATTCAAACCTTCTAATAAACTTACCTATATATTTCCTTAAGTCTTTTATAACTTTTATTTTTTCACCATCATCAAATTTTGCATATATCAAAATGTATAGTTAACAATATAGACTAGTTTTTTCTTTATTGATTTGAATATTCAAATTCTAATGATCACTGTGTAAATACAAAAAATCTGACACTTGTGATCATCTCATGTCACCTAATTTTTTTTAACAAATACATTCTATCGATATCCTCATGAACTTCCTAACTTTAACTCTCATCGGTCACTATTGATCTTCGATCTACACTTTCATGATTAAGGCACTTGGCACCCTCACATGCCTTCTGAGCATTTTGTTAACTTGTTGACTCAATACACATAATTTATCTTTGTCTACATGATTTAATGCACATTTTTAGATCCTTATCTAGTAAAATTAAATTCTCATCATAGATCTGCTACTCAAACTTCATGAGTGTGACACATGTCATCAATGTGTTCATTCTCAAGTTATTTTGGCTTATTAAATTCATGCATCCCATTGGATCACTATCTGATAAGATCATGCACTCCATTATATACTTATCCAATCAAATTTAATGTTATCCATATATATTCATTTCCCAATTAAAATCTCACCATAGATATTTGATATCACAAAATTGGCTAAGTATGGGAACTTAGTGAACTCTATTTGAGAAGCCAACTTTGCACCTTAATAAATTTTGCAATGATCAATTTCCAAACCTAAAATTTTAATCACATAATCACCTCTCATATTATAATCCATCCATGTATCAAAATACTCCTGAAACCTTCACATGTTTGAAATATGACATCATCAAATTACTTACTTGGCCTTATATGCTAAGATGACTACTTGAACCTAGACCTTCATATGACTACTATGATGAATTCCTTTCACTTTAACAAGAACTATAAGAAATAATAACACCCCATAGGTTCTATTAAACATGTCCATACCATCAAAAAAATCCATTAATTGCCTATCCAAGTAAAACACTAAAAGAACTATGCAAGAACACTGAAGCATATTGAAACACACTTTGTCATTGTCATTATAGCACACATGACACTTAATCAACATCCTTGGTCACCTTGGAGACATAATTTAAAAAAGTATAAAAATATCCCTCTTTGTCATTGATTTCAAACACCAATACAAATCTTATGCTCAGACTCTATCTCTTTTCAAGCACTTTCTCCCCCTTTGACATAATGACAAAGTGGGCACAACTCCTAATCATAGGGACCTAAAAAGACTTCAAGGACAAATAATAGGAAAGGGACACCTATAAAATATGATATAGACTTCCCCTAATATTTTGCATATCTCTTTTTACCTTGAGCTTCTCAAACATGCTCCATGATTACACTCTTCTTTGATCATACATAGCTTCTATGAAGACAAAACATACATGAACATTAGAAACTGCTTAAACTTACCTTGAAAAAATTAAGAGGGAATCCCCCTAAGTCACTTGAGCTTCATAACCCTTTGATAACATTGGTATTTTGGATAAAATGACCAAAAATTCCACTTATTCATACTAGCCTTGTTTAGAGGCCTTGTAGTCCTACTTGGACCTTTAAAAGCCCATAACATTTTATGTATGAACTTTCATGGCTTGAAATTTCATATATAGAGACTTATTATATTCCCCCTCATGCATGCCAAAAATAAACACTCAGTTATTCTTCTGCAGCATACTTCCTTCACAAACCTAATAGCTAATTAGCCCTCCATTTGCACAAATCCTCCTCCATGGAACCAAACATGCACTTTCAAAAGATTATGAAAGATTTTTTGATCACCCATTTATACATTTAATCTAATTAAGTAGCTTCATATCTCAAATCATTAGGCAAAACATTTTTTTAACATGAGCAAAAACACTAGGTTTATAAGAGAAACTCGATCAACACACCACCTTACGGTCAACACCCATATTAAAAAAAAAATCATACATAGAGGTCATTAATAAAAACTTAATTGAGATTAAAATACCTTTCTATCCCACTAAGACACCTTGATAATTTTAAATTCTTCAAATGACACTTGAAAATGTTCATTCCCAGCCTGTACACCTTCCACATATAATAGTCAACATGCCAAAACACCAAAAATTGATCATGAAAACATTCTAAGATCACCAAGCCACCTCATCCACTTTAAAAAACTAGACTCAATTGATCTCAACTCTCTTTTGTGAATCCAATTCTACTACATAGTCCATTGATCCTAGAACTTGACCATTTACAAAGCTCCTTTTTTGTTTATGCATAAGGATTAATTACATTGCCAAAAATGCATGACTTGGTTTGATCAATTCATCACAAAAATATGCTTGAAATCATAACTGTATCAAACATCTTCATGTCTCCACCATAACTAAGGCATCTCACATATGCTCCCCCTCACATCATGCACATCTCTTCAAGCTTTTCAAACTATCTAAGTTAACTCCCCTTAACTCCATTCTTCACTTGGATCATGACATATTCAGCAAGTCTACTCAATGAGATAGGTCTTCAAACAACTCTTCAACACTATCCACACTTCAGTCAGAACTCTTATGAAAACATCTTATCTTTAGAACCCTGTAACCTTCATGGCATACTTGAATTGACATCTATAGAACTCTAAAATCTTCTGTATGATATCAAAAATGTGACAACACATTCTCCTCATACTTCATATCAACCTTGTCTTTAATCTTTCAACATTTGATCAATCAATTTAAGCAATAAAAATTGACAAGTTCTTATCTTCAGGACCAAAAACCTTAAACACACATTGACCACACTAGAACAAGATCAACATACCTTTCTATGCAATAGAAGATTTTGACAATTCACCATCCTTGATTAGACACCTAGAGATATTCATTTCCTTCTTGCAGATCTTACACACATAGCTTCATTCTTCACCACTTTGACCAACTAGACCATCCTTCAATTTGACCAAAACTTTCACTTTAGGATCATTGTACCTGAATATATCTTTTAAATCATTCCATCATAACACTTTGGAGAATATTCGTAAAATGCATTACTCTCCTTAGCCAAGAAATTTTTCAAAATATATTTCCTGTCTTGCAACATCAATAAAAGCTCAACTAGCATCCACCATGCTTCTTCTTGATCTCAAGTGTCTCTTTGAACCATATATAGAGACACCCTAACCCATAATGTCCTAGAACAATGTGAAACTAGGAGTTACCCATAACTCCTCATCTTCCTTTTCCTCCTTACTCATCTGATATTGATAGATCTTCTTCTTCTTCTTAGGCTTAAGATAAGCAACATGCTCATCCATAATAATATTATCCTTTTCTTCTAGGATGTTATTGATAATAAATGGAAAAAATAAAGATTCTTGGCATAACTTTTCACTTGAGGTATCAGTCTCACACTTTAAAGTATCCAAACTTGACATTGTCAATTGATATTCATCATAGGAAACTTGCTCATCAGCATGAGGGTGTTCACTTGTATCCTCTTCATTCCCAAAAAGAGTAGACAATGAGATCTCCTAATTCTCTTCAACCTTTGTAGCATTCTCTACCATGGAAAATAATACACCTAGACCTGTAGACTAATCATGACACATACTTTCCACTTTTGGTTTCCATATTTTAGCTTTCCTTCTTCCTTACACTCTATGAGTCTGATTGAACTTATTTTGACTTGGTGGCCTTTGCTTGCAGAACCTAGCAATGTGACCAATCTACTCATATTTATAGGAAGTCATTCTTATTGAAGTGAACTCATCTTGCCTTACATAATTTAGACAAAATATACCAATGTGTCCTATGTCATGATAACTATAACACTCACTTTGAATCACATCACTTGATTGATGATTTCATTCATAGTTTCAAGAAAATTCATTCCTATAAGGTATTCTACACTCTCTAGCCTTATGATCAAATTGATTACAAGTGTAATAGTAACCATTAAAGTTTACATACCTTATTGTATTTGGTTATCTAATTTGATTTGTCTTCCTTATATTATAAACTTCATTTCTTGACTGATTATTGATCTTCAAAGTCTGATTGTTCTCATTCTCAAAAGTCTTCATGTCATCATGAGTAGTATTCTTTTATTCTTATATGTATCCAAGACCAATTCTATCACTTACACATTTTTGACTACTAATAATGTTATCTAGATCAATTGATCCCTTTTCAAACTTCACAAATGACTTTACTTGACTTGAAGTCTTTTTCAACTCATCTCTTAAAGAGCCAATCTAAGTTACATACCTTGAACATTCAACTTCTTTATCCTTCAAGTTTGTATTCATACTCTCTAACTGATCATTAAGAAGCTTGACTAAATTTTTATACTCTTTGAAATCTTCATCTATTCTTCCCTCAAGCACACTAAATTTTACCTCATATTCATTTATTTGAGACTTCAACTTCTTGGTTTTCTTCTTTTCAATATTTAAATATCTAAGGGCATTCATCAACTCGGTCTCATATTTTACCTTATCTTATTCATCATTTGTATCACCTAAACCACCTCCAAATCATGTAGATTTTTATTGATATGAGCAACTACCTTATTTATCCATGAAGAGAGTTTCATCTTGACTAGGACCATCATCTTCATGATCATTCTCAAAATCACTGCCATCATTCTCATCAGATGAGCTGCAATATCCTTGGTGTAGAGACTCCTCTTATGTTTGTAAAACTTCTTTTGACCATTATACCTTTTGAAATTGTTCTTGTTCTTTTAGACCTATATTTTTTCTTGTAATTATCATGATCTTCTTAATGTTATTCATTATCATTTCCCTTGTGCTTATGAGGACACTTGTTGGGAAAGTGACCTATCTCTCCACAATTGAAACATTTGAAGGTAGTTTTACCCTTAAACTTTCTTGAACTTATTTTTAGTTTTCTTTTTAATAGAGCTATTATTTAATCATCATCAATGTCATAAATCTCATAATCCTTGACCTTCTTACCTTGGAACATCTTATTTAACTTATTTTCTACATTGAATGCTACTTATTTCTTTGGTGGTTTGTCCTCATTAACTCTCATCTCATAGGCAAAAAGAATGACATGTAATTCATCCATCTTCATTTTGGTGAGATCATGACTTTTTCTATAGAAAATTTTTTTGAATAAAATTTTAAAGTGAGATACCTTAATACCTTTTATACTATAGTTCCTTCTTCAATAACCTCTCCCATCCCTTTGATCATGTTTAGTAACTCATCAACTCTTAGAAGATAGGAAGCCACAATATCCTCTTCGTTTTTAGACTTTCAAATTGCCTTTGATAGGTTTTTAGTTTGGCCAACTGGACTTTTGAATATCCTTCATAGATGAGCTATAATGTGTCCTAAATATCCTTGGCAGACTTGAAATAAATTACCTTGGTGAACTCAACCTCAAAAAGACCAAAATTGATAGCATTCATAGCTTTATAATTTTTCTCACTCAAATTTTTATTTGCAACACTAGTTGGAGGAGTAGGTGGCATGGAATAACCATCTAAAATATATTTCCAAGTGTTAAACCCCAAGGACATGATGTAGGTCTTCATTTTTGCACTCTAAAAAGCATAATTAGATACATTGAACAATGGATCTTGATTAATACATAAACCTTGAGAACTTATCATTGTACCTAAGATTAAATTCAAGTGTTTAAAATTGTATAGAAGGTCCTACTTTGATACCAATTATTAAAGGTACAATCACTAAGTGTAGACCCTAGAAAACCACACACATAGTCTTAGTTGTCAAAATGCATTAGGTTTCTCTTTAACCTATTTTGAGTACACTTACAAGGTTGATAAACCTACCTAACCTAACCCACTTTCCTAAACTAGAGTCAAGTTAGCCACTTAACTAACTTAATTCACTTTTTCACTATTTAAACCCAACTTTTCCCTAGGTCCTTGAATAGCAATGGTCATGGTGATCAGAGATGATCACCCTGATCGATGATGGTTAGGTCGCATCACCTAGACTTTTAGCATGTAAACCACCACTTTGATTTTATAAATAAAGATCATCTAAATATTGTTTTGAGACTTTTCATGGATAAATTATATTTATATGGCCTAGTTACACCTTCGCTTCCACCTCTTACTTGTGCTTATAAGAGAGAGGCCTGGGAGGCCAAATCCATCTGCAATTTTTATCAAGAACTTTATGTATCTATAATATATTTTTGTAGGTCAATTAGCATCATTAAAATTATCAAGTGACATAATCCATCTTATTGGGAGATAACTTGCTGTCACCTCTCAACCAAGATTTTAGGTGTCATTACTCTACCAAAATCAGCCCAAATTATACCAATTGGCAATCCACCTCAACCATCCACCCAACCAAATTATAGTAATATAAGTATTTACTTTTTGGTATTTACTTATCATATTTTCATTTCAAAATTAGCCTAGCCCTTATCTACCTCTCAAAACTTACCCTCCAAACCCTGTCAATTAGCAATACCAACCCTAATTCCACTTCCAATTCCAATGATAATAAATTTATGATGGTTACCTAACCGATGATGGTTTGCCTCAACCAATGATGGTTAGATGAATGATGATGGTTCTCCTTGACTAGTGATGGTTAGATGATCAATGATGGTCACCTATGGCACCAAAAACCAACGAGTTAATTCTACCTACCTGTACCCAACCAAATCTAGTTTTCTGTGTCCCTACCTATTCGCAAGATTCTATTAGATTTTATGAATCATACCCAAACCCCTTATCACTAATACTAATTATTTTATCACTAATTAGATCATTTTTACTCTATTTTCTTAACAAACATTATTGTGTTTAAATTCATTACCTTTTGATTATTGATTCAAGTACCTTATTTCTAGTTTTGTGAACTTGATTGTTTAAAATGTGTGGATTGATATCCCCTAAAAAATCTCTCACTTTCAAGATCTAGTTATCACTAGGCAATCCACCCAACTATTTATCTAATGAATGACTTTTCTTTAGTGATTTCTTTTTTTTAGGTCTTCCTCCCAAGCCAAAGAGGAGCTCTTCACAATATTTTGATTCAGTGCATGCACAACCAAACAAGTTTTTCAACCATAACAATATTAAGTTTCTTTTCTCTCTTCTTTAGAAATTAAGTGAAAATTTACATGAAACATTTTGGCATGCCTAATGAGACCTAGAGTCTTTACTCACATTTTATTTACATCTCTATGCTTTTCTCTCTATCTATGCTCATAATTGAAACTAAAATTTATTACGAGATTAAAATCAAATACATCCATTACTTGATTTTAACATTAGTTCACTTTGAATTAAAGCACAATAATCTTATTTTAGCACCACTTTTACTACACATACTAGCCAAACCACTTTCATCAATAAAACATCAAAAAAAATTGAGACAAGGCCCAACTAGGATTTCATCACCTAACGGTCACCCTACCCATTCCTAAAAATCCTAATTGGAGGTCATTACTAAAGGGAGAACCACCTCAACTCTCTGGTTGAGTATAAACTCTGGATATCAATATATAATAGCTAAGCACCTGACACCCTTATTACTGTGAGATCATGAAGTGAGGGGGTAGGCCCCAATACCAAGCCACATATTGATTCTAATATAGATTCTTTTGATAACCTAAATAGCCTAAAACCAACAATAGACTACTTCTATATTACCTAATCTACAAGCCAACTTCTATCACATAAACTAAGACAAGCCAAAAGTGAGATTAAAACTAAATTATTGGCTTAACGTACTTCATAATTTGTCTCTTGATTGCCTTGATCATTTTATTATCTTCTTCTCATTTGAGTGGTGATTTTGTTCTTGTCTTCTCTCCCCCTTTCTTATATGGTTCTCACTCGCTAACAATGAAGAGACCTAGTAGAGTAGAACGTATCACTGAAATTAACCTCTTCTACCTCCTCATCTATGGAGTACATCTCCAAGGTAGAAGATTCACCTCATCCATTGGGAATCCCTAATTTTCATTGGGTATTTCCCCAAAGAGACATGGATTTTACCACTTTTTTAAACAAAAATCTAGTTTCCCTTTAGCACTATCTTAACACTCCCCTCACCATATCATGATTTCAACTCCACCTTAGGATCCTCATTATGGCATGCCATCCCAATTTATGAGGGGTATCCCTATTGTCATGATTACCACCCAACATTTGACCACTTAGGCATCTTCCTCTACTAACCCTTTTGATGTCATAGATAAAAACCAACCTATCTAACCAACCATTACCCTTACATCTTCTACCCCTACTAGTGACTCCTCTACCTTGGGGACAAACCAACAATTAACCCATCATACTCCACTTGTTGCTAGAGAACCCACCACCAACACTACCAACCTCCCCTCTATCAAACCTAACCCATTGATAAATACTCCTTTACCAATATTAGGGGTATCTATCCCTTCTACTTCACCACCCATTAGCACCAAGGTCACTACTTCACCTCTTATCACCAACCCAACTACCACCCATGCCCAATCCATAGGGACTATTCAGTAGTTACCCATTGCACCCAATCTAGGATACATCCCTAACCTAAAAGTGTATGTACCCATTACCCAACCACCATCATACACCTAACTTACCCAACCTCTAGCCCTCATATTCCAATATGTGGCAACCTCTTAATTATCAAACAATTACCAATATGTTACCCAAAATCAACCACAATACAGCTTTACAATCCTTTTGGTGCACCACCTCAAACTAACTTAATGAAGATGCTCATAGACAAGATGATAAACCTTGAGTCATCCATTTTGGGGGCTCATAACATCCTATCCTATGATCAGATTTGTAATGAACTTATTCATCCTTCTATCCCCATCAGACCTTACTTCCTTAATGGGAGCTTTCAAAATTTACCAAATTTTAGAGCAAGGAAGACCCCCAACAACACCTTAGGGCTTTTAGGTATGCATGTTACATGATTGATTATGTTGATGCCCTTCCATTCAAACCTTCCCCGTATATTTATTTGGCCCAACACTCAACTGGTATAGTGTCCTCACTAAGCATTCCGTATTTTTTTTACCCAACTAACACAAGTCTTCTTAGATCACTTTTCCATTAACATTTCTAAGAAGGTCTCTAACACTGACCTCTATTCTATCAAGCAATTTGATGATGAGTCCATTACTAATTTCGTCACCCATTAGAGAAGCTTGATTAATTATCTTTTATTTTCGTTGCCTCAACTTGAACTTATAGAACTTTTCACTTGAGGTTGCACTAAACATATATATTTTACACTATGTGTCCAAAGCTTTAGAATTTTTGATGAGCTTTTATCATGGCATGTAAGCTATAAAACTGGGCCATAGATGAGGGTAAATTAAAGTCATGAAACAAGAAATATACCTTCAAGACCAATGAACCCTCTTACTCCACACCATGTAACCAAGCCAATACTGAAACCAAGACCAAGGGAAATGTGAATTCATCATCCATAAAACTACCCCTCCACCTATTGTCAATCAACAAAATTATCCCATTACCTCCAACCAAACCACAAGGAACCCAAACCGAAGTAACCAAAAACAATTCACTCTACTAGGAGAATATTATACCTCAGTTTTGGAGAAGCTACTAAAATCTAACCTTATACAACTTCCACCCATCAAATCTCTTTAGTAGTTTGATTCTTCTCATCCATCACCTGCTTGGTACAATGACAATGACCTCTATGATTTTAATTAGGTAATTAGACACGACATTAGCTAATGTAATACTTTCAATAATGTTATTTAGAGTGTTATTGACAAGGGGGAATCATGTTAGATAATCCAAATGCCCCTCAAAATCAAGCTCTTGACATCTTTAAGAAACCTTTTCCCAAACATGACCCTATCAAAGTTGAGGACACACAAGTTGAATATTCTTATGATGCCCACATAGTCAATATGGTCCTTGACACACTTGTCCATGGGGAGCCTATCATCTAACCTACTTGTTCCTCTCCCACTTCATCTATCAAAGTGGCAGAGTCACTTTCCCTTCCTTTAAAGGCCCAAATCAAGGAGGCTCCTTTTTATTTATCTTCACTCATAGAGGCTTTATAATCATCAAACACCCCTTTGGAAATCCTACCTAAATGAATAACTACTTCTAACCTACCATCTCCCCTAACTACAGATCAAGTCACAACTATGGACATCATGCTCAGGGAAGTAACTCTTTCACAAACACCCCTCACAGAATAGCCACCTAGCTCAAACTTACCTCCCTTTCTTGAGGAAATATATGAGGCTATCAACCCTCCTTCTCAAGCCATAGGTTGTTAGGTTTTGGAGCTAAAAGCTTCACTAATGCAAACAGAGGAGGAGGTTGTTGAAGGTTGCTAAGTTGCAGAGCAACTAGCATTAGTCTGATCAGCTGACATCGGTCAGATTAGTGAAGAGAAGCAACCAACGTTGGTCAGGGATCGGCCAGCGTCGGTCACCTCCAGGCAAATAGGGATCGACATCAGTCACCTGTGCAGTTTAGAACTGCAAGTTTTATGGGTAGTTAGTTAACAAACCAAGTGTTTGCATGTCAAGAGCCAAATTTAGACTAGAAGCTATGGATCTAATTATTATAATTAGATGTCTAATTATTGTTTGCATGAGATCTATTTAAGAGACTCATAAGCTATATTGTAAGGTGTTCTAGTTCGAGTTGAGCAAAGTTATCTCCTTCTATGTGTGAGGTGAGCAAGGGTGTTCCCCTTAGTTTCATAGTAGTGCCAAGGTGGGTGCTGGTTTTGGATAATTAGAAGGGTTCTTCAGTTGTGTAGGATATTGGTTAGTAGGTGTGCATGGCTACATTAGGAGATCTACATGGTAAGTAAGATCATTGATTTACAGGTGTATGTGTGTGCATGATCCAGGTTTGCAGGTGTGCAGAACTAGATTGATTTGCAGGTGTGCAAGATCAGGGAGGATAGCAACACAACAGGGAGCAGGATCAGGCAGGATCTACTTGGAGTATAGTGTGTACTCAGTTGGAGAGCAAAGAGGAAGGCAAGGTAGTTTCTTCCATAAGTAAGATCAGATTGGGTTGTAGGTTGTTACAATTCAAGGGAGATCTACCTGAAGTACGTTTATGTACTTAGAGTGTATGGAGCACTTGTGGAGTGCATGGAGCACTAGAGTATTAGTAGTAGTGGATACTGACTGGTTGGAGGTGAACTCCAACTCTATGTTTGAGTTGTGTGTTGGGACCGTAAGAGAGAGAGCTTTGAGGGAAGATTTACTATTTATGCCCTAGAGGAGTGGGAGCCCTAGAGGTGTGTAAGGAAGAAGAACTGTGGCAATCTTCTTTGTTGTATTTCCTTTTGGAAGAGTTTTAATAAAATTGTGTATTGTCTCTCATATTCTGTGTTATTTTTGAATTCTAGTTACTTGTGATTCTGGTTAATTTCACATTTAAGTTGCTTGTATTTGGTAATCAATTGTGTGCTTCCGTTATTTCCCAACAAGTGGTATCAGAGCTAAGGTTATAGGGAGCAAGTTTTGTGTTTGATTACAGGTCACTCTCATGGGTTTTTGATTGAGTGGGAGTAGAGCAATGGCAGAAGAAAGTAAGCTAAGAATGGAGGAATTGAAAAGCACGAATGGTCAATTACAGTCCTATGGAAAGAAAGAGCAGGAAAAAGAAATATTGTTGGTTTGTGGAAGATCAGCATGAAGTAAATGAAGATGCAGATGTTGCAGGTGTTGTTGCACAGGATGCTCTGGGAGGTTTCTTGGATAAAGTAGAATCTTGTTTCACAGATTCTGTTGCCTCTTTCCATGCAGTCTGAAATAGAGTATCTTTTCATGGTAAGGTCTTTGGAGACTTTGGAAAGATTTATTTAGGGGCTGGTGTGCCTTGCCAAAGAATTGGCAAAGGGGAAGTGAAGCTAAAATTGTAGGCAGCCAACACATGGGTGTTGAAGGAGGTCATGCAAGTCCCAGTGTTGAAGATATGGCTAATTTCTTCAGAAAAGTTGGGTGATGAGAGATGCACAAGAACTCTCATAGCGGATGCACTTGAATTAGCTGGTGGTAAGAAAACAGGAACTCTTTATCTACTTGTTTATATTACTGATTCTTCTTCTATTGCGGAGACATGGATTTGTAGGCTTGGTCACATGAGCAAGAAGGAGATGCATGTTCTTAAGCAGAAGATAGATGTGTTTGATAGACTTAAGAACTGGAAAGCCTTGGTGTTCTTAGAGGAGATGACAGACAGAGACCAGTGGATGGTGCTAGATACTTCTGATCAGGGCAGTTTAGACATGGGTTTTGATTCAAAGGAGCTCACAGGTAAAAAGTCATCACTCACAGGCAAACACAAGTATCAGCATTGGTCAAGGGAACTGGCATCAAATAGATAGGTGCTGATGTTGGTCATATGCAGACTGAAGCTAGTGATGTCAGGTAGGGTAAGACTGACGTCAGTCATGAGGACCAACATCGACAGTAAGTAAGACTGACGTCGGTCAGGAGGACCGACATTGGCAATAGGGACACTGATGTTGGTAGAGTTGGTAGTCAGGACAGGCGCATGGAAATCAACATCGATCAGATGCAGACTATGTAGTGACTGAGGTTAGTCACTGTAATGGATTTTAGGTGGACAACAAGCTATCAAGGAGTCTCAAACACCCATATGGAGGACTGCAAGTGGTAAGTAAGCCTCAAATTTGTTGTTCCTCTTCTTTATACTCATTGCTTACTGTAGAGCAGGAAGGATCTAGGAAACAGTGGGAGCATGGTAGGAATATGATGCAGAACCAAACGAGAGATTTGGTAGGGTTACCAGCCGATATGAAAGCACAGAGATGAATGGATTCCTTAGTTGAAAAATAGAGTGAATGGATACATGAGACAGAAGGCCAGGGCATATGGTCTTGAGGAAGCTGTAGGACAGTGGTACAGGTTTGACAGGTGGATGACAAAGTATGGCTTTAGTCAATGTCAGGGTAACCACTGTGTTTGTCTTACCAGGTGGATGATGATAGCTACATTATCCTGTTACTGTATGTGGATGGTATGCTAGCTAACAGGATTGTACATACAGGGTTTTGCTAAGCTAAGGGTAAGATTAGTTCAGTGGTTTGCCATGAAGGATTTGGAGCAGCACAATTCTTTGGCATGGGAGACATGGAAGATCACAGGTTGATTTTGTCTCCAGTGGGAGCTGATGTGAATTAGGTGTTGGTGAGGTTCAGGATGCAAAACCAGAGCACACTAAGGGCTAGACAGTTTAGTGT
Source organism: Torreya grandis (assembly GCA_037957365.1). Lineage (NCBI taxonomy): Eukaryota > Viridiplantae > Streptophyta > Pinopsida > Cupressales > Taxaceae > Torreya > Torreya grandis. The sequence continues at coordinate 3,092,032 of JARHVA010000575.1, read as the reverse complement.
CCGAAATCACATGAGGTTTGGTATAGACTTGAGTTTGCCCAAGCAGTGGGTGCTGTTAGAAAGTTTGGAGCTGATTCGAGAAAGAAGCACTGGAGGACAGTTCAGTGGATTCTCAGGTATTTGAGAGGGACCAGCAGTAGGTTGACATGCTATGTAGGGTCAAGTTCTTTTCTACATGTGTTTTTAGATGCAGATGTGGTAGGTTACTTGGATGATAAGAGGTACACCACAGGTTGTGTGGTGGGTGGTCTTCAAGATTGATCTTAAAGAGGGATACAAGCCAAGAAATAGATTAGATGGGGTATAGGTATAGGTACAGTGCAACTATTTATCTCCAAGTGGGAGATTGTTAGGTTGTGGAGCTAAACTCTTCATTGATGCAAACAGAGGAGGAGGTTGCTGAAGGTTGTTGAGTTGCAGAGCAACCGGCGTCAGTCTGATCAGCTGATGTCGGTCAAATTAGTGAAGAGAAGCAACTGACATCGGTCAGGGATCGGCTAGCGTCGGTCACCTCCAGGTAGATAGGGACCAACGTCAGTCGCCTATGCGGTTTAGAACTGCAAGTTTTATGGGCAGTTAGTTAACGAACCAAGTGTTTGTATGTTAAGAGCCAAATTTAGACTAGAAGCTACATATCTAATTATTGTAATTAGATGTCTAATTATTGTTTTCATGAGATCTATTTAAGAGACTCATAGGCTCTATTGTAAGGTGTTCTAGTTTGAGTTGAGCAAAGTTAGCTCTTGTGTGTGAGGTGAGCAAGAGTGTTCCTCCTAGTTCCATAGCAGTGCCAAGGTGTGTGCTAGTTTTGGAGAATCAGAAGGGTTCTTCAGTTGTGTAAGATCTTGGTCAGCAGGTGTGCATGGCTACATTAGGAGATCTACATGGTAAGTAAGATCATTGATCTATAGGTGTATGTGTGTGCATGATCCAAGTTTGTAGGTGTGTAGAACCAGATTGATTTGCAGGTGTGCAAGATCAGGGAGGACAACAACACAAGGAGCAAGATTAGGTAGGATCTACTTGGATTACAGTGTGTACTCGGTTGGAGAGCAAAGAGGAAGGCAAGGTAGTTTCTTCCATAAGTAAGATTAGATTGGGTTGTAAGTTGTTGCAGTTCAGGGGAGATCTACTTGAAGTACATTTGTGTACTTGGAGTGTGTGGAGCACTTGTGGAGTGCGTGGAGCACTGGAGTACTGGCAGTAGTGGATACTGACTAGTTGGAGGTGAACACCAACTCTGTGTTTGAGTTGTGTGTTGGGACCATAAGAGAGAGAGAGAGATTTGAGGGAAGATTTACTGTTTATGCCCTAGAGGTGTGGGAGCCCTAGAGGTGTGTAAGAAAGAAGAATTGTGGCAATCTTCTTTGTTGTATTTCCTTCTGGAAGAGTTTTAATACAATTGTGTATTGTCTCTCATATTCTGTGTTATTTATGAATTCTAGTTACTTGTGATTCTGGTTAATTCCGCATGTAAGTTGCTTGTATTTGGTAATCAATTGTGTGCTTCCGTTATTTCCCAACATAGATGTATCCTTAGCACCCACTACCCAGAGGGCCAAACTAGTATACAGAATTTTTTCAAAACTTGTTCAAAAGCTAGGTATGGTCACAAAACTAGACATAGATCAAGCCACTTTTTAGCAATAATTATGGCTTCCTTACATCAAAAAACCTAAACCTTATAGCATGTGTCTAACTAACCAATCCATCATTTTTCCACCACCTCTTAAACTAATCTAAAATTCTACCAACCCCTCACCTTCTTAGTCAACCAAAATAGTTGCCTCTCCAACTACCACATCACCAACCAAACCTTTCAAAACTCTTGGTGCCTTCCCTTCTCAGAGTTTGGTTCACCCATCCTTGAAAGTGGAATTAACCTCACATAAGCCTATACCTAGGTGTTCACCCACACCAACCAAGAAGATGAAAACATTTAAGGGCCAGATGACTAAGACTATACCTCCCTCTACCTTGCCCTCTATATTAGGGGATCACCCTTCCACCTTACTTAAAATGTAACCCCCTTTTAACATACATCACCCACTAATATTTGTTATGCCAACCCACTTATTATTTGATGTGTTAGTCCTTCCTAGATTACCAATAATTAGACCATCAAACTCAGTCATCCCAACTACCAACATACCCAAACCAAAGCCATTAACCAAAAACACCACATTACCCAAACCATCTCTCACCAAACCTATTGCCACCAACATGCCCATCTTACCAACAAAAAAAATGATCCCTAAACCTTTCTTACCTCTAACAAAACCCTATATGACCATTCTTAAAAGATTATTATATACCTTCTACCTCACATTACCTCCTATCAGACCTTTTGATCCTCTTGGTTTGAAGCTAGCTTGGTACAATGACCATCAAATATGCTCCTATAATAGGACACTTGGGAATGACACAAAGAATTTCAAATCTCTCCAAGATATTATCCACTAACTCTATGATGAGGATGATCTTTTAGTATATGAACTTCCATCCATTCCTCCACTAATACACCCAACATCTAGTCGCCAACACATTCCTAATCCCCCACTCTCACCTTAGAGTGACAAAGAATCTACCCAACCTCATATCCTACCTTTCCCCTCTATCCATACCATTAATGGGGTCACACAATCACAAAAAAAGGATAAAGGGAAGGCTAAATTGTCCATTACATAGATATACACACCAACTCATCCTAAACCAAACTAGATCTAAACCTATACATTTGTAGCTAAGCCCTAAGTTACCATCTTAGGCACCTCAGAGGCTAACCCTTATGAATCCATTAAAAGGGACAATATTAAATAGCTTCACTAGACCCAAACTAAGATGAGCCTTTTCTAATTCATTTCCACACCCCACCATCGTCAAGCCATGATAGACGTTACGCAAGCTATTGAGGTTAGACCAAGAGACTCCCAAACTATAGAAGCCTTTGTAGGCACTCTGTAACTCTCCACCCTTGTTACCTTCAAGGACTCAAAGATATCTTCTATCTACCTTGAGGATTTATATCCCCATCTTTTTATTATAGCCTATATCAACCAAACCTACATCAAATGGGTTATGATCAATGAGGGAGCTAGTATCAACATCATCTCTTCCCATGCTTATGAGTAACTCAAGCTACTAGCCAATGTCATATTCAAAAATTTAGCCATCCTTATATCCTTTAATGACACTATGACCACTACCTTGGGAACCATCATCCTTTACATTTAGCTAAGACCTCGCACACTCCCCAAACTCTTTTATATGGTCGAAGGTGAATTCCAATACATGTTTTACTAGGGAGACCTTGTATCTATGCCATGGGTTATGTACCTTCCAAACTCCATTATTGTTTAAATTTTGAAAATGAAGGTTAAGTTGTGACCATACAAGCTGACCCTAGCCCTTTTTCAGCATGCAATATGACCTATCGACCTAATGACATTTTCCTACCTCTATCCAAAGTACCAAAAATAATCACCACCAATCCCTCACCCATAGAAGTTGAAGCCATTGCTTATACTTCCATTGAGGCATTTACCAGTTCATCTATTCCCATAGACTAGATATTGATCATTGATCCTTTATAACCCACCTTTCAATGCCTTATCCTTGGATAATACCGCTTCCTCACCCTTGACACCTACCAAACTCCTCAAGAATATAGAAAGATCAACCACCAACTAGGTTATGACCCTAATGTTAGACCCATTACCCCCTTGGGGCCTTTAAGCTATCAAACCCACTTTATCTATGGGTGAATTGACAAGCCACTTAACGCCACTACAAGTCCCTCTCCACCTCAACCATTCATCTATAACTTCTCTTACTTGGACAACCCAAACTTCACTAAGATATACCTCCACAAGTGTTCTTAGAAAGGATTTAGATTAGGATAGTATGAGCATGTCCCATACACATTAATATTAATAGAGACCCATAATCCCTATGAGAAACATAGCCTTGGATTTATTCTACCCAATAATAAGAAAGCCAAACAACCTACCGTTACCATTGTTGAAGAAGAGACCCCTTCCTCACTAGCACCCCCTCTACCCGAGGGTGAGGATGAGGACATCATCCCACCTAATTTTTTTTTCATAAAAATTATTACCCTTAGCCCATTGACTTAATAAAATTAAGGGGCACCCACATCCATCCCTTTAATCCATCTTAAACTAGTGGGAGAATACTCTCCTACCATTCACATTGTCTAGTACCAGGATGATGATTCTATTCTCACCTACCTTGGTGCACCTAATTCTTCCATCCAAAAATCATTACCCCTAAATACCTCAACCATGTTGAATTAACCCATCATGGATATTGACATAGGAACTATAGATAACCCCCATGTTGCCAAACTAGGCAAAACTCTTACCCCTGAGGAACTATAGGACTTCTTTACCTTCCTCTAGGACCGTAGTATTGCATTCACCTAGTCATATGTTGACATGCCTAGTATTGACCCAACCATTTCCACCCATAACATTTTAAATAATCTTGATGCCAAGATGGTCAGAAATAAACTCCATAGAATCCATCCTTACATAGTCCTCCTTGTCAAATAAGAGCTCTAATGCCTCTTTTCTATCAACTTCATTCAACCCATCGATTATCCTCAATGGGTTTCAAACATCATGTATATCACTAAATCCATAGGGGGACTACATATCTATGTGGAATTTTGTGACCTCAACCTCAACTACCCAAAGGATGACTTTCCTCTACTTAGTATTGACCAACTTGGTAATCTTATGACAGGCCATGAGATGTCACTCATGGATAGATTCTTAGGTTATAGTTAAATTTTGATTGCCCCTAAAGATCAACACAAGACTTCCTTTATCACCCTATGGGGGAATTTCTATTATCGATTCATGCCATTTAGTCTTAAAAACATTGGTACAACCTACCAACATGCCATGACCCATATTTTCCATGACCTTATCCATACAATCTTCAAAGACTATGTGGATGACCTTCTCGATAAGTCCAAACTTTGCAAAGACCACTTATCCATTCTTAATATTATCTTTGAGTGACTTATCCATTATCATGTCTACCTCAATCCCAAGAAATGTATTTTTGGGGTTTTGTTAGGTAAACTTTAGGCTTCATCATTTCCCTTTGAGGAATTGAGGTTGATCTAACCAAAATTAAATCCATCCTCAAGATGATACCTCTAACCAATATTAAGAAATTACATATTTTATAAGGGAAGCTCCAATCCATTCACCACTTCATCTCCCAGCTCTCTGATTAATGTCAACCCTTCCACCACCTCTTGAAAAGGGACATATCTTTCAAGTGGAATAATGATTATCAAAAGGCCTTCAATGCACTCAAAGAGTCCCTTTTATCTCCACCTATCCTCACACATCTTAAGGATGACCAACCTTTATACCTTTATATATCTACCATTGACCATTCCCTAGGGGTAATTCTTGTCCATCAGGATGAACAACACAAAGAGAAAGCTATCTATTACATTAGCTACACACTTGTCAAGTGTGAGACTCATTACACATATACTGAGAAACTATGTTTGGTTATAGTCTTTGTGGCCACCAAACTTTGCCACTACCTTCTCAACCACAAAACTTTTTTCATTACTAATACTGACCCACTCAAGTACATGCACTCCAAGCTATACCAAAACCAACATATGGCTAAGTGTCTCATGCTTTTAGCTAAGTTTGACCTTGAGTTTTTCCAGTAAAAATCAATCAAGGGGTAAGTCATTATTGACCAATTAGTTAATTCAACCTAAACAAGCAACCAACCTCCTCCTCTTGAGTTTTTAAATGAGTCTATCATAAGCCTATCTTAAGTGGATTTCACCAATCAAGTAACCATGTTTTTTTATGCTTATAAATTTCAGCATGGTATGGGAGCTAGTATCATCCTTATCCCCCTTATTGGTGAACCTCTTCCTTTATCACTTAAACTTGACTTTGAATATATCAATAATATGGCTAAATATGAAGCCCTAGTAATAGGTCTCCAAACCATGTTAGCCTTGGAATCAGAATGATCAACATATTTGGTGACTCCTAACTTGTGGTCAATCAAGTTAATGGCATTTATCAGTGTAAAAATGAGATTTTATAGCTATACAAATAGTTATTCATATAACTCTTGACATCATTTAAACACTAACAAACTCAAACCACCCCACGATTTACCAGCAAGTTTGCCAACACCTTGGCTTCTCTTGCCTCTTAGATCCCATCAATATCCTTAGACTCCAAACTTTTAGTCATTGTCCATCACCTCACTAAAATTTCCTACACCAAATCAGACACTCCAACCATCTTTAGTGTGGAAGAGATTTTACCTGACCTTTGGTATCAACAAACCTTTGACTACCATCACCTTAGCATAGTTCCCTCTGGCCTCTCTAGGAATGCATGTTGGGAATTCATTTGAAGCACCTTTCATTATACCATTATGGGAGGAATCCTTTATAAATGTGATTTTTATGGCATCCTATTTCATTTCCTCTATGGTCTAGAAGCCCCTCATGCTATCAAATAAATGCATGATGGTATCTGTGGGGGCCACTTTAGTGGATCCACTGTGGCTAAGTGCATCCTCTACCTAGGCTAGTACTAGCCTAACCTTAACCAATACTATTTTGGTTATGTACAAAAGTGTGTCAAGTGTTAACAACATGCTAATTTATATCATGTAACTAAAAATAGTCTTCACATTTCCACAAACTTTTGGCCCTTCTCACAATAGGGTCTAGACCTTATTGGTAAAATCAACCCCCACTCTTCCCAGTGAGATCACTCTATCATCACTATGACCGAATATTTCACCAAATCGGTGGAGGTTATTCCTCTTATCTCGATAAAAGCTGAAAATATTATCAAATTTATCATCCATCATATCATTTGTCATTTTAATGTTCCCCATAAGATCATCACTAAAAATGATAAATCCTTTAAAAATAAACAAGTTTAAGTTTTTTTTGACGTATTTGATATTAAATTGAGATTTTCCTCACCTTATCACCCATAAGAAAATAAACAAGCAGAGGCCTCTAAAACAACCCTTAACAACATGCTTACCAAAATGGTCAATGCCTCAGGTTAGGATTGACACTTGTACATCCTTTTCACCTTATGGGCATATCAAACTAGAATCCAAACCCCTATAGGTGCTACACCTTTTTCTCTCATGTTTGGAGCTAAGGTTTTATTACCTCTTGAAATCCAAATACCTTCTCTTCACATATCTTTGCATGATCTTATTTCAAAAGATGATTATAGTCAAGAACATTTATCTCAACTCAAGATACTTGATGAGTGTCATTTGGCCACTCTTTCCCATCTCTGTGTCTATCAAAAATTAATCACATGTGCCTAGAAAAAAACACCTAAAATTTTGAGAATTCAATATTGGAGATCTCATCCTCAAGGAAAATCAACATGTAACTAATATCAAAAAAACCAAAATGGGAAAATTTGATTTCAATTGGCTTGGACCCTACATCATAACCCATAATTATGAATTAGGAGCTTATCTTTTCTCCTCTCTCTAAGGCAAACCAAAACCTAATCCTCTCAATTTTTTACATATTCATTCCTTCTATTGTTAAAAAAGGATCATAATAATCATTTATCTAGCTTAAGCTCATCCTTTACAACTGCATTCATTTCCCTCTTAGGGGAAACCAACTATAACTAAATCATGTGATTATCCATCACAATCATAACCTAATCTTAAACTATATGTACCATGACTCTATCCATGGCATTATGCTCATAGTACTTCCCATCTTTTTGAGATCAGTTCCTATGGTTGTTGCCATCTATACCCCTTTTTCACCTACTAAACCTTCATGTCAACTTAGTCTTGCCTTCATAAAGGTAATCCCTTAATAATGTATAAGCAATTTTATGTCAATCAAAATCAATATAAAAAGTCAAAAAAATCATGGGTCACCCATAGAATTTATAGACTACTCCCTTGAAGGATATCTATTTAATAATAAACCAAAATTTCAAAACATAAGGTGGAATGATCCTTTTAAGGACAACTATCAAAAGCATTTAAACTAAGCATATAAACTTAAACCACTCCCTAGAAGGATGGTTGAGTAAATCATTTTTCAAAGCTATCAATTTCTTAGAAGATTCTTACATTGATAAGCTTCCCCAACCTCAAAGCAAATTTTTTTATCAAAGATCCCTCCACAAAATCAAAAGTAATGAGAAAGCCACAATTGGAACTCATAAAATTAATAATCTTGGAAGGCCACAATCATCCCTCCTTAGTAGACTTCTCGTATTGATCAATCTACACTTTATATAAGAGCATAGACTTGTTTATACTACCTCTTTGGAAGCTTATAAAAAAGGCATGCTAGTCTCATTAATGGTTCTAGTTTTACCCATTCTCCCTCCATATATCATATGCACGAGGCTATGAGATTACTTGACACAATGGGATGATGAAACCTATTTATCAACCTAAGAGTGCTAATGCAAAGCATTTAAAAGCCTTACTTTCACTAAGCCAATCCAACTTTAGGTTTCATTTTTGGTCTTTACTAATGAAGAGGCATCACATTCTTTTTTCTTATATCTTATCAGTTTATGTAGGCATACCTCTCATGATCCTCATCAATTTCCTAAACATCTAGTTTGTTATTTACTTACTTCCTATATTCTTATCTTGAACCATATTCACATTTTTATATCCATGAGCATAAAAAATAGCTGTCAAATAAAAAGTGTGAACATCATCAACTATGTCTACAAGCAACATCATCTAGCTATCTATGAGCAAAACATAAGGAAAACATATAACAACATATCCTCAACATTGTCCTATCCATTAACCATCATGACATCATATGAGCATATAATCATACCATTACACCATCATAAGCATAAATCAAACCAATGAGCAAGATATCAATTTATATACCATCTATCACTCTATCTATTTACTATGACATTAACATAATTCATATTATAAACATCAACTCATGCCAAGCACATAAACATTATCATGAAAAAAGATATTATATTATCACATTACATACATCCATCAACAAAAAATACTTTCACATCAATGAATAGAATCAAGGCATCTGACGAGTGTCATTTAACTATTCATTTAATCAATATTCAATTGATGTCTTATCAACTAGGGTTGGTATCCAAAGTTATTTGTAGTAAGGTGTTGGATGGTAGATCTATAAGTCTTCTTGTGGGGGTGTTTGATGGTCCTATTCTAACTTTTAATAATGAAAGAAATGTGTCTTAAGCTACTTGATTCACTCTTTTTTTGAAAAGGAAAAGATGTAACTATTTAATCAAATGAATCCAATCTTTTGCTTGAAAGTAAAATCACACTCCTATTTATGCTTGCATGGAAATAGAAATGTTTAAATAAAAAAAGAAATTCGCTTCACATGTTTGATGTAAAAGAAAACACACTTTGCTTAGAAAGGAAATGACTTTGGAATAAGGAAATGCCTTTTGAACTATGAATTTTTTTTTATGTTTTATGAATGAATTCAAACATTATCAAGATTTTGATTAATTATAACAAAGAGTTAATATAACATAACATAAATACCGTACATAATTCCTAGTTCCAAAGAGAGTGGGCCCTTGCTCATCTCAGACTCAGGAACAAAGATTAATCAATGCTGGAAATTGAAATGATAATTCATAAAACTAAAATGATTACAATCTATTTAAAACTTGTAACATGCTTTTACTTATCTTTCCTCTCTTTTCTTTTTAATAACAAAAGTCTTACATTTTATACTAATGTAATCAACTCAAAATAGGATGCAAAGAGATAGGATTCCTTGGTCAATCCACTCATCCAAAAATAGAAGATTGGATTTCCAAGAGATCCAATTATTCTGATGAAATAGATATACTATCCTATAATAGTCCTAAGATCCAAATATATACAACTTTATGAAAATAAAATCCTACAAAATAGCAGGTAGGCATTTTCCTCATTTAACTCTAAGTAGAATTATTCTCTCTCATCTTATTTGGCCATCAACTTCCCCATTTGTAGCTTTGTCTTTAAATAATACACAAAATTGACCCTTTGGATTTGGTAGGAATGAGCCTACGGAGTTTGTATAAATAATCCTATGGATTCTGTAGAAACAAGCCTATGGAGTCCATAGAAACAAGCTTGCAGAGTCCATAGAAACAAGCCATCTGTATGAGTTCATAGTTTTGTTGGATGGAGATCAAAATTAAAATTTCACTATACATCACTTGTGTCTTATTCTTGAGCATTATTCACAACAAAAATCACTAAAACATGTTATGCATTAGACATTAATGACAAAGTAAAGGTTTAGTCTTTGGTTTAATATAAACAAGATAAATATCTACTTTCTATGTAATAGTTATCTAACAATCTATGATTTGCATAAGATAATATCCTTAGAGAGATGAATTGAGGGAAATAACATGTCAATAATGAGCCATATTTTGAGCTCATCATCTCCCCCAGGCTTTACCTTTTGTAAGTCCCATTACAAACATTCATTTATATTCATAGCTCTAGCATCTGATTTCCACACTTTAACTCAAATCATACTCATCAAATTCATTTGTTATATGCTTGTCTAAATTTCTTGTAAACCCTTGATGTTTTTGAATCATTTGTTTCCATATATTTAATTTCTCCTATGATTATGGATCCCAACTCTACCATTCTGGAATAGGTATGATCAATAAAGGGAGTCTATATCTCATGCCAATCCAATTTTTCTCCCCCAGAGTTTATTACCTCTATTAAGATTTCCAAATTTGAGGTAGTTCTCCTCATACTCAATCTTAAGTTATTTGGAGACTTGACCTCTCATCTTCTAAGAGGCACTGAAAGTTGGTCCCACCTTTTCACACTTGCAGTCACCATTAAATCAAAAAATTATCTTGAAAACAAGTCGAAAGAAATAACATAATCATATAAAGCTTGTAAATAATGATTTTTAACTTCATCGATTAAAAAATAATAGTTAAAATTCTTTCTGATCAATCTATGGATAGGAAAGGCTGGTCTGATACACAATCCTATAGTCTTAGCATGATTTGTATACTCCTCAAATTTGATTTTCCATGCTAGTTGATTTTTTAATGTAGAATGCAATGCTCTCAGTTAAACTTCTCCTACATGAAGGTTTATCAAGAAATTATTGTGCTCATAGTCTCCTATGATCAAATCATGCAAATAAAACTCACAAAGCAAATCTTAATGATCAGGTTCAACATTATAGAAATTGTTTAGAAATGTTGTTAGTTGTAAAATTTTGTAAGGAAGATGACAAGAGATCCACAAAAGCTGCCATTTGTAAAATTATTCAAATAAAAACAAACTATATGCAGGAGAAGGATTCCTACATACCAAAAGAGATTCCCCTAATTTGCATGCATCTTGAAAATTTTCTTCTAAATCTTGGACATTAGCTTCTAATTATTTCTTTTCATTTTCCAATATTTTTTTTGAAGAAGTTGCAACTTTTTTTTCTATTTGAGTGTGGAATATTCTTCTTCAATTTGATATATATTTGCAAGGTAGGAATACTTGAACAACTTTTTTGACAACTTCAATCAACAAATACCTTAGGAGGAGAAGGTGTAATATTAGAAGGTGATTTGGAAGAGTTTACCAAACTATGCAATCTCTTATTCTCCTTCTTCATATTTTCTAAATATATATAGAGGTTTATTTGTTCACTTTCATTTTTATTTATTATTTATTATAATTTGTGAAATCAATGAGTTGAGATGATCCTTATTCTATAATTGACTGGTCAAGTTAGTAATGTCAGTTGATTGTTTTCGCTATAGAGATTGAGCTTGAGAAAGCTTCAAGGTTAACTGCATAATAGGATCATTTAGATTAGATGACTCTCCTTTCTCATTTATTCATAAATTTTTTTATTTACTCATTATAATTTCAACTAAAACATGTGGTTGTTTTGCCATACTTGATTCTTCTGTCGTGATTGGCTCTTCTCCTAGAATTGGTTCTTCTATTATGATTAGAGAGTTCCTTTTGAAAGGAGTTTCTTCAACATCTATAGTTTTAGGGATACTTTGATGTATGGAGGAATGAGATACCTTTTTAAGACTATCTATAATGTTTGCATCCTCTTATTCATCTTCATCTATCAGAATTAACCTTCTCCTTCTTTTGGTTACTCTCTGAGCTACACTCAGTTGTCTTTCCTTTTCAATCATCAAACCCTCAATCTTCTCAAGTTCTATAACAAACTTTCATTTAAATTTTCTTCTTCCTGACAAGGGAATTGGTTTCACTACATATTCCTAAGGTTCTTGTAGGGACCTTGAAACTACAAGGATTTGAGACCTTGTGATTCTTCTTGAAGAAGAAGAAGGGATTTATTTTGAGACTACAGTCTGTGATTTCTTCTTTGGAGTTATTTTCTCAATTGATGTAGCAAGTGGAGATTAATTTTTCTATGGTAAATTTGAGTTTTATTATGCAGGTAGATTTGGAATTTGTTTTATTACACTATTCTTAAATTCCTCCCAGACCTCTTATCCTTACTGAAGCAAGTGATGTTGGATAATTAGGTGAATAAAGCCATGGTGCCTAAGATCAACATTAGGAGTTGTAGTCATAATTTGAAGGGCACCATATAATAAGGATGGGAGGTTAATCTTGTAATGAGGGTTTTGCCTCCCAGACTTAAGGTGTATTAATATTTTTATGGCTTGTTTTCCTAAAAGACTATTTTGCCCCTCAAAAATGATATACTTGAGTACCCACTTGGCTACAAATTTATAAGGTTCAAGAAGTGAATTTCTATGAATACCTTTTGATTTTCCCTTAGAATGTATTAGACACAAAGTCCCAGTTTGCTCATTACCATTAAATTGACTAATTAAATCACTAAATGGAATTATGCCTATCATTCTCATTCCCTCTTTTGGAACTTGTATGATTTGACTTATAATTTGAGTTGAAACATGAATAACAATGCCTTTAACAACTAAAAACTCAGGGGTGAGATTAGTGATGGATTCTCTTACCATTATTTCATCAAAACCCTAGAAATTTTCAATGAAAGGTAGCTAGACATTTTCTCTAAACACTGTGATAGAAGCTTTGTCTTTGTGAAGCTTTAATACATTTTTTGGATCTAATCTCATTTTTTGTCCCATTTCTATTTAGATTTATAGACAACTCTATTTATTTAACTCAGATTAGGGTTTAGACCACCTTCTATTGAAACTTATAGAAAAAAATCACTGAAGATCTATAGAAATGAAATGTTTTGTGTGAAGCTCCATAGCTTCATGAGTTTGTATTTTGATATGACTAATTTATACAGTTTAGCACCGTACATTTCTACAGAGTGTGCCAGCCATTTTTTCAAATTATTAAAAATGGGATGAAATGATGATGTGACACTTTGATGGTGACAACTATTTATCATTTCATTTATAACCAGTATATGATGCCCCATCATTATAATTATTGATGATACAAATGATTGTATCAAAGCTTCATAGGTCATCATGACATAGACATACACCTTTGCCATCTTGTTTGCATGCTTATCCATTATGGTATGTGTCATGTCATTCCATTTTGGAAGGCTCAAGTTTGGGTCATCTCCATAAAATAAATCTTAATTAAATCAAAGATAATTATTTAACTAAATATAAATAAATAGAACATATGTCTCACTTACTTTTGACTTTAGATTTATCCTTTGCTTGCCATTTGTCCTACACAAATAAGTTTGCATAGATTAGTCAATAGGTGTTGAAAGAACAACTTTTATTGCATGGAGAAAACTAATCATAGTGACATGATGAGATTCTCTTTTTTTTTTAATTATATATTTTATTTTTTTGCCCTTTGGCTAGCCATTACTAGTTTTCTAGCCAAAGCCTTTTTTGTAATGCATAGCCAGCTAGCAAGCTGGTTTTCTAGGCATGCATTATCAATAGTGTCCCTAGAAGGATTTTCACTATTGATTTTTTTTAAAACATTTATGTAGGATCATCAAGGAGCAGGTTCTCTAGAAGAAGTAGAGTCCTCTAGAACAGCTACTTGATTTGAAGTAGTTTCCCTAAAAGAAGCATAGTCCTCCAGAAAGGCTACTTGATCTTTTACCTTTTGAACAAATTCTTCTTTATTGAGAGGTTTTTGATAAAGATTCAATATATGTCCATTAACTAACATAGCTCTTCTACTATCATCAATAGGTATTAGCTTAATAGAATCATTTTCAAAGACCTCCTTAATCTGATAAGGTCCCAACCACCTCATTTTTAGTTTTTCTTTAAACTATTGAAATTTGGAATAAAACAATAATGCCTAATCTCCTTTCTAAAACTTATGTTACTTGATCTGTGAATCATGCCAAACTTTTCTTTGATGTTTTACAAATTTATTTCTTTGTATTACTTCCATCCTCATCTCATTAAGTTGGTTAAGCTATAAGAGTCTTTATTTTTGTATTTCTTCTAATTCAATCCCTACTTATACAGTTATTTTCAAAGTTTGTAATTCAAATTCAATAGAGAATAAGGGCTTATTACCATAAAATAATTTGTAAGGTTAAAATCTAGTTGTTGTTTACTAGGTAGTATTATAGGCCCAAACAAATTTTGGTACCTTATCTACCCAATCCTTTCTACTAGAATTAACAACCTGAGTTAAAATGGTTTCCACTTCTCTATTGGTGACTTCAACTTGTCCATTAGCCTGTGGATGGTATGGAGATATTTTTCTATGTTGAGTTTGATATAATTACATGAAGTGATTTATCCTGTTTGACATGAATTGTGGTCTTTTATCTAAGACTATCTCTCTTGGAGCACCAAATCTTTGCATGATTTTAAAATATAATAAATCAGCTATCATCTCTTCTCTTACATGATTTAATACTTCCACTTCCACCCACTTGGTCACATATTCTATACATACTAGGATATATTCTTTTCCTCTAGAAGGAGAATCCATAGGACCTATAAAATCAATTCCCCATTTCTCAAATGGTTCTAAAAACAATTAAGGATGAGGGTGCAAAGGCATCTCTATTGAAAGAGTAGGCTATCTAATTCTTTGACAAGCATCATAGTGTCTAACATATCTTTTTACTTATTGATGAAGGTTAGGCAAATAGTATCTTACTCCTAGAGTTTTGTGTATGGTTTTTTGAGCTAAGTAATGACCTCCTACTAGTTCATCATGACAAGCTCTGATGATATCATAAGCTTCAACATTTGTCACACACCTACAAAACACATGGTCAGGTCTAAGTTTTAATAGCATTTCATTAATCTATTTAAAATAAATTTCTTTGATTAAACATTTATTTTCTTTTTATAAAAATTACAGAGGAAACTTCCTTGTGGTGAGGCAAATGGCTATATCAGTAAACCATAAAGATTTTTATGAAATAAAAAAAAGTTGTTAATCTAGAAAGCCATCTTCCACCAGTTCTTCCTCACCTATAGTATTCATTCTTGACAAGAAATCAACAACCACATTAGACTTCCCTGGTTTATCTATAATAGTAACATCAAATTCTTGTAAGAGCAATAACCTTCTAATAATCCTACCTCTCACAATTAGTTTATTGGTAAGATATCTAATAGTTGAATGGTTTGTATAGACAAATACCTTCTAGCCTATTATCTAGTGTATGAATTTGTTAATTACATAGACTACAACTAAGAATTTCTTCTCAGTTATGGTGTAGTTTATTTCATAAAGTGTCATGTTTCTTCTAATTTAATATATAGCATATATGCTATCCTCTTCATCCTTTTGTCTAAGGACTACTCCTATTAATGTATTGGAAGCATCTTTGTATATATAGAATGGTTGAGTCCAATCTGTTCCTCTCAATACTGGAGTAGTAATGAGTTTAGCTTTGATGGTCTCAAAGGCCTACTAGCAACTATCACTTCATTCAAATGTAATATCTTTTGTAAGCAAGGAAAACATAAGGGCAACTATTTGGCTAAAATTATCTATGAAGCATATATAGTACCAGCATATCCAAAAAAACTCTTAATTTTACTTTATGTTTTTGGGATGGGTAAGTTGGAGATTATTTCAACCTTCTTTGGATCTACTTGAATGCCTTTTATATAAATATGGTGTCCCAACACTATTCCTTCATCCATCATCAACAAACATTTCTCATGGCTCAAATATAATTGATGTTCTTCACATCTGATCAATACTCTTTCCAAGTTGGTAAGAGCTTCTTCATAAGTTCCACCATGAATGGTGAAATCATCCATATATATTTCAACACAATCATTTGTAAGGTCAGAGAATATTGCCAGAACTACTTTTTGGAAGGTTGTTAGAGCATTACAGAGTCCAAATGGGAGTATGTTGTAAGGAAAAGTTCCCCAAGGGTAGGTAAATGTGGTTTTATCTTGATCTTCAACTACCACCATTATCTAGTTATACTTATTAAACCCATCTAGGAAATAAAAATATCTTTTTCCTACCAAGTTGTCAAGAACTTGATCAATGAAAGGTAGAGAAAGATAATCTCTTAGTGTAGCTTTGTTCAGTTCTCTATAATCTACACACACCCTTAATTTTATATTTTTCTTAGACATAATTACTAGGGGTGAAACCAACTGGATATCTGAGATGGGGTAAATAGATCCAACTACCAACAATTTTTGGATCTCTATTTTGACTATCTCCTTTAATGCTAGGTTTATTCTTCTTTGTGTTTGTCTGACTGATTTGATAGGTTCCATGTAAATGTGATGAGTGCATATGTTGGGGTAAATTCCCTTCATGTCGGTATAATCCTAAGCAAAATCCTTGGTATGTATTTTTAGTAATTCAAAAAGTTGATCTTCCTCTTCATTTGTTAACCAACTATTGATGTTCAAAATCTTTCCAGGTAATACCATGATTGGTTTTGTGACTAGGTAGTTAGATTTTATTTTCTTGAATTTAATAATTAATGAGTTTAGAGGACATGGATGATAAAGTAACTTATGAAACATGGTTACATTATCAATAAACTCTTCTCTAAGAGGAATCAGTCTTGCTAAAGAATAATGGAATGCATCTAAGAAATGAGTTTATTGTTGTTCTACCAATTTCCACACACTTTCTTGAATCAATCCATGATCATATGGTGAGGAAACAATAGAATAAGTAGAAGTGGAGGTTTCATTATATTTGGTCTGACCCAATAATCCTAAACTAAGGTAGTCTATAGTTTTTGGATTGATAGAGTCCATAGATTCTAGACTGGCAAAGTCCATAGTTTTCAAACTGGTAGAGTCCATAGATTCTAGGTATATGTCTCCATTTAATTATTCCAAGTATTTTTTAACTATGATCATAGATAAGGAGGAAATGTTGTTTGATGTGTTTTTTGATTTGTCCATCCAAATTTTTTTGTATGTGATTTATTGATGGTTTTGTAGGAGAATACAAAGAAATGCATTTGGCTTTTAACCCATTAGAAATGGTCATATCTCCTGATCTGCAATCAATTAACGCTACTACAGTAGCTAACCATGGTATACCTAAGATGATGGGATATCTTAGATTCTTTGTTTTAGGTTGCAAGACTATGAAATCTACTAGATATTCCCAAGACTCTATTATTACTTCAACATTTTCTATAGTCTATTCTAGTTTAGTTACAAATTGGTCTGCCATTTGAAGAATGGTAGTTGTGGGTTGCATTCTCATAAGAGATAATGTATTTAGAGTATCAATTGTCATAACATTAATTGTTGCTCCCATATCTATCAAAACATTAGGAATTTATTTACCTTTGATTGTGACTATGATCACTGGGCTTCCTGGATCTGCATATTTTGGACTAATAGTTTTCCTGATAATAAATCAAAAACTTTTCTGTCAACATGAATGGTTCCTAGATATTTTGTTTTCCTCTCAAGTGTATTGATATAAAGGTTTTTGATGATCTTGTTCAATTCAGGTATATCTCTAATAGCTTTTAGTAGGGGTACCTCAATGTTGATCTTTTACAACTCATAGACTAAGTTTGATTTTGGTTTAATATCAATTTATTTTAATCTTTTAGGAAAAGGAACTACTAGTGTATTAGTTTTTTCTTTGTTTGCTTTAGGCTTCTTTTTGATTTCGGCTTCTCTAGTGTTTAATTGAAATTATTCTATTTTTTCTTTTTCATCAGGTATCTTAGAAATGAGAACTAGAAGTTTTTATATAGTTTTCCTTGATCTTAAATATATGTCTAAATAATCAATATCTCCAACATTCATTGTCTCTTCCTATTCATTAACTTAAATAGGTATTGGTTGTTTATTTTTTGAATTTTTTATTAGTTGTGTAGGCATTAAGGGTTGATTGATTTGTCCTTATTGCTAAATAACTAGAGGTGGCATTATAGTTTGATGTTGAAGTGGTCTTCTTGGTTGGGTGAATTATTGCTATGGATTCCACTATGAATTCCATTGTTGATATTGTTGCGGCATCCATTTCTACTGTGGTACTCATTGTTGCCATGCTTGTGGCACCATCCATGGGGGTGTTGGCATCCAATCTTGTCCTTCCCATGGATTTTAGATTGATGGAATTTGTGGTTGATTCTAAAAAGGTAAAGGAACTGAAACATTCCATGGTGTCATCCATAGATTAATTGGGTTTCTTGCATTAAACTATCCTTGAGCTTAGTTTCTGTGGGGCAAAGTTTTGTCTCTAGATATAATTTACTTCTTCAGTGGACTGGACTTGTGTTTTCATTTGATTTTTTAAAATAGGCAGAAGGGTGCAATGTTTGGTATCATGATCTGTTGCATCACAGATCCCACATGATGAAACATTAGTTTTATCTAGGGGCAGTATCTAAGGGCATGCTTCTGTATGCACTTAGGATAGTATATTGCTAAGGGTTTTGTTGCATTTGCCTTAGATTAAAGGCCATCCAAAGTACTATTTAGTGTAACTAGAATATCCATCTTTTGATTGGAAAATTCTTCCATTAGCTTACCCACTTCATTAGATTTCCCAAACCTTCTTTTCCTAATTTTAGGTTTTATTCAAGAGTAGTTGGTACAAATCTTAGAAATCAGATTGAAATCCAACTTATTTATATCTCCACCTCCCATCAGATTTAAGACATCTCTAGTATCTTTGTCCAACCCTTTTAAGAAAATCAATTTCTAAACTTCTTCAATGAGTGGATAATTGATTCTTTTATGAGTGAACATGAATCTATCCAAATAATACTCTAAAGATTCATCCTCATTCTATTTGATTTTGAAGAAATCCTCTTTTCTTTCTCACACTCAGCAGTAATCTTGATACTTGTTTAAGAATTCTATCTCCATGTCACCCCATATTCTAGTAGAATCACCAAATAAACCCATGAACCATCTCATAGCTGCATATTTAAGTGTAGAGGTAAATAGTATTAATTTATGGCTATATATTGTGTAATCATAGGTTTGACATACTACCTTAAACTCAAACATTAATTGATCAGGATCTTTTATAGATCTTCCCTAGAAATTTTGTAGATTAGCTAGTGAAATATTTTTCATGGGGGTTTGATGATTAGGATCTACAACAATAGGAAAGGAAAAAGTTCTTCTTAGTTGTGCAAGTTGTTGATGTTGGAGAGCCATATTTTCTTCTTCTGATGATGTTTTAAAGCTGGGATGATCTTCCCATTGAATATTTGTGGTATTAGTTATGGGTTGTTCAAATTTATCAAAATTGTCTTTAGCTATGGATTTTTTAAATGCTTCTTCTAAGTCCTTGGAAATTTATAAATAATGTCTTCTTGCAAGAGATTGATCCTAAGGAATTTGTCTTATGGGGCTTGTTTGTGACAATGGCCTGGTTTCTATCCAAGTTTCTAAATATTTTTGCCGATATGTTTCACTCATAACTTTTGGTTCACTACTCAGAGATGTTGAAGGAGTTTCAACTTATGTTATTGGTGTGAATTTTGGGATGAATCATCCTTTAGATTCTCTAGGATGGTAAATCAATTTATTGATTTTTTGGGGGATTTTATGGTTTTCACAATTTTTTATATTTTTCACTCTAGACCAATAATTATTACTTTACTAACACCTTGTTTCCCGGGCAACAGTACCAAAAATGATGAGTGTCATTCAACTCTTCATTAATCAATATTCAATTGATATCTTATCAACTAGGGCTGGTATCCAAACTATCTGCAGTAAGGTGTAGGATGGTAGATCTAGAAGTCTGCTTGTGGGGGTGTTTGATGGTCCTATTCTAACTTTTACTAATGAAAGAAATGTGTCTTAAGCTACTTAATTCACTCTTTTGATGAAAAGGAAAATATGTAACTATTTAATCAAATGAATCCACTCTTTTGCTTGAAAGTAAAATCTCACTCCTATTTATGCTTGCACAGAAATGGATATGTTTAACTTAAAAATGAAATTTTCTTCACACGTTTATTGTAATAGAAAACACACTTTGATTAGAAAGGAAATGACTTTGGAATAAGGAAATGCCTTTTGAATTGTGAAATTTTTTTTGATGTTTTATGAATGAATTCAAACATTATCAAGATTGTGATTAGTTATAACAAAAATTTAATATAACATAACATAAATACCATACAAAATTCTTGGTTTTAAGGAGAGTGGACCCTTTCCTCTAACATAAATACCATACACAATTCCTAGTTCCAAGGAGAGTGGGCCCTTGCTCCTCTCAGACACAGGAAAAAAGATTAATCAATGTTGGAAATTGAAGTGATAATTCATAAAACTAAAATGATTACAATCTATCTAAACCCTACAACATGCTTGTACGTATCTTTGCTCTCTTTTGTTTTTAATAAAAAAAGTCTTACATTTTATACTAATATAATCAACTCAAAATAGGATGCAATGAGATAGGATTCTTTGGTCGATCCACTAATCCAAAAATAGAAGATTGGATTTCCAAGAGATCTAATTATTATAATGAAATAGATATATTATCTTATAATAGTCCCTAAGATCCAAATATAGACAATTTTATGAAAAGCAAATCCTGCAAAATAGTAGGCAGGTATTTTCCTCATTTGACTCTAGCTGGAATGATTCTCTCTCATCTTATCTGGTTGCCAACTTCCCTGTTTGTAGCTTTGTGTTTAGATAATCCACAAAATTGACCCTTCAGAGTCAGTAAGAATGAGCCTGTGGAGTCCATAAAAACAAGCCTATGGAGTCCATAGAAACAAACCTGTGAAGTCCATAGAAATAAGACTATGGAGTCTGTAGAAAAAAGCCTATGGAGTCTATAGAAACAAGCTATCTATATGATTTCATATTTCTAATGGATGGAGATCAAATTTGAACTTTCACTATACATCACTTATGTCTTCTTTTTGAGCATTTTTCACAACAAAAATCACTAAAACATGTTATGTATTAGATATTAATGACAAAGTAAAGGTTTAGTCTTTGGTTCAATATAAACAAGATAAATATCTACTTTCCATGTAATAGCTATCTAACAATCTATGATTTGAATAAGATAATATCCTTAGAGAGATGAATTAAGGGAAATAACATGTCAATAATGAGCCATATTATAAGCTCATCATCTTCCCCAAGATTTAGTTTTTTGAAGTCCCATTACAAACATTCATTTGTAATATTCTGAGCTCATAAGCATCATATCTTTCTTTCTAAACATCATATGCCTAATCTACCAAGTCAAACATCTCATAAAAATATCAATCATAAACATGAATAATAGAAACCATAAATATACATCAATCATAAGAATAAACATCATATATAACACCATCATCTATAACCATCATATATACATCATGTCATCATAAAATAATATAGATAACAATGTATGGGCTCTCTCTCTTAACATATACATCTTGCTGCATCAACATGTAGGACAAGATTAAAATGGTGTATAAATATCACTAATAATATGTCAAAACATGATTGTGCATGATTATGGGGCACATAAACATGCACCTACCCCCACACCACTACCACCCACCCCACCTGTACCTAAACCTATATCCCCATCTAGTGGTGGTCCCCTTAGGATATCTGCTTAGGGAACCACTATCAAAGCCCACTATCTTGTATGGGGCACATAAACATGCACCTACCCCCACACCACTACCACCCACCCCACCTGTACCTAAACCTATATCCCCATCAAGTGGTGGTCCTCTTAGGATACCTGCTTGGGGAACCACTATCAAAGCCCACTATCTTGGATGGAGTCATGAGAGTTTTTACACCTATCAAGATAACCTTATAATCCCCCATCTCAACTCTACTAAGAATTGAGTCAGCACTGTGGCCTCATAAAATCTTAGATCTTGAATCACAAAAAAATATCAAGCCTAAGGTACAAAACCAATTGACACTACTGTTACCCTTCCACCCTATCTTAGAGCATCTCTTTCATGTGTAACCATTTCAAGTGTACCTTGTGCCTGATCCCTCTTAGTCATAAATACCTGAACATGCCCCTATAAGGTAGCCACATAAACCTATAGTACAACCACTTACCTCTGTAATGTGGTAAACTAGGCATGTGCTATGGTGAGTGTTACTACTACCTGTCCATCTCCCTATCTAGGTGCTCTTATTATATTAATATCCATGGCCTAATGGCCCTTATCACCCCATCCAAATTTTATTGTGGCATATCTACCTTGGTACTAGGCTACCCATCCATCAACAACACCTTCATAATCAATGGGAGCTCTCATTAGTAGCTCCTCATAATCTATCACAATATATTATGACTATGGCTCAAGAAACAAGAACTCAGCCTCCTCTCTCCTATACCTAAGCATATCAAGAAGAATCCCTTACACTAGAATAAACTACCTCTATACTTAGTCAAATGGGATCAACTCCATCTCATCTCTCACATATGATAGATACACCACCAACTCTGTATCCCTAGGGTATGATAATGTATCCAATCCACTATGGCCATCCAATATATGGTCATCATATCACATCTCCTAGCACCAACCCATCTAAAACATCCTAGAACCACTCAGTATCTCTAACTCCTCCAACTACCCCTATCATGGCTCTACCTATCCTCCAACATAGGAATCCCACTATATAATTGGATGGTAGATAATCCTCTATTGGCAACCCCAATGATCTCAACACCTGAATGTGCTCAAATGCCTAGCAGTGAAGAATGGAGCCAACACTGATCCCATATCATCTATGTGCTTAGAATCCTTAGATCTATCAATATATCTACACTAGTAGAATTGAAATATACTCAAATACAATCCACCCTAATAACATCTCCACTAAAACACCAAGAAAAACATGTAGAAACTACCCCCCAACTAAATCAGGTAGCATAAAACTCATTAGGGCCATCATCATCATAATCAAACATCTATCCTTAGGAGCCATTTGTATAATAGAACATAACTAAATCCATCTACGTGAAACTATGCATGAACATGATCCTCACTATATATCATCTCCATGTACTATTATATCTCATCACTCTTTGTCTGATAGACTGCATCTCCTTAAATTGATATATGAGTGATCCTATGCGCATTCTCTAAGAGGATGTTGATCTCTCTAATAATTAGCTAAAAGGTATTCATCATGGGGTCTAAGCACAATTATCATCATAAGATCTTAGGGTAGGTGATGATGATGGTGCATTTCATCTAATTTGATAGCCTCCATATCTCACCACTTGTCAGCCGTCATGGCATCTTGAATCTTTGCAAAGAGTATGGGAACCTAGTCCTTCAAGCGAATCTGCTCATGAGCTTGTAAGAGAAGCATACAACAAACATGCATACTTAGTTTCCCACCAAAAATTGAGTACTAAATCATGTCTTCCTTAACCTATTTTTATTCACCCTATTGCATCCTTTTGTCAAAACCACACCTATTCTTTCTCCCTATCTCCTCAACACTTATTAGCTAAGCTAATGCTCACCTAGCTAAATAACTATCTTGTAAACTCTACCATCATTAAGTACAATATAAAAATCCTAAAATCCTTTCAACAAAAACCTTTGGAATCAAAACCCACCACTTTTTAATCATTCCTTTAACTAGTACCAATCAAGAAGAACCATCATTGGTCCCTTAGGACTAGTTATCCTCCTTGGGCTCGACTGACACAGGTCAAGAAGAATCATCATCAGTCACTATCTCCACCCAAATCATGGAGGGAATCAAGCCAAACCATATTAAAACCCTATTCCACTCTTAAATTACCTAAAATTCTTTCAATACAACATAATTTTTAAGCTACACTATCCTCCTATTTCTATTTATTTTTTGCCTTTTCCTAAGTGTGAAAAGTATAAACTAGTTATGAAGGGTGTGGAAGACGACCTATTAAAGTGTGCACATTGGGTCCAAGTGATTGTGTAGATATCCTCTTTGTCTTAGGAGGATGACCAATAAATAATAAAACACTAAAATAAACTTATTTGTTAGATAAGTAGATGGGTAGATTACCTAGCATGAGCTAGATCCTAGAAACAAAAGCTTTATAGGAGGCTATCAATCCACTTGTTTTACTTCTTTAATTTAGATGATAAAATAAA
Organism: Torreya grandis; assembly: GCA_037957365.1. NCBI lineage: Eukaryota > Viridiplantae > Streptophyta > Pinopsida > Cupressales > Taxaceae > Torreya > Torreya grandis. Next base: position 3,067,443 of record JARHVA010000575.1, on the reverse strand, counting down.
TGTATTCTTGTATTAAATTATATAAAAATGAAATTAAAACCATCAAATAATTGAATTGAATACAAGATATTTAAATGATTTGTTAAGTTAATTAAAATAAAGCAACTAGTTTGGTTATCCCAATGCTGAAAATTGGTTAAGGCAAAATGGTGGTTTTGGTTTGGTTTATGACAAGAGTCAAAAGAAAATTATAAGTTTTTTATTGACTTGGTAAATTTTTAAATGGTTAAATAATATTCAAGAAAGGGAAGATAAATGGTAAAAGGGATTATGAGGTCAAGAGGTCAAGATGGCAAAGAGGTAAAAGGGGTAAATGGTCAAGGTGGTAAGAAGGAGGTAAAGGGCAAATAGAAAAAGAAGTAAATGGATAAGAGTGTAGGGATTTAAAGTGATTAAAAGAGAAGAGGAAAATGGGATAAATGTGTGAGTTAAAGGAAATAAGAAGGCCAAGAAATGAAAGAAATGAAATATAATAAAGGAAACAAATGTTACCTTAATGCTTGATGAAGATGGTTGATGAAGATGTTGTTGATGAATTTTGAAGAAATTTTGGCAGAGCTTCATTTCTTTGATATTTTCTCCTCCAAGATGATGATGACCTCCAAAATTATGAACTCTTTCAAAAACCTATAACAAGATGTTAAGAACCAAAGACTAACTTCCCACTTAACCTTGGGAAATGGAGAGGGGGGTATTTATAGAATTTGATGGAAGAAACATGTCAAAATAAAGAAATAGTGAATCAATTTAAATTTATCTAAGTGGTATCATGAATGAGTCAAAGATGAGGTTGGTTGGGATTCCCACTTTGATCATAAGTCTCCCATGTAGGCTAGTGTGTCTCCCACCTTACACATGAATCCAATTTTGAATGGGAATCATGCACATGGATTTAATTGAAACCAAATACTTTTCACCACCCTTTATTGTCTTTATCAAACTACTTAAAATGATGGCTCACCAAATGTGGTGCCATTTTCCATGTGTTGCCTAAATTAGTCAAGGATGAGGTTGGTGGGGATTCCCATTTGGGTTAAGAAGTCAAAAATGGGTGCACTTTGTCTTTAAATAGGTAGGTATCTCATTTTAAAGGCTATTTTCATGTTTCAAGGCAAAATATATGTTGAATTATGGCCCCTTAAGTGGAAATTTTCCATATTTCAAGGGGGGGACCTTGTGATACTTAAATGAGGTCATTAAACACATTGGAAAAGGGTCCTAGGTGTGTTATGATGTTCCACATCAAGCCACATCACTTATAAGCCATGTCACTTGTCATATCACCTTTCATGCCACTTGGCATGTCACTTTCCATGTCACTTGCCATGTCATATGCCATGTCATTATGAATAGTGATAGTGGGTCCCACAGTGAATAGTGATAGTGAATAATACCTTTGAATAGTAATTTTAAATAGTGATTTTGAATAATATTATGTGACTATGAGAATAAGGGTTAAGAAGTTTTAGGGGGTATTTAGGGGTTCCTAAGGCATTTAGTCATTAAAAATTGTAAGTGTGTATTTTTTTAGTGTTTACATTTTCCCCCTTTTTGTTATGTGGCTTTGAATTAACAAGCAAAAAAAAAAAAAAATCATTTGGTTGAAGGTCAAAGTGCCCTGAGTATGGGAGGAGGTGTTCCCCCTAAAACCAAGAGTCAATGAAGAAAGGTTGAATGGTAGGTTTGATAAGAAGTTGGTGAGGAGGCACTAGGTGGTGCCATAAGGTAGTTGGGCATGTAGAATGTCAATGGGTGAAAGGTGACTAAGCGTGATAGGTAATATTGTGAAAATACTAAATCTAACATTATTATTAAAAATAAGGTTGATCGTAGAAGGACATGTGATAGGGAGAATTGGTCTATAATGTTGGTCATAGCTAATTCAGTTGGGCTTATCAAGCCATCTAGGCAAAGTCAGTGTTGGTCATAAGTATCTAGGGTAGGAAGTACTCTTGCAAAAAAAACATAATTGGTCAGGTCATGCATGAGGTGGTGTAAAATTTTAAAAGTTCAACATGGAAAAGTTGGTTAGCATGGTCATAAGACCATGCAAATTCATTGTGAAACATGATAATGGTTAAGGTCAAAAGTAACCAACATCAAGGTAGACGTGGTGAAAGCATAGGTGGATTGGGTATGGGTTGGAAGGGGATGGCCTAACTAACTCTAGATGAACTCAACAAGTGGATGCTACCTACATAGTTCCATGGATAGGAATATAAAAAGAATATCAGGCTAAATGTAAATCTTTTGAGGTGGGGAGTGTGGGTTAACTTGGTTTCCCCAATTTGATGGATCATGTAGCTAGGTGAAGTTGAAGGATGTTTGGAGAAAGGGAATCACTAAAGGGTGGAAAAAATGATGATCACATGGTTTTTTGATTGGTTTTGGGTAGAAATGGTGGGTGAGATTACCTAGGATACAATTAGATGATGGCATAAACTATGTAAAAAGAATCTATAGTTGTTGATAAGCATGAAATTTATACCATCATTTTGAATAAAAGAAAAGGGAAAAATATGTGTTACCAAGATTTAGAAAATCAGACACTATTTGAATTGTCACAATGACCAGACCAGTTCTTTCATCACCATCCAAATAAGTCAAAATTTTGCACACTCCACAACAATGTCATTAAAATTCTATGGAAGGGTATTATTAAATGATTTGGGAAAGAAAAGCAGCAGAGTAGGTAAATAAGAAGTGGTGAAGATTCAAACCTTTGACCTTGGAGCCAATGGGGTCCCAAAATAAGTATACATTGAGTCTTGAGAGAATTTAGAGAAAGACACTGAGTGGTTTTGGAATATGGATCAAGGTGAATAATAATAATATTAATTAAATGATGGAGTAGGTTATGGATTTCATGCATTAAATCAAGGGTGTGGAGGACATGAAGAAGTAGACAAGTAGATGTATGTAGAAGTGGCACAATTGGTGATTACACTCTAAAGGGGAGGAGTTTAAATTAGAGAAAATAAGGGAGATCCAACAAGGGATGAGGTGAAGGTAGACTAGGAGATGTATGAAGAGAAAACAATGAGGGTCATAGATAAAGATGAAAGTGGAGAAGGATGGAAGGAGCCAGGCATGGTCATATAAGAGGGAAAAGAAGGTTGAGAAGAATAAGGGATGTTATTGAGGGAGATGAAAAATAAAAGGTGGAAGATGGGGGGTGAGGGATGCACTAAAGAATAATAGATTGGGGAATTGAAAAGGATGGGGAAAGACATGTAACAATTATGAATGGTAAGGGGAGGATGGGAAATATGGGATGCCATGAAAGGTTTGAAAATAAGTCTAAAAACACACCAAAGAGAATATAGTTTGGTGATGAAAATGAAAAAAACAAGACAATAAATGGAATAAATAAAATAGGAGGAAAAAGGAGTGAAATGAGGACACAAAAAAGATGATAGGAGAGTGAAGAAGTAGGTGGTATCTTGACCAAAGAAGCATTGATAATGATAGGTAAGGAGGGGAACAATGAAGCAAAGTAGATGGTGGTTTTGGAGATGAGAATGGGATGTAAAATGGGAAAGGGGTTAAGAAAAATAAGCGGAAGTAAAGGATGGGTGGGTAATAATGTGAAGAGATAAGGTAGGTGTCAATCAACTTGTTAGAAGAGATTGACAAGTGGAAGGGGTGATTAGAAGAGACTATCAAGCTAGAAAGTGGTGAGGTGGTGAAGAAATAGTGGGACACAAAGAAAGGGAGTGAGATAAAACTTAGGGATGAAGATCAAGGATGATAAGAACAAAAAAGAAGAATTGAAGTATGGATACAAAGCATAGATACTCACATAGATGCAAAAGATAAGTGAGTACCGAGATAGAAAGAGGAAAAGGGGAATGCAAATGGAAAAAGGCAAGAATAGATAAGAAGAAAAGGGAAATTATGGAAGGCTTATCAAAGGATAAAGGCCTAGCTAAAAGCTAGTTATGGAGGAAAAAAAGAAGACAAAAAAGATGAAAGGATGGAAGAAATACAAACAAGAAGAATGGAAAATGGGTATAGTGGTAAGAGTGGTGGAATGGTAGAGAGTGGTGGTACATGTAAATAAAAAGTGTAGCAACAAAAGAAATAGAAAGCTTACAAGATGCACAGTATGATGTGGAATGGGTCAAGAAAAGATAATGATAAATAGGGTATGAAAAATATCCAAGGGTGAAGGGAGATGATGAGGATGGAGAAATAAGTTGAAGGGGATAAAGGGAAATGTTGGGAATAAGGTGAAAGAGAAGCAAAAAATGCAAAAGGTGGGTGGGGAAGTGAGATGTGAAGCATACAAAACGAAAGGTGATGGTGAGGCCAATGAAATAGAGTAACTGGTGGCTTTATGGGAGATAAGAGGGGTGAATGAGGAAAGCTATCAACCCTTATGTTAAAAGAGATTGATAAGCTAGAAAAGTGGTTAAAATAAATTGACAAGCTAGAGGGAGATAGGTGGTGAGGAGATAGATATAGAAGTGGAGGAAAAAATATTAGGTGAGAAGAGCAAATAAAGTAAAGGATGCGACCAAGCTAACCTCCATAACTAAAAACTGCCTACATAGTCTAAAAATACCTCAAGCAAATGTAGTTCTCCCAAAAATGGGGGAAAAACTTAAGAGGAAGTATTAGATGGTGGTAAAACATAAGGACACTTAATAAATAATTTAGAGCTTCCTTGATGTAGGATGCCTTAAGCAAGAGGGCATTATTAACGATGGAAATGAGTGAGAAGAAAAAGGGGATGGTAATTAGTTTTTAGTGGTCGGGCTATCATTATAAGTGAAAAAACACCTACATAGTCCATGGGCATCAGGCCAAAGTAGTTCAAAAATGGTAGGATAAATAAGTGGGTTGGTTTGGGCTAATAGAGGTTTTGAGTTTTGGTGAAAGTGACGGTGAAGGTGTACGGTGTAGATGGTAATGTGTTGGATGTCACTAGTCAGATGTTATCATGATAAAGGTTGTGTGGATACATATTAAGGAGGGTTCCCTCTTTCTTTCCCTACCCTCTTATCCATTTACTTATTTTTATATTTACCCTTTACCACCTTTTTACCACCTTGACCATTTACCCCTTTTACTTCTTTGCCATCTTGACCTATTGAATTCATAATCCCTTTTACCATTCATCTTCCCTTTCTTGACTATAATTTACCCATTTAAATATTTACCAACTCAATCAAAACCTTATAATTTCCTTTTGAATCTTTTCATAAACCAAACCAAAACCATCATTTTGCCTTAACCATTTTCAGCATTATTATAACTGAACTAGTTGTTTTATTTTGGTTAACTTAGCAAAGCATTTAATTCTCTTGTATTAAATTCAGTTTTTTACCAATTTTAATTTTAGTTTTATATAATTTAATGCAAGAATAAATTTATTTTATAATCTTAACTAAATTTTTAAAATAGGTGGATTGACAACCTCCTAGAAAGCTTTCGCTTCTAGGATCTATCTCATGCTAGGCAATCCACCCATCTACTTGTCTAACAAACAAGTTTTTTTTAGTGTTTTATTATTTTTAGGTCACCCTACCAAGCCAAATAGGATCTCTCCATAATCACTTAGATCAAATGTGTGCACTTAAACATGTATTCTTCCACACCCTTCATAACTAGTTTATACTTTTCACACTTAGGAAAAAGCAAAAATTAGATAGAAACATTTTGGCATGCCCGGTGGGACCCTTGACTTTTCTTGGGTTCATTTGTTGTTTTAGGACATGTAGTTTCATTATTAAAATTTAATTTATATGTAATTACATTTATAAAAATTAATCATTCATCTCTTTCAAAACGTAAGTTTTAGCTTCTTTTATTTAGAAAATTAGAAAAAATAAAAAAGTATAAATTTTTATTTTTTTCTTGCATTTCTAAAAAAAATAAAAAAAACATTCATCATAGGATTAGGATTTTATTTTTATACTGAATTTAGGTGAATTTTAGTTGTTATTGTTTTCATAAAAAGAAATCAATTGTTTTTTTCTTTGGTTTAAAATTAACTACATACATTGTTTGTTTACTTGCTTAATTAGTTCACCTAGATTAATTAAAGGAAAATAAAATTAATCCCAATTCACAAATGTTACACAACAAAACCATTTTCACCAAAAAAAACATAAAACTCACTTGACACAAGGCCTGACTAGGATTTCATCACCTAGTGGATCGTCTTACCCTTTCTCAGTTATCATACTTGAATTTAATCACCAAGGGGATAACTAACTTAGCTCTCTAGTTGAGTATAAACTCTGGTAATCGGTATATATTGGATAAGTGATTGCACTAGCTGTAGGATCATTAAGTGAGTGGAGAAATACCCAAGCACCAAGCCATATAATTTAACCAATACAATCTTTTTCTTGAGTTCCTAAACACAACCCAAAACCAAACATAGATTAACTCGTTTAAGACCTATTCTACAAACTAGATTTTTTCTTCACACTTTCTAAGGTATAAGCCAAAGGAGAGATAATTAAAAATTTATGATTTAATGTATCTTAGTGTATGATTTGATTTCCTTGAATCTTTTATTTTTCTCACTTCTTGTTTGAGGTGTGAGCTTCGTTTCTCTCCATTCTTCACATAGTCTTTACCAGCCTACAAGCTGAAGAATCAAACCAACTAAGAACCCATTTTAAAATACCTCATCTCCACTATATTTTTTAATGGATATATTTCTTATTTTCTCTCTTGGAGATCTTAAATTGTATAGGATATTGGATAATAATCCTTTCACCTTAAAGCAGTACCTTGCATCGTAAGCCACTTATGCTCCCTTTCTTACCAAAAATCAACCCAACCTTGTCTATAACCAACCCAATCCTATCTACAACCAACCCAACCTTGTCTATAACCAACCCAACCTTTTTTATAATCAACCTAACCTTACCTATAACTCATTAAACCCTAAATTCAACTAACCCACAAACTATCAACCTTCACTTGAACTACCACCATAGTTTATTGCAGTGATAACAAATCAGATAGCTAGATTAGAGTCAAAACTTAGGCCATCTATTTTTGGTATCCATGATCAATCAAACCTCACTTATAACCAAAAAATGGCCTATCATCACCCATTTAATTATTATCATGCCCAACTAACAACCTATCAACATCTATAATCTCAATCACCCCAACTTTGTCAAAGCTTAGGCCATTTCTCCTAACCATCATATCAACCTCAACCCACCTTGTTAACCCAATCAATTTCATCACCCTTAACTGATCAACCAACCTATCAACCCAACCAACTTGTTAACTTATGAAACCAACTAGCCTCTTTAATCCAACTAAATAACTTATGAATAATTTCACACCCTAATATGATAACTAAGACATGGGTACATCCTCTTGTGGCCCTCTATAAACCTACAACTAAATAAACTATAATAAAACCAACCTTAACCAATCCACTTTCTCACCAAGTAGAATCTTTACAAATTTCCTTACAAATCACAATTAAGGAAACTAAATAATCTTTTCCACTTACCTTTCTATTGAATCTAGGCCAACTAGAATCATTTGACACTTATGAGGTGCACACGATCAATGTTGTTATTGATAAACCTATTACTACAAGTTCTTCCACCCCACTCATTGAGGTGGGGTAATCACTTCCCATTCCTTTGGATGATAAAACAAAGGAATTAACCACTCCATTCCTTTCACTTGACACCATTACACCTTACTCCCCCACCACAGACTCACTTACTCTTCCTTTGGAAATCATTCCTTTAGAAGAGGTCACCTTATCCACTCCATCTATAGAAGAAACATTTTCTCTAAATTTTGAACCTTCCACCAAAATCCTAGTTATGGAAACCATTCCCTCTTCTCCACCCAAGGGTTTAATATTTGAAATAAATGATCAAAGAACCAAACCTATCTACAAGCCCTTTTTTAGGCAAGTATAAATCCTAGAGTTCACTTCTCAACCCAATTTCGATAGAGCCACTTTCTAGCATCATATTGGCCTCCCTTATGAAAATAAACAAGAACCTTTAGCTTCACTTAAATCCACCCTCAAACCTAACACTACCTTAACCCCATCCTTAGATACTCCATCCTTTAAAACCATAAGGGAACCATCCAATCCACTTCCATCTAAAATTGTTAAATACCCTTACACCTCTTTGACCAAACCCATCAAGAATCTAAGAATACTTCCTATTCCTAGCATAGCTCACTAATCTTTGAAATTGGATCTAACTCCATCAATTCCATCAAATAAAAATTTGACTAAACCTATTAAAAGGGTAGAATATCCTAAACCATCTTGAAATAGACCCATGTCCCCCCTTCTCTTAAATATTATACTTATAAACTAACCAAGTAACCCCAACCTAACGAATCTACTAAAACCATTCCACAACTAACAACTTCCAAGATAAATCTTACTCCTAAGAAGGCTCCCACTCTAAATCCCAAAAATCCATCACCCCCAATGTCTTTAATTAAATCCTACTCAACCATTTTACAAAGGTTATTGAAAACCTCCTCCTTAACCTTACCACCTCTCAAACATTTCCAATATGTCAAAAATTTTGACCCTTCACATCCTCAACCAAAATGGTTTAATGCCAACTTAGTCTGTACATACCATAAGAGATCTGGACATGACATAAAGTATTGAAAATCTCTCCAAGCACTCATCTACAACTTATATGAGGATAATTTGTTATTAGATGAACCTTCCTTAACCAAGCCAGCCCAGCCTAACCAAAAAACCAAAACTACCCCACCGCCCATAACTTTTGCAGTAAAAACTAATTTGAGGAAGGCTCCCAAAACTAAAATCCTATCACCTCCAACGCCTTTGCATGAATCTTATTCAAACATTTTATAAAGGTTATTTAAAACCTCTTCCTTAACCTTGCCACCTATCAAACCTTTTGAACCTACCAAAACTTTCAACCCTTCACACCTAAAACCATCATGGTATAATGACCACCATGTGTGCTCTTACCATAGGATACCTAGCCATGATATGGAACACTGCAAGGGTATTAAAACAATTATCCACCAGCTTTATGGCAAGGATAATATGTTATCAAATGAACCTCCTTTGAGCCCATTACCATCCCAACCATCAACCAAACCTACCCAACACTTGCCTATTCCCCCATTCTCACCTAAGAATAAGAAGAAACCAAAATAGCAATCTAAATAAACACTTCCTTTTATCCACACCATATTTAGGGTTACCCACTCTCATGTCCAACAAAAGGATAAAAGAAAGGATAAAATGTCCATTCCATAGACATACCCTTCAAACGCTCAACATTCTAACTGAACCCAACCACAAACACCTTCACTTTTGGATTTTTTTCCCACCCATGCAAAGAGTAAACTGGGGGAACTTTCCTTCCATAAAGCTTTAAACATTTATTAACTTCAACCATACCTTAACCATTAACTAAACTAACCCTTGGAATTTTGCCTCAATCTATCAACTAAACCTATCCATCAACCCAACTTGAACCAAGTGATATATCAAATTGGGGAAACCCATTTAGACACCACCTGACCTATTTGGGATACAAATTCTCCCATAGAACCATTAGAGATTACCCATCTCCATAAAACCTAACTAGCTTTACCTCAAACCTCAGGACTTCAATATTGGATACCTCATCCTAAAGTAAAATTGACATGTGACCAACATGAAGAAAATTAAAAAGAGGTAAGCTTGATTTTTAATTGGATTAGACCCTACATCATTTCCCATAAGTATGTATTAAAAGCTTATCATTTGTCCTCTCTCGAAGGCAAACTAGAACCTAAGCCTCTCAACACTTTGCATCTATGTCTATTTTTCTATTAAAGAAGGATATATTGACCAAATTTTGATCCTACTGGTCAAAATTGGGTACCCCTATATAAAAATTTAATCTTTAAATCTTTTAGGGGTGAATATCATGTTATAGTGTGAGCTTATATCTCTTTAATGTAATATGAATGCTATTAGATTTGATCAATTTGTTGTCTAGGTCCTTTTACCTTCTTTGAGTCATGCTAACAAGTCTGAACATAGTTTAAAGAATAGTTTCAAAGTGCCAAATCTTTCACGTGTAGTAGTTGTATAGGAAGCTAATCATGTAATTTGTTCATCCTAGTTCAAGGTTCCTATGTACCAAGTTTGAGGTCCTTCACTGAAGCACAAGAAAAGGTGTTCATGTTCAAATACTTTCTTTGAAGCATTTTTGGACTTAGTCATTCGATCTCAATCATTTAACTTTGGGTTTTCCTATTATGTATAAATTCCTTCGAAAGAGGCATTCCACACAAAACCCATGGCAAATGTACAAGTGTTCTTTATTTCAGAGATTTTGTTTTCGGGTTTTTTGTTCAAGTTTTGTAAATTATATCAGACATTTTGTTTGAAACAATTTCCCCAAAATATATCCTTTTTAGGCTAGGGGTCAAAAGTCTTTCAGGAAAATTTTCTACATAATTTGTTTGAAAAAATTGTTCAAATATAGAAGTTCTGAAAGGTGCATCCCAATCTTTCTAAAGGGTAATTTTGAAGCAAGGTTCCCTATTCAAAAGTATGAAGGATTGTTTTTCTTTTAGGAAGTGAACCAAATAAAAAATCCAAAAAGTACATTTCAAAAAATCCAAAGGGTATTTTTCTTTCAAAAGGTTCATTTGCATGAACTTCAAAGAGTCATTTCCAAAAAGGGAACTTCAATATTTTCAAAGGGGCATTTTTGAAATTGCCAAAGGGTCATTCTAGAGTTATAAAGGTCCACTTCAAGAAATGTGAAGGAACATTTCAAAGAACCAAACAGTCCATTTTTAAAATCCAAAAGGTCATTCGATAGCCCAAAGAAATTAATGTAGAAAAAAGAGCCATAGGAATTTGTTTAGGAAAATTGTCGATAGAAATGGTCAAAATCAAAAAGCCCAAAGGATTTTCTTTCAATAAAAGTGGCCAAGACAATCTTTCCGAAGGACACATTTGAAGCCAAGTGCCCCAAATAATTTCCTCAAAATATATCTTTCAAGTAAAAGTGTCCCATGCAAAGGTCCTAAAAGGGCACTTTTCATTATTAAAAGAGTACTTTCCATAGTTAAAGAGCACTTGACAAAGGTCTAAAAGAAGCTTAAGTCTGAGGAAAGTGTTCCAAATGAATAAGGAAGGTGAAGGCCCTATAAACACCAATTTTAAACTATAGAAAATAATTTTTGATGTCAAAATACTTGGTGGGAACATGAGAGAGAATATGGAGGTAAAAAATGATTGAATCCTACGTATTTAGTGCAGACAAAGCAAGGAAAATGGATAAGCTAATGTTTGAGTCATTGATGGTAGCTGACCAAATCAAAGGGATTCCACAAAATTAATAAACATAGGTGTCAAAAAGATAATTAATAGTTAGGAAAATTATTTTTTAACTATCACCATAAGTCCCATTTCCCTTAGCAATGCTATGTGTCATCTCCTTTTGTTTTTAGTTTTGAATGTTCATAGATAATTTTCAATAAGAACCATCTCCTGTGTCAATTTTGAAGGTCTTATGCCAATTTTCACCATTATTATGACTGGTTTCAAATAAGTAGACCTCCTGACATGGAATAACTCACTCCACCTCTCTTACACATGCAATTGTAACTGATTTTCACATATGGACACATGTCCAAGTGACTCTTTAACTTTCTTTGTTTGACCTCTCAAAAGCTATATATATGCATTATTTTGGCTTGTTTTAATAGCCTCCACTGATTATTGGGAAAAATCTAGCTAGATTTTTAATTGAAGAACTCTTGAAAAAATATACAAGTGTTTTTGCCACTCATATGCTCTAATATTGAGTAATGAATTGAATCTTTTTGGTCTAGTTTAGTGAAAGATTGTCTTTTCTAGCTTGTACTCTTGATGGTCTACCAATTTACAAAAAGGAGATTGTTGCAAGTCTTTGCTAGTATTATTTTCTAAGTGTAGAGATATCATAAAATTGGTTCATGATTGTATCCCTATTTAGAATCATTCATTCCCTTCCTAAAAATCGTATACCTTCTTGAATCTAACATATGAAACATTGATGTATCAATGAATCCTAAGTTGTGAATCTTATGTGAGAAACAACTTGTTTGTTTTTAAGTAGTGGTTTCAATCAATTGAGAGGAAATTATACATTGGTACATCACCCTTTCATTATTTTATTTGTTTCTCTTAATCCCTTTTCATATCCAAATTATTAAGTTAGAGAGAGAGCTTTAAAGGTGCATCAAGGGGAGCTAACCCCTTATCTAGAGATTCATTTCTCAATATTGTCACCCACATAAAGAGAAATGTCTCCATGGTGCCACTTGGATGAGGATATTTAAGCATCCCCTCAAAGGTGTGAATCCAAGTGTCAATAGTTTTTGGCATGCCCAGAGGGATTTCTAAGTCCTAGAAGATTGTTCAAGATTGCTATTGGTCTTGGCATAGTTGAAGTGACTGAAGCATATACATTTAGTACCTAGTGACTCCATTAAATAATTCAAGTCTTTGGTTGATAATCAGTCATTTTTTTCCATGCTAAAGGTAACCAATTAGTTTGCTACTAAAGAGACACCTTTTGAGTTTGTGCAACTACCTCCATATTCCACCAAAAGGTATAGATTTGTAGGCACTCATACTTATAAAAGAGATTTTGTATTTAAACTTATAATTTTGTGTTACATTAAATTCCTAACATCCATAGTGATCATTCCAAGATGGCTATAGGATAACCTTTTATGCCTTTCACCAAGGCATCTCCCTTGTATCTTGCTCAATATGATCAAATTCTAGGATCAACCCTAAAAAATGTCCCATATTTTAGTGGGGATGGTCCTATTATTACCATTGAGCACATTAGGAATATAGAAAACTTTTGTAACATTAACAATATCACCCAAAAAATGTATCTATTAGGTTTTTGGCCTTTATTTCAAAGGAAAATTTTTGGATTAGTATGGGACTCTACCCGTAAATTCTATTGGCTCATGGGATGAGTTGGGGGATCTATTGACTAATATGTTTTGAGAAAAGAGTGGTCACCTATATCTAGCTGAGTAATTGACCACTATCAAGAGGGTACCACTTGAATTCATGCAAGGCTTTAATACTAGGTTTCAAAAAACTTGGGATAGAATCCTAACTCTTGTGAGGCCAACCTCAAACTACGCATTTTTCTACTACTTGAAATCATTAAATAGTGACATTGCCATGATGATTCAATCTATGGGTGGAAAAAAATTGCCTACTACCTATGAAATAGCCATAAATACTAATAATTGTCTTGTATAAATGATAAAAATAGCCACTAGACCTCTAATGCCTCTATTCCCTGATTTGCATTCTCCTAGTCAAGGTTCATTTCCCACTTTAGCTCCTTTGCCTAACCAAGAAAGGTCTTTCATTACTCCTTCAAATGAAATAAAAAAAGTCAAAAATTTTCTTCAAAGTGTTACAAATTATTTATTTTCCCTCAAAATACAACAAGCTCAAAGTTATAGACCATATCAAACATATAATTAGTTTGGGTAGACAAGTATACCTCCTTTCCAAAATAATTCACAAGGACAAGGCCAAAGCACCCATGTCAAGCTGTACCAAAATTATAATCCTAATGCTCCCTCATCCTCCAAATACCTTTTCCCCACTCAAAACAACTTGGTCTAAGAATAAACCAACTATCCATCTTTTGAAAATGGTCAAGAACAAGTGACTTATGCAAATGAAATGCACAATCAAGGCATGGCAATACAAGGTAGCCAATCTTTCCAAGCTTCAAATTTTAAAGGATCCATGAAAGGTGGGGTGGAAAATGGACAAAATCATACTATTTATAACCTCATAAATCATTTATAGGGTGATTTTTATGCCATTAATTTATTGGAGAATACAAGAAATTAAAATACTAGTGTTGCCTCTAATATTAGGTCCAAAAGGAGGGTTATTGATGAAGCTCAAGAAGCTAATAAAGGACCATTTGTGACTCCTAAATCATATCCTATGGTAATTGGGTCTAATAAAACTCATAAAATACAATAAAATTAGAGGATTCCAAATTTGAAGCTGACTGCTACAACTCTACCTCCATAAGCTACATCACAAGGTGCCAATGTTCATAAAGAGAACCCTAAGGTGAGTAATCCTTCCATAATTGGTGGACCAAATGAAGAAGATTTATATGAAAATATAATTTTGGGATTATATAATATTAATATGGAATAAATATATACTACAAAATGAATTTCATGGATTGGGTAAACAAGCTGGTCCATCTAGAAATGACAATGTGTTTTTGGTCAATATAACTCAATCTATAGATGGTCAAGTGAAGAAAGATGAGGATACTCATCCTTTCTACCTATCTATAATTATTTTTTTACTTCTTGGTTAAAAAATTTACTATATATAATGGATGAATAACATTAGTTATGCCCAAATGTATAGCAGATAAGCTAGGCCTCAAGTATGAGCCAATGACTAAAGGAGTTTTGCAATTGGATGGATAACCAACCAAGAATTTGGGGGTATTTAAAGGTTTGAATTTTATCCTTTAGTATTTTACTAATTTTTAAATTCCTCATGATGTGGTGGTGGAAGATTTACCTCCCTATTTCTTTCTTTATTTGTCAAGAGACTTTACATCCAGGATAGATAGATATTTGGCAGCCAATTGGTCCTACATGGTGTTTAGGACAAAGTATGGCACTAGAGTGAAGATTGAGTCATAACCTATTCATAGAGATCACTTGGAACCTTAATAAAATAATATGGAAAATTTTAATTATGCTATCATTGATGAAGAGGACCTTCGTATTGACCAATCTCCATCATCTTCCCTTGAGGGAGTTTTTGATTTGTTCCTAAATGAGTGGGGGAAATGAGCACTATGAACATGATCCTTATAAGTTTATTTAATAATATGGTCTTGGAGTATATTATATGAATTATAAGGAATATTTCATGCCTAATTTTATGAATTCAAGTGAATATTTGAATGGCTTGTGGCATCTCTTCTCTTATGGGTCTAGAAGTAAGATTGGGGCAGGTGGTAGAGCAATGTTGGTTTCACCTTCAAAGGAAAGGTATTATTAAACATTTAGATTATAATTCTATTGCACTTCTAATTTAGTATAATATTGATCCCTTATTTATGGCCTTGAATGGGATAGGTAAAGAGGTGTCAAATAGTTGCAAGTGTTTGGTGATAGCAAACTTGTTGTCAATCAAGTTAAAGGCCAAAATTTGACAAAAAACTTTTTACTTAAGTCCTATAAGCGTAGAATGTGGGATCTTGTGGAAGATTTCAAAGCGTTAAAAATCAATTATATTTAAAGAGAAGACAACAAGCATGCTGATAGGTTGGTAGTAATTGGAGCTCAGTTTGATGTTCCAAAAAAGATAAAAGAAGACAAGAACCAACCTCATCTAAAAGTGATTGTAAGGCCCTCCATACTAGATAATGTCACTAATTGGTAGGTGTTTGATAGTGATAATTAAATATAAATATCTATAGAATAATAAGGTGAGTTTTTTTCCAAGAATCAATCTAAACTACAGTAATAATATGGAGGGTAAATTATGCAATTAAAGTCTAACAAACTCCCTAAAGGCCTAGTCACTCTTGAGAGCATATTCAATGATGATGACTAGCTGAATAAAGAGAAGATAAACATATCTACCAAGAAATAAAACTATGAGAAGGTTAAAATCTTCAAAGATAAATTTATTGCACTTGGGAAGGTATGTACTAGCAAAAATAAGCATGCTTTCATTGAGTTATGCAAATAATTTTTTGATGTCTTTGCATGGGAGTATAGTGATTTAAAAGGTTTTGATCTAAATATAGCTCAGCATACTATAGAGTTTGATGAGAATGATAATAATATTAAGAAAAGGCAAAGGCCAATCAATCCCAAGATTGAGCCTCTCATGATGAAAGAACTCACCAAACTGATTGAGTCCAAAATCATCTTTCCCTTTAAGCATTCATCTTGGTTGGCAAACCTAGTTTCTATTAGTAAAAATAATAGAGAGATAAGGTTGTGTGTTGATTTTAGGGACATTAATAGATTGTCTTTGAAATATCATTACCCACTCCCTTCCATGAAATAAATCTTAAAATTTGTGGCTGGTAGTGAAAGGTTTTCTCTTCTTGATGGGTATTCTGGTTATAATTAGATTCTGGTGAAGGAAAGTGACCAATATAAGATAGCCTTTACTATAAAATGGGGTACATATTCTTATATGAAAATTACTTTTGGGTTATCTAATGTTGGATCTACTTTTCAACATGCAATGGATATGGCTTCTCAAGGATTAATTAATGAAATTGTATTGGCATATCTTGATGATGTGATAGTTTTCTCCAAGGAAGCAAAAGATCATCTGAATCACCTAAGGTAGATTTTTAAGAGGTGTAGAGAGTTTTGTACCTCTATAAACCCAAAAAATTGTGTGTTTTTTGTTTATGAAGGCAAACTATTGGGACATATTGTTTCCAAGAAAGGCTTATCCATTGATTCAGAAAGGGTGAATGTCATCTTGGCATTATCTTTCCCCAAACATAAGAAGGGTCTACAAAGCTTATTTGGTAAGATAAATTTCGTTATGAGGTTTATTCATGATTTTTCTAACCTAGTAAATCCCTTGACCTCCATGCTAAAGAAGGATGAGGTGTTCACTTGGACAAGAATGAGGAAATAAATTTTTGAGGAGATCAAACAAGCCATTGCCCAAGCTTCTAGCCTTGCAAATCCAAACTTCTCAAAAGATTTCAACATGTATACTTTTGGGAATGAAGAGGTAATATATACCATGCTTACTCAAGATAATGATGAAAATTTTGAATAACCTATTGCCTTCTTTATTCAAGGTTTGGAAGGCTATGAGATAAGGTACACATATGTTGAGAAACAAGTGATTTCAATTATAAGGAGTTTAAAGAAATTTAGGCATATGTTGTCTAAAAAAAAGATTCATAATTTTTTTACCTCATCCTAGTGTGAAATAATTTTTTTGAGTAGATATTTGAATGAAAATAGGGCAAGATGGTTCACAAGGGTGATAGAATATGATGTGGAGATCAAAACTACCAAGTTAGTGAAAGGAAAAGGACTATGTGATCATCTTGATTTATACTTGAAAGAGAAAAAAGAAGATATTTTGGTAATTCATGATGAATTTTTGACAACTTCACCTTCATATATGAGAAGTTGGACACAAGACATGATCCATTTCCTTCAAACTGGTGAGTGTCCACAAGGTCTTGATAGGGCCAAAAGAAGATACTTTAGGCTGAAATCTATTCCTTATGTACTTGTTCATGGAGTGCTATTTATAAAGGATTTTTTAGATGTGATTTTTAAGTGTATTGATTCATATTATATTGACAAATTATTATTTTAATTCCATGATGGACCAACTGGTGGTCACTTTGCTCCAAGAACCATAGCTGCTAAGATTATGAGGTCTGGTTACTTTTGGCCTAGCTTGTTTAAGGACACTCATACTAGGGTAAGGAAATTCCAAAAGTGTTCTCTCTTTGATGGAAAAAAAATCTATCTACCTTGCCTCTTCATCCAATCTAGGTTGAGAAACTCCTCACGCAATGGGGTTTGGATTTCATAGGCTTAATCAATCCACCTTCTAGTGCTAGTCCTAAATGGGTGTTGACATCCATGGATTATTTTATAAGATGGGTGGAGGATGTAGCTCTTAAGGAGGAAAATGAAAACTTAGTCCTTGACTTTTATGAAGGTATTGTAATAAGGTTTGGAGTTCCTTCAATAATAATCTCAGACAATGCCTTGACTTTCCTAGGAATAAGAACAAGTGAATGGGATTTAAAGCATGATATCTATCTTAGTACCTCCTCCAACTACTACACCCAAAGGAATGGACTAGTAAATTCCATAAATAAGAATATAATAAGGATTATAAAGAGAAAAATGGAGGAGAATCAAAGGACTTGGCACATCAAGTTGAAGACAACCCTAAAGAGATCAATTGGGAATTCACCATATAAACTTGTCTATGTAATGGAAGCTATACTTCTTATCTCACTTGAGTTACCAGATTTAGATCTTACCTATTATATATAGTTAATTAAGAATGACAATATGGAGGTTAGGTTATATGAGTTAATAAAGCTTGAGGAGGCAAGAAATCAAGTTATGCACACCATGACAACTCACCAAGAGCAAACAAAGAAGTATTTTGATAGGAAATCCATGATAATAAGTTTCAAAGAAGGAGACATAATCCTAAAATGGGATGAAGATAGGGCAAAGCCTAGAAGACACATAAATTTTGATGCTTTATGGAGTGGCCCATATGTGATCACACAATGCTTTCTAACTCTCAAAGTTGGATGGAGAGGAGTTACATATCCCAATCAATGAGATATATATAAATAATTGTTACTAAGGGTCTAATTTTCATTTTTACATAATTTCTTACTTTTTTTATGTTCCCTAAGTGCTTATGCACAAGTGTTAGTTTCTCTTTGTCTTATTTGTGTTATTTTTGTGTGGTCTTGTTATTGTTGGTTGGTGTGTTTGATTTGTGTTTTATTGTGGCATGATCTTGTTAGTCATATTAAAGTATATATTGACTCCATTCCCAATGGACTATTTAAGCTACCAATCTGGTCAATATAGCAAGTCTACTACCCCTATGAGTCACCAATTTGTTGACTAAATTTTAATCTTACAGGTCAAAATTGGGCACCTTTGTATAAAAATTTGATATTTAGATATTTTAGGAGTGAATGTCATGTCATAATTTGAGCTCATATCTACTCAATGTAATATGAATGCTATTAGATTTGATTAGTTTGTTGTCTAGATCCTTTTACCTTCTTTGAGTCATGCTAATAGGTCTAAATAGAGTTTAAAGAGCAGTTTTGAAGTGTCAAATCTTGCACACACAATAGTTGTAGAGGAAGTTGATCATGTGGATTTGTTCATCCTAGTTTAAGTTTCTTGTGTATTAAGTCTGAGGTCCTTCACTGAAGCACAAGGAAATTTATATATGTTCAAAGACTTACTTCAAAGCATTTCTGGACTTAGTCATTTAACTTTGGGTTTTCTTATTATGTACAAATTCCTTCAAAGGAGGTGTTCCACACAAAACCCATGGTAAATGTACAAGTGTTCTTTCTTTCATAGTTTTTGTTTTTGGGTTTTTTATTCAAGTGTTGGAAATTATCTCAAACATTTTGTATAAAACAATTTCTCTAAAGGATATCCTTTTTGGGCTAGGGGTCAGAATTCTTTTAGGAAAATTATCCATGCAATTTTTCTAAAATAATTATTCAAATGCATAAGTTTCAAAATGTGCATCCCAATATTTCTGAAGGGTAATTTTAAAGCAAGGTGCCATATTCAAAAGTTTGAAGGGTTGTTTTTATTTCAGGAAGTGAACCCAATAGAAAAGCTGAAAAGTACATTTCAAAAAATTTGAAGGGTATTTTCATTTCCAAAGGTTTATTTGTAAGAAATTTTAAGAGTCATTTCCAAAAGTTGAAGGGGCACTTTCAAATTTTCCGAAGGGCACTTCAATATTTTTCAAGGGGTCTTTTTCAAATTATCAAAGGGTCATTCTAGAGTTTTGAAGGTCCAATTCAAGAAACCCAAAGGAACATTTAAAAGAACCAAATGGTCCATTTTCAAAATCCAAAAGGTCATTTGATAACCTAAATAAATTAATGTAGAAAAAGGAGCCAAAGGAATTTGTTCGAGAAAATTGTCTGTAGAAATGGTCAAAAGAAAACAGCTCGAAGGCTTTTATTTCAATAAAAGTGGGTGCCAAAAATATTTCCAAAGGACACCTTTGAAGCCAAGTGCCCCAAATAATTTCCCCAAAAGATATCTTTCAAGCAAAAGTGTCCCATGTAGAGGTCCTGAAAGGGCACTTTTCATGATTTGGAGGGCACTTTCCATAGTTAAAGAGCACTTGACAAAGGTTCAAAAGAAGCTTAAGTCTAAGGAAAGTGTTTCTAATGATTAAGGAAGGTGAAGGCCATACAAATGTTAATTTCAAACTACATAAAATAATCATTGATGTCAAAATACTTGGTGAGAACATGAGAGCAAATGTGGTGGTAACAAATGGTTGAATCATGAGCATCTAGTTCAAATAAAGCAAGCAAAATGGATAGGTTGATGGTTTCGAGTCATTGTTGGCACCTGACCAAATAAAAGAGATTCCATGAAATTGATAAATACAAGTATCCAAAGGATGGTTGGTAGTTAGGAAAATAATTTTCTAACTATCACCATAAGTCCCATTTCCATCAGTAGTGCTATGTGTTGGCTCATCTATTTTCAGTTTTGAATTTTCATAGATAATTTTCAATAAAATTTGTTTTTTGTGTCAATTATGAAGGTTTTATGCCACATTTCACCATTATTATGACTATTTTTGAATAAGTATACCTCTTGACATGGCGTAGCTCACCCTACCTCTCTTTTACATGCAATTGTAACTGATTTTCACATATGGACACATGTCAAAGTGACTCTTGAACTTCCTTTGCTTGACCTCTCTCTCAAAATATATATATATGCATTATTTTGGCTTATTTTAGTATCCTCCACTGGTTATTGGGAAAACTCTAGCTATATTTCTACTTGAATAACTCTTGAATAAATATACAAGTGTTGTTACCACTCATATGTTGTAATATTGAGTAATGACATGAATCTTGTTGGTCTAGTCTAGTGAAAGATCATCTTTTCTAGATTGTACTCTTGATGGTCTACCAATTTTTAGAAAGAATATTGTTTTAGGTCTTTACTATTATTCTTTTCTAAGTTTAGATATATCCTAGAAGTGGTCTATGATTGTATCCCTACTTATAATCATTCATTCCCTTCCCAAGATTTGCATACCTTCTTGAATCCAGCATATGAAACATTGATGTAGCAATGTATCCTAATTTGTGAGTCTTGTGTGAGAAACACCTTATTTGTCATTAAGTAGTGGTTTCAGTCAATTGAGAGGACATTATACATTGGTGCATCACCCTTTTTTTGTTTTAGTTATTTATAAATCCCTTTTCATATCCAAATTGTTAAGTTAGAGAGAGAGAGCTTTACAGGTGCATCAAGGGGAGCTAGCCTCTTATCTAGAGATTTATTTCTCAATATTATCACCCACAACAAGAGAAATATCTCCATGGTGCCACTTGTATGAGGATATTTAGGCATCTCCTCAAAGGTGTGAATCCAAGTGTCAATAGGATCAAGCTCACTCTTTTTGTCTAACTTAAGCTCATCCCTTGATTATGAGATTTTAACCTTCACCCATCTCTCTCCTCTCCTCTCGAGGATAATTGATTACAACATAGAACTATGTGATTAACTGTCATAGTCATAGCTTAATCCTAAATATGGGTACCATGGCTCTACCCATAGCATGTTTCTCATGGATACTTTTCATCTTTAACAAGATGGAATCCCATGGTCATTATCTCTCAAAACCACACCCTTTCACATACTATTAACCTTATTTTGTTAAAATTTTGCCACCATTAAGGTAAACCTCTAAACTTAATTAGACTTATCCATGTCTAAACACATTACATCTTGAAATAATTTAGATACCAAAACATTATTTTCAATATATTAAGCATTACACACTACTCTAATGAAGGACAACTATCCAAAAATAAAATAAAACTTTTCAAATGTAAGGTAGACTACTCCCTTGAAGGACAACTATCAAGAACTTTAAACAAAGCCAATAAGCTTAGACCACTCCCTTGAAGGATGGCTAAGTTAAATTTATCAAAAGTAGAGAAATTTCTTGGAAGCTTCCCATATCGATCAACTTCCCATATCTAACAGTAAATCAAAAGACATGTTATCATAACAAATTCTAAAGTCAAAATCAGCTCTCAAAAAGCATAATAAGATGTAAGTCGCAATCGAATTTCACAAGTAGACTTCTTGCATTGATCAGTTTATATATAACATATGACATAGACTTGTCTATTACCATTATTAGGTCATCTATAGAAGGGAAAAAATAATTCACATGAGGTTATCATACATATCACCCATTACCCTTCACACCACCTATCACCCATCTTCCCTTTAGACTATCTTTACATCAAGGGATTTAGAGCTTAGTTGACACCCTGTGATTAATAAACCTTCTTTATAAACTAAAAACTACTCATGCACATATTTTTAAGGGATTATATTCATTAAGCCAATCTCACTTTGGGTGTGTTTTTAGTCCTTGTCAAAAATAAAACATCATGCCCTATTCTTATCTTAATGTTCCTAATTGATGTTTTCATTTTGACTTGTACCATCCAACATTGTAACAACAATCATCATTCCTTTTACATTAAGTGAGATTACAACAACTATAACTATACCAATCATAAACATAACTAGCAATATCCATCACATTTTTTACATGTTTACATCAAACTATGAAATATTCTATTTAGGGTGTAAGGAGTCACACAACACATACAAAGTTATCAGACTAATCCATTATGCACTATCATGATATCTTTTTGTTGACCTTATCATCTGATCTGCATCAAATGCATTATTTTGTTTTTTCATCTTTTGATCCTTGTGGGCCTAGTGGTTATTAGTATCATTATCACCATTACCTTCTTTGATGTAAATTATCTTCCAACCATGTGCCATGACAATGGTCATGCCCCAAAACTACCACTATTGTTGGTAAAGGTAGTTTCTAAATCCATGCCATTGTAGAAACTCTTCCATCTGAGGTAAGCCACCATGAATTCATAGTGATACATTCACCTTCTTATCCCCTCTACCCTCCTCTTACTACCATCTCATTGCCATAAGCTTTGAATACCAGACCCAAACCATTGGTAGTACCTACTCCAACATTATAGTTTTTTTTAATCCTAGTTGAACGTTCATCCATAGCAAAGGAACCACCATCTTCTCTCGACCATGAATCTTCTCATTGGTTAGGACAAAACTAATCAAACCAATAAGTCATTGGTTCCATGGAGCTAGGACAGAGGATGTAGACATGGCCACTATTTGTCTAGCCTACCTATGCAGCTCTTGGGTTAGGCAATGTCCATACTCCGTCACTGACCACACTGCTAACTTCCTTACTTGTAGAATCTACTTGACTATCAAATAAATTCTTTGTAGGTTATCACTTCACTACTAAATTTAAAACTTGACTCATAATGGTGATGAATCTTGGCCAAATTAACTCTGTAGATCTGGATAGACCCCCACCTCCTAAAACTCAAATTTTCATAGTAGGCACTATCTCCAAACTCCTACCCTCACACAATTTTAGAAGGTGTAACCTCCCAAAAACTGCACCTCTTATTTGGATTAGCTCCATTGAAGATCATTGGTGGTACTTAACATTTTTTTCCATTCTAATTTATCCTACCTTGTTAATCTGTATCTCTCATCCTACTAAATGTGGGATCATTATGGTAACTATTTACCAATATACACCATTCACTTTCATCGACACCTTCATCAAAACCAAAAACTATTATTTTACAAAACATTTTCCCTCAACCCAAACCAACCCATGTGGTCCATAAAATTGGGGAATCCAATTTAAACACCACTCACCCAAACCTTGTTGAACTGCATTGGCTTTATGTCCATGATATATGTAGGCACTGCTTCACTTATACGGGCAACTCAGTGACTAACAACTAATTCCCATCCCATTTTTATTCTCACTCATTTCCATCACTAACTATGCCCTCTTACTTAAGGTATCCTACATCAAAGAATATTTCAATTCTTTCTTAAGAATCCTTATGTTTTAACACCATCTAATACTTCTTCCTAGTTTTTCCCCCACTGCTGGGAGAACTACATTGGCTTGAGGTCTTTTTAGACTATGTAGACAACACTTAGTTCCTAAGGTCATCTCAACCATGTCCATTAATTTATTTTCTCTTCTCACCTAATATTTTTTCCTCCACTTCTCTACCTATCTCTTTACCACCTACCTCCCTCTATCTTGTCAATCTCTTTTAACCACTTTTTTAGCTTGTCAATCTTCTTTAACACAAGGGTTGAAAACCTTCCTCATTCACCCCTATTATATACCAAAAGCCACCACCTACTCTAGTTCATTGGCCTCACCATCACCTTTCCTTTCATATGCTTCAAAGCTCACTTCCCCACCCACCTTTTGTATTCTTTTGCCTCTCTTTCACCTTATTACCAACCTTTCCCTTTATCCCCTTCAAATTCTTTCTCCATCCTCATCATCTCCCCTCACCCTTGGCTATTTGTTGTACCATTTTTATCACTATCTTTTCCTCACCCATTCCACATCACACTGTGCATCTTGTAAGATTTCTATTTTTTCTATTGCTTCACTTTTTCTTTATGTTTACTAACGCTATCTACCATTTTTCCACTCTTCCCACCGCACCCATTTTTCATTCTTCTTGTTTGGTTTTTTTCCATACTTTCATCTTTTTTGTCTTATTTTTTTCCTCCACAAATAGTTTCTCCATAGGTATTTATCCTTTGGGAAACCTTCCATAATTTCCTCTATTCTTCTTCTTAGTTATTTCCTTTTACCTTTTATGTTTCTATTTTCCTCTTTCCATCTTGGTATTCACTTATCTTTTGCATCTGTGTGAGTATACATGCTTTGTAATCCCTACTTCAATTCTTATTTTTTGTTCTTATCATCTTTGATCTTCATCCTTACATTTCATCTCACTCCCTTTCATTTCATCCCCATATTTCTTCACCAATTCAACACTTTTTGGCTTGACAATCTCTTCTAATCACCCCTTCATCTTGTCAATCTCTTCTAACAAGTTGATTGATGCCTATCTTCTCTCTTTACCTTGTTACCCACCCATCCTTTTCTTCCCCTTGTTTTTCTTAACTGATTTCCCATTTTCCATCCCATTCTCATCTTCAAAACCACCATCTACTTTGCTTCATTTTTCCTCTTCTTACCTATCATCATCCATGCTTCCTTGGTCAAAGATACCACCTAGTTCTTCACTCTCCTATCATCCTTTTTGTGTCCTCATTTCACTCCTTTTTCCTCCTACTTTATTTTTTTCATTTATTGCCTTGTTTTTTTTCATTTTCATCACCAAAATATTTTCTCCTTGGTCTATTTTTAGACTTATTTTCAAACCCTTCATGGCTTCCCATATTTCCCATCCTCCCCTTACCCTTCACAATTGTTACACTTCTTTCCCCATCCTTCTCAATTCCCCAATATTTCATTCTTTAGTATCCCTCACCCCCATCTTCCACCTTTTATTTTTATTCTCTTTTCTCCATTTCATCTCATTTTTTTATCTCCCTCAATGACATCCATTATTCTTCCCGAGCTTCTTTTTCCTCTTATATGACCATGCTTGGATCCTTCCATCCTTCTCCACTTTCATCTTTATATGTGACCTCATTCTTTTCTCATCATCTGTCTTCTAGACTGACTTCACCTCATCCCTTGTTGGATCTCCCTTATTTTCTCCAATTCAACCTCCACCCCTTTAGAGTGTAGTCACCAATCGTGCCACTTATACATACATCTCCTTGTCTGCTTCCTCATGTTCTCCACACCCTTGCTTTGATGCATGAAATCCATAACTCTATCCCTCATTTAATTAATATTATTATTATTTACCTCACTCCATATTCCAAAACCCCTCAGCATCTTTCTCTAAATTCCCTCGAAACCCAATGCTTACTTATTTTGGGGCCCCACTAACTTAAGGGTCAAGGGTTTGAATCTTTGACACTTTTTATTTACCCACTCTACTACTTTGCTTCCCCGAATTGTTGAATCATACCCTTCCATATCATATTAATGGCATTGTTATGAAGTTTGCACAATGTCAGCTTATTTAGAAGGTGATGAAAGGACCATTTTTATCATCATGGTAATTTAAGTCATGTTAGATTTCTAAATCTTGGTAAAATATATCTCTTTTTTTTGAAATAGTGACAAAATTTTCATGCTTTAACCTGCTTATCCATGGCTATAGATTCATTTTACCTAGTTGACACAATCATCTAATTGCATCTTAGGTAATATCATCCACCGTTTCTACCAAAACAATAAGAAAACTATTTGATACCCATATTTCCCACCTTTTGAAACTTCCCTTTCTCCCACATCCTTCAATCGGACCTGACTACATGATATCAAATTGGGGTAACCAAGTTAACCAACACTCGTTACCTCAAAAGAATTACATTTGGCCTAACATTCTTTTTGGGTTCTTATCTATGGAACTATGTAGGTAGTATCCACTTTTTGAGTACATCTAGAGTCAACTTAGCCATCCCCTTCCAACCCATACCTAATCCACCCACACTTTCACCACATCCACCTTAATGTTGGTTGCTTTTGATATAGAACATTGGCATGTTTTGCAATAAATGTTGACCATAATAACCAACCTTACCATGATCAAATTTTAACCATTTACACCACCTTGTGCATGACCTAACCAACTATGTTGTTTTTTAGGAACACTTCCTACTCTGGATACTTTAGACCAACACTAAGCCTATCTAGATGACTTAATCGGCCTAAATCAATCAGCTATGACCAATGTTGTGGACCAGTTATCCTTATCACATGTCCTTCTAAGATCAACCTTATTTTTACCAATATGGTAGCTTTTTCTCTACAAAATCTTGACTATTGTGCTTAGATGCATTTTGTGAACCCATTGGAATTTCACATGCCCAACTACCTTATGGCACTACCTAGTGCCTCCCCACCAACTTCTTATCAAATCTACACTCGATTCAACCTTTCCTCATCAAATATTGATTTGAGGGGGAACACATCCTCCCATACTTAGGGTAACCTAACCTTCAACCAAGTGATTTGTTTTTTTTTATTGTTAATTCAAAGTTGCATAACAAAAAGGGGCAAAATGTAGAAACTATAAAACTGAACACTTATAGTTTTCAATGACTAAATGCCTCAAGACCCCCTAAAGACCCCATAAACCTTCTTAACCCTTAACTAACCCTTTTTAACCTAACCAAATCATTATTCCCCTAGTCATATAATATTATTCAAAATCACTATTTGAAAGTACTATTCACTATCACTATTCACTATGGGACCCACTATCACTATTCACGATGACATGGCAAGTGACATGGCATGTGACATGGAAATTGACATGGAAGGTGATATGGAAAGTGACATGGCTTAGAAGTGATGTGGCTTGATGTGGGACATCATATCCCACCTCAGACCCTTTCTCAATGTGCTTAATGACCTCATTTAAGCATCATAAGCCCCCCTTGAAATATGATGAATTTCCACTTAAGGGGCCATAATTAAAAATATATTTTTCCTTCACACATAAAAATAGCCATAAAAATGAGATACCTACCTCTTTAAAGATAAAGGGCACCCATTTTTGACTTCTTAACCCAAATGGTAGACTCACTAATCCAAATAGAAATCCCCACCAACCACATCCTTGACTAATTTAGGCACCACATTGAAAATGGAACTACATTTAGTGATCCATATATTTAAGTTATTGTATGAAGATAAAAAAGGGTGGTGAAATTTTTTTGGTCTCATTTAAACCCATGTGCATGATTCCCATTCAAAATTGGATTCATGTGCAAGGTGGAAAACACTCCAACCCAAATAGGAGACTTATGATCAAAGTGGGAATTCCCACAAACCTCATTTTGAATCATTCATGAGCCCACTTATGGAAATTGTAATTAATTCACTATTCTTATATTTTAGCATGTTTCTTCACATCAAATGCTATAAATACCCCCTCTCCTTCACCCAAGGTGAAGTTGAAAGTTATTCTTTGGTTCTTAACATTTTATTGCAAGGTTTTGAAAGAGATCATCATTTTGGAGGTCATCATCATCTTGGAGGATAAAATATCAAAGCAATGAAGCTATACCAAAATTTCCCCAAGCTCCATCAACAACAACATGTTCCTCAACCATCTTTATCAAGCATTAAGGTAACATTTGTTTGCTTTCTTATATTCCATTTCTTTCATTTCTTGGCCTTCTTATTTATTTGACCTCACACCTTTAGGTCATTTTTCTCTTCTCTTTTAATTCCTTTAACTCCTTACCCTCTTATCCGTTTAATTCTTTTTCCATTCACCCTTTACCTCCTTGCCACCTTTAACATTTACCTCTTTACCATCTTGATCTCATAATCTCTTTTACCATTTATCTTCCCTTTCTTGACTATTATTTACCCATTGAAACATTTACCAACTCAATCAAAAACCTTATCATTTCCTTTTGACTCTTGCCATAAACCAAACTAAAACCACCATTTTTTCATAACCAATTTTCAACATTAGTATAACTGAACTAGTTTTTTTTTTATTTTGGTTAACTTAGCAAAGCATTTAATTCTCTTGTATGAAATTCAGTTGTTTGCTAGTTTTAATTTTAGTTTGATATAATTTAATGTAAGAATAAATTTATTTTATCATCTAAACTAAATGTTTAAATTAGGTGGATTGACAATCTCTTAGAAAGCTTTCGTTTCTAGGATCTAGCTCATGCTAGGTAATCCACCCATCTACTTGTCTAACAAACAAGTTTCTTTTAGTATTTTCTTATTTGTAGGCCATCCTCACAAGTAAAAGAGGATCTATCCATAATAACTTGGATCCAATGCATGTAATATAATAGGTATTTTCCACACCATTCATAACTAGTTTCTTCTTTTCACACTTAGAAAAAAGCAAAAATTATATAAAAATATTGTAGACACTAGAAAACATCACACTTATAGTTTTCAGTGACTAAATGCCTTGAGACCCCCTAAAGACCTCATAAAAATTATTAAATCTTAACCAACCCTTATTAACATAACCAAATTACTATTTTCATAGTCACATAATATTATTCAAAATCATTATTTGAAAGTACTATTCAAAATTACTATTCACTATGAGACCCACTATCAATATTCATGATGGCATGGAAAGTGACATGGCATGTAACATGGAAAGTGACATGGAAGATTATATGGCAAGTGACATGTCTTAGAAGTGATGTGGCTTGATGTAGGACATTATATCCCACTTGGGACCCTTTCTCAATGTGCTTAATGACCTCATTTAAACATCACAAAGACCCCTTGAAATATGGCAAATTTCCACTTAAGGGCCATCATTAAGCATATATTTTTCCTTCACACATGAAAATAGACTTCAAAATTAGATACCTACCTCTTTAAATATAAAGGGCACCCATTTTTGACTTCTTAACCCAAATGGTAGACTCACCAACCCAAATGGGAATCCCCACCAACCTCATCCTTGACTAATTTAGCACCACATGGAAAATGATGCCAAATTTGGTGAGCCATCTCTTTAAGTGCTTGGAAAAATAAAATAAATGGTGGTGAAAAGTATTTTGTATCATTTAAACCCATGTGCATGATTCTTAATCTAAATTGGATTCATGTGCAAGGTGGAAAACACACCAACCCAAATGGGAGACTTATGATCGAAGTGAGAATCTCCACCAACCTCATATTTGACTCATTCAAGAGACCACTTGGAGAAATTTGAATTGCTTCACTAGTCTTATATTTTATCATGTTTCTTCACATCAAATTCTATAAATACCCTTCTCTCCTTCACCCAAGTTTAAGTTAGAAGTTAGTCTTTGGTTCTTAACATCTTGCTAAAGGTTTTTGAAGGAGGTCATCATTTTGGAGGTCATCATCATTTTGGAAGAGAAAATATAAAAGTAACGAAGCTTTTTCAAAATTTCCCTAAGCTCCATCAACAATAGCATCTTCATCAACCATCTTCATCAAGCATCAAGGTAAAATTTGTTTGTTTTCTTGTATTCCATTTCTTTCATTTCTTAGCCTTCTTTTTTCCTTGACCTCACACCTTTGTCCCATCTTCCTCTTCTCTTTTAATCCCTTTAACTCCTTACCCTCTTATCCATTTAATTATTTTTCCATTCACCCTTTACCTCTTTTTTACCACCTTGACCATTTACCCCTTTTACCTCTTTGCCATCTTGAGATCTTGACCTTATAATCCCTTTTACCATTTATCTTCCCTTTCTTGACTATCATTTACCCATTTAAAAATTTACCAACTTAATCAAAACCTTATAATTTCCATTTGACTCTTGTCATAAACCAACTCAAAACCACCATTTTGACTTAACCATTTTTAGCATTAGTATAATCGAACTAGTTGATTTATTTTGGTTTAACTTAGTAAAGTATTTAATTTTTTTGTATTAAATTCAGTTGTTTGGTGGTTGTAATTTTAGTTTGATGTATTTTCATGCAATAATACATTTATTTTATCATATCAATTGAATGTTTAAAATAGGTGGATTGACAACCTCCTAGAAAGCTTTTGCTTCTAGCATCTAGCTCATGCTAGGCAATCCACCCATCTACTTGTCTAGCAAACAAGTTTTTTTTAGTGTTTTCTTATTTTTAGATCATCCTCCCAAGCCAAAGAGGAGATATACACAATCACTTGGATATAACATGTGTACTTTAGTATGTATTCTTCCACACCTTTCATAACTGGTTTCTACTATTCACACTTAGGAAAAAGCAAAAATTAGATAGAAACATTTTGGCATGTCTGGTGAGACCCTTGAGTTTTATTGGGTTCATTAGTTATTTTAGGACATGTAGTTTCATTACTAAAATTTAACTTATATGTAATTTAATTTATAAAAACTAATAATTCATCTCTTTCAAAATGTAAGTTTTAGCTTCTTTTATTTATAAAATTAGAAAAAATAAAAAAAGTATAAATTTTCATTTTTTTTCTTGCATTTCTAAAAAAAATAAAAAGAGAATTCATCCTAGGATTAGGATTGAATTTTCATGATACATTTAGGTGAATTTTATTTGTTCTTGTTTTCATAAAAACAAAATCAAATTTTTTTTTGCTTTGGGTTAAAATTAACTTCATACATTATTTGCTTGCTTTCTTAATTAGTTCACTTAGATTAATTAAAGATAAAGAAAATTAACCATAGTTCACAAACTTTACAAAACCAAACCAATTTCACAAGAAAAAACACATAAAAATCACTTGAGACAAGGCTTAACTATTATTTCATCACCTAGTGGATCACCTTACCCTTTCTCGGTCATCATACTTAGATTTAATCACCAAAAGGATAACCAACTCAGTGCTCTAGTTGAGTATAAACTATGGTAATTGATATCTATTGGATAAGAACCTACACTAAAAGTATGATCATGAAGTTAGGGGAGAAATACCCAAGCACCAAGCCATGTACTTGAACCAATACATACTTCTTCTTGAGTGCTTAAACATAACCTGAAACCAAACATAAACTACATTGTTTAAGACCTATTCTACAAACCAGATTTCTTATTCACACTTTCTAAGGTATAAGCCAAAAAAGAGATAATTAAAACTCTAGGATTTAATTTATATTAGTGTATTATTTTATTTCCTTGAATCTTTTTATTACTTACTTCTTGTTTGAGGTGTGAGCTTCATTTCTCTCCATTCTTCACAGTCTTTACTAGACTACAAATTGAAAAATTAAACCAACCAAGAACCTATTTTCCAATACCTCATCTCTACTATCTCATTCAATGGAGAGATTTCCTATTTTCTCTCCTAGAGATACTAAAATTTTGAGGATCTTGGATAACAATCCTTTCACCTT
Organism: Torreya grandis; assembly: GCA_037957365.1. Lineage (NCBI taxonomy): Eukaryota > Viridiplantae > Streptophyta > Pinopsida > Cupressales > Taxaceae > Torreya > Torreya grandis. Next base: position 3,035,769 of record JARHVA010000575.1, on the reverse strand, counting down.
AAGCAGTACCTTGCATCGCAAGCCACTTATTCTCCCTTCCTTACCAAAAATCAACCCAACCTTGTCTAAAACCAGCCCAATCCTATCTATAACCAACCCAACCTTGTATAAAATAAACGTAACCTTAAATATAACTCATAAAACTCCAACTTCAACCAATCCAAAAACTATCAACCTTCACTTGAACTACCACCTAAGTTTGTTGCAGTGATAATAGACTGGATAGCTAGATTAGAGTTAAAACCTAGGCCATCTATTTTTGGTATCCATGATCAATCAAACCTCAATTAAAACCAACCAATGGCCTATCATCATCCATTTAATTATTATCATGCCCAACCAAAAACCTATCAACATATATCATCTCTATCACCCAAACCTTGTCAAAGCTTAGGCCATTTCCCTTGACCATCATATTAACGTCAACTCACCTTGTTAACCCAATCAATTTCATCACCCTCAATTTATCAACAAACCTATCAATCAACCTGTCAACCCAACCAACTTGTAAACCTATCAAACCAACTAGCCTCTTCAAGCCAACTAAATAACTTACAAATAGTTTCACACCCTAATGTGATAACTGAGACATTGGTACACACTCTTCTAGCCCTTACTAAACCTACAACTAAAAAAACTATAATAACTCCAACCTTAACCAATCCACTTGTTAACCAAGTAGAACATTTACAAATTTTCTTATAAAATATAATTAAGGAAACTAGACAATCTTTTCCACTTCCCCTTTTAGTGAATCAAAGCCAACTAAAATCATCTGACACTTATGAGGTGCACACGATCAATGTTGTTATTGATAAACCTATTACTATTAATTATTCCACCCCACTCATTGAAGTGGGGAATTAATTCCCATTCCTTTGGATTACCAAACAAAATAATCAACCGCTCCCTTTCACTTGACACCATTACAACTTCCTCCTCCACCATAGAATCACCTACTCTTCCTTTGAAAATCATTCCTTTAGAAGAGGTCACCTTATTCACTCCATCTATGGAGGAAACATCTTCTCTAAATTTTGAAACTTACACCAAAAATATAGATGCGGAAACCATTCCCTCTTCTCCACCCAAGTGTCTAAGCTTTTAAATAAATGATCAAGGAACCAAACCTATCAACAAGCCCTTTTCTAGGCTAGTATAAATCCTAGAGTTCACTTCTCAACCCAATCTTGATAGAGCCATTTTTTGGCATCATCTTGGCCTCCCCTATCAAAAAAAAAAGAACATTTATCTTCACTTGAATCCACCCTCAAACCTATCACTACCTCAACCCCATCCTCATATACTCCATCCTCCAAAACTATAAGGGAACCATTCAACCCAATTCTATCTAAATTTTTAAAATACTGGTACACATTTTTGACAAAACCCATCAAGAATATAGGAATGCTTCCTATTCCTAGCATAGCTCACCAATATTTGAAATTAGACCTAAATCCATCAAGTCCATCAAAGAAAACTTTGACTAAACCTATTAAAAAGGTGAAATATCCTAAACCATCTTAAAATAGACCCCATTCTCTTAAATATTCTAAGTATAAACCAACCAAGCAACCCCAACCTAACCAATCTACTAAAACCAATCCACAACCAACAACTTCTAAGGTAAAGCCTACTCCTAAGAAGGCTCCCATTCCATCACCCCCAATGCCTTTACTTGAATCATATTCAACCATTTTATAAAGGTTATTGAAAACCTCCTCCTTAACCTTACCACCTATAAAAAATTTCCAACCTTTCAAAACTTTTGACCCTTCACATCCTCAACCAAAATGGTTTAATGCCAGCTTAGTCTGTGCATTCCATAAGACACCTAGACATGACACAGGGCATTGTAAATCTCTCTAATCACTCATCCACAACTTATATGAGGATAATATGTTATTAGATGAACTTCCCTCAACCAAGCTATCAAAACCTAACCGACAAACCAAAACTACCCCACCATTGATAACTTCTACAGTAAAAACTAATTATAGGAAGCCTCCCAAAACTAAAAACCTATCACCCCTGACACCTTTGCATGAATCCTATTCAACCATTTTACAAATTTTATTCCAAACCTCTTCTTTAACCTTACCACCTATAAAACCTTTTAACCTATCAAAATGTTTGACCCTTCATGCCCAAAACTATCTTGGTACAATGACCACCATGTATGCTTTTACCATAGGATACTTGGCCATGATACAAAGCACTGCAAGGCTCTTAAAACCATTATTGATGATCTTTATGACAAGGATAATATGTTATCAAATAAACCTACTTTGAACCCATTACCAACCCAATCATCAACCAAACCTACCCAACATTTGCCTATTCCCCCATTCTCACATAAGAGTGAGGAAGAATCAAAGCAACAAGTTAAAATGACACTTCCTTTTATCCACACCATTCATAGGGTTACCCAATATTAGGTCCAACAAAAGGATAAGGGAAAGGCTAAAGTGTCCATTCCATGGACATACCCTTCAAACCCTCAACATTATAACTAAACCCAACCACAAACACCTTCACTTCAAGATCTTTTTCCCACCCATGCAAATATTAAACTGGGGGAACTTTCCTTCCATAAGGATTTAACCACTTATTAACTTCAATCATACCTTAACCATTAGCTAAACTAACCCTTGGTTTTTAGCCTCAACCTATCAACCAAACCTATCCATCAAACCAACTTGAACCAAGTGGTATATCAAATTGGGGGAACCCATTTGGACACCACCCAGCCTATTTAGGATTCAAATTCTCCCATCAAATCATTATAGATTACCCTTATCCATCAAACCTAACCAACCTTACCTCAAAGCTTGATAATTCAATATCAAAGACCTTGTCCTAAATGAAAACCAACATGTGACCAACATGTAACCAATATGGAGAAGAGTAAATGAGGTAAGTTTGATTTCAATTAGCTTGGACCCTACATAATTACCCATAAGTATGGATTAGAAGATTATCATTTGTCCTCTCTTAAAGGTAAAACAAAACTTGAACCCCTCAACACTTCACATCTATGTCCATTTTTCTATTAAAGAAAGATCAAGTTCATTCTTTTTATCTAACTTAAGCACATCCATTGATTATGAGATTATAACCTTCACCCATCTCTCTCCTCTCCTCTTGAGGACAATTGATTAAAACATAGAACCATGTGATTAACCATCATAGTCATAGCCTTATCCTAAATATGGGTACCATGGCTCTATCCATAGTATGGTTCTCATCGATAATTTTCATCTTTAACAAGATAGAATACCATGGTCATTGTGTCTCAAAACCACATCCTTTCACATATCATCGACCTTCTTGTGTTAAAATTTCACCCTCGTAAAGTTAAACCTATGAACCTAATTATATCTGTCCATGTCTAAACACATTTCATCTTACAGCAATTACTTGGTTTAATATCTTAAGCATTGTAGACTACTTCCTTGAAAGACAACTACCCAAAAGCAAAATAAAATTTTTTAAATGTAAGGTAGATTTCTCCCTTGAAGGACAACTATTAAGAACTTTAAACAAAGCCAATAATCTTAGACCACTCCCTTGAAGGATGGATACGTTAACTTTGTCAAAAGTAGAGCAATTTATTGGAAGCTTCTCGCATTGATAAAATTACCATATATAACAATAAATCAAAGGACATACTATCATAACAAATTTGAAAGTTGCATTCAGCTTTCAGGAAGCATAATAAGTTAGAAACAACAATCAGCTTTCACATGTAGACTTCCCACATTGATTAGTCTATATCTAGCATATGATATGGACTTGTCTATTACCATTCTTAGGTCACCTATAGAAGGGGCAAATTAATTCACATGAGGTTATCATACATATCACCCATTACCATTCACACCACATATCACCCATCTTCCCTTTAGACTATTTGTACATCAAGGGATTTAGAGCTTAATTGACACCCTGTGATCAAGAAACCTTCTTTATCAAATAACAACTACTAACACACATCATTTGATGGGTTTATATTCATTAAGCCAATCTCACTTTGGGTGTGTTTTTAGTTCTTGTCAAAAATAAAGAATCAAGCCCTATTCTTATTTTAATGTGCCCAGTTGATGTTTTCACTATGACTTTTGCCATCCAACATTGCAACAACAATAGTCATTCCTTTTCATTAAACAAGATTACAACCAACATAACCATACTAATCATAATAATAACATTCAACCAAAAACATCCAACACATTTTTTATATGTTTACAACAAACTATGTAATATTTTATTTAGGGTTTGAGGAGTTGCATGACACAAAAGAAGTTATAAAATTATCCATACTTCACCTAAGGCCCCTACATACATTATTTTTCTACCTAAGCACTAGACTGATTATTTGGTGACTCTAGATTTGTGTTTAGCCATCCTTCTACTTGATTACTCCTTGAACTAACATCTATACCATTCCCTATCTTAGTGACTGTTAAAGGGTGTACTCTATTCTCCTCTCCAACATTCATCCCCATTAGGTGAGAATCATACTCTACTCTGGGTCTTTCACCTTGATCGATTGTTACAACCATTACATCAACTTGCTCTAGTTGTTCTACTTGCATAGGTACTACCTATTACTACCTCAGTATGCATCCCCTTAGATAGAAAAGGTTCCCTCCATGGGCAAGCCAAATGTCATGTTCTCTAACCCTACACCTCATGTAATGAAAGTATTACCTTCTTCACTGTTGAGGAGGTAAGATTTCATACTCGATCTCAGGTCGTGGGTGTCTTTCCTCTTGTTTTTGATATAATAATACTTCCATTATTGCCATTATATGTTTTAGTATCTGGTAGATCTACACATTCACCATATTGATTATTTTAGGTCATAGAGGTTGTTGATCATCTCCACCATTATTTCCATTTTTCACCATCAATAACCTTGTGTAGTTCTCTGCACTCTCTATAACCTACAAAATCAAATAAATCAATAATAACCATTCATCCTTATCATGATTCTTTAAATAGAATACCTAACCATTCTTCCTCACCAATATGATTCTCCATCTCACTAATGGGGAAAGTCATATGATGTCATTGATTCCCTTGAATAGTCCTCCCACTTGAAATGGTCATGTCTACTTACCTTTTCATGTGGAAACATCACCCTTGATCTGATTGGTCACCTTGATAAATCCATTATGCACCACTATGATATCTTTTTATTGACTTTATCATTTGATCAACATCCAATGTATTTTTTTATTTTGTCATCTTGTGATACTTGTGGGCATGGTGGTTATTAACATCATTATCACCATTCCCTCTATTGATGTAAATTAGCTTCCAACCATGTGCCGCTATAATGGTCATGTCTCCATAACTACCACTATTGTTGGTAATGACAACTTCTGAATCTATTTTGTTTTAGAAACTCTTCCATCTAAGGTAGGCTACCATGAATTCATAGTGATACATTCACCTTATTGTCCCCTCTACCCTCCTATTACTACCAACCCATTGCCATAAGCTCTAAATGTCAAACCCCAACCATTGGCAGTACCTACTCCAACATGGCAGTCTTTTCTTTTGTACCAGTTGAATGTTCATCTATAGCAAGGGAACCACCATCTTCTCCTAGCCATGAAGCTTCTTGTTGGTTAGGCCCAAACTAATGGAACCAATAAGTCATTGGTTCTATGGAGTTGGGACAGAGGATGCAAACATGACCACCATTTGTCTAGCCTACATATGCAACTATTAGGTTAGGCAATGTCCATCCTCTATCACTGAACACATTGATAATTTCCTTAATTATAGAATCTACTTGACCATCAAATAAATTATTTACAAGTCATCACTTCACTACTACCCTTAAAACTTGACTCGTAATGGTGATGAATATTTTCCAAAGTGACTCTACAAATCTAGATAGACCCCCACCTCCTAAAACTTAGCTTGTCACGTTAGACACTATCTCCAAAATCCTACCTTCACATAATTTTGGAATGTGTAACCTCCTAACAAGGTCACCTCTTCTTTAGATTATATCCATTAAAGATCATTTGTGTTACTTAACATTATGTTCCCTTCTAAATTATCCTACCTTGCTCATTTGTATCTCTCATCCTACTAAATGTGGGATCATCATGGTAACTATTTACCAATCTACACCATTCACTTTCACTAACACCTTCACCAAAACCCAAAACTTTTGTTTTACAAAACCTTCTCCCTCAGCCAAAACCAACCCATGTGGTCCATCAAATTGGGGCTGCCAATTTGAACACCACTCACCCAAACCTTGTTGAACTACATTGGATTGATATCCATGAACTATGTAGGCACTACTTCACTTCTACAAGTAGCTCAGCCACTAACAACTAATTACCATCCCCTTTTTCTTCTCACTCATATCCATCTCTAACCATGCCCTCTTACTTAGGGCATTTTACGTCAAGGAAGCTTTGAATTATTTATTATGTGTCCTTATGTTTTAACACCATCTAATACTTCATCTTAAGTTTTCCCCCCATTTTTGGGAGAACTACATTGGCCTAAGGTCTTTTTGGACTATGTCTGTAGTTCTTAGTTACTGAGGTCAGCTCAGCCGCATCCTTTATTTTTTTTTCCCTTCTCACCTAAAATCTCCCTCCACTTCTCTACCCATCCCCTCACCACCTACCTCCCTTCATATTTTCAATCTCTTTTAACCACTTTTCTAGCTTGCCAATCTCTTTAACACAAGGATTGATAGCCTTCCTCCTTGGCTCCCCTTATCTCCCATAAAGCCACCACCTATTCTACCTCACTATCCTCCCCATCACCTTTCCTCATGCATACTTTTCATCTCAATCCTCACCCACTTTTCATGTTTTTGATCCCTCTCTCCACTTATTACCAACCTTGTCCTTTATCCCCTTTAACTTCTTTCACCATTCTCATCATCTCCCCTCACCCTAGGCTATTTGTCATACCCTCTTTATCACTCTCTTTTCCTCACCAATTCCCCATCATACTGTGCATCTTGTAAGATTTTTATTTATTCTATTGTTATACTTTTTATTTATGTGTACCACCACTCTCTACCATTCCACCACTCTTCCCACCATACCCATTTTCCATTCTTCTTGTTTTCTTTTTTTCCATCCTTTCATCCTTTTTATCTTTTTTTTTCCTCCATAACTAGCTTTTAGCTAGGCCTTTGTCCTTTGAGAAGCCTTCCATAATTTCCCTTTTCTTATTATCTCTTCTTGTCTTGTGCCCTTTGCATTCCCATTTTCTTCTTTCCATATTGGTACTCATTTATCTTTTACATCTGTGTGAGTATCCATGTTATGTATCCTTGCTTCAATTCTTCCTTTTTGTTATTATTATCCCTGATCTCCATCTATTAGTTTCATCTCACTCCCTTTCATTTCATCCTCCTATTTCTTCATCACCTTACCACTTTTTGGCTTGAAAATATCCTCTAATCACCCCTTCAACTTGTCAATATCTTCTAACAAGTTGATTGACACCTACCTTCTCTCTTCACCTTCTTACCCATCCATCCTTTGCTTCCCTTGTTTTTATTAACCCCTTTCCCATTTTACATCCCATTCTCATCTCCAAAACCACCATCTACTTTGATTCATTGTTCCTCTCCTTACCTATCATCATTTATGCATCCTTGGTCAAGATACCACTTGCTTCTTCACTCTCCTATCATTATTTGTGTGTCCTCATTTCACTCCTTTTTCCTTCTATTTTATTTCTTCCATTTATTACCTTATTTTTTTATTTTCATCACCAAACTATTTTATCTTTGGTCTTTTTTTAGACTTAGTTTCAAACCCTTCATGGCCTCCCATATTTTCCATCCCCCCTTACCCTTCACAATTGTTACACTTCTTTTCTCATACTTTTCAATTCCCCAATTTGTCATTCTTTAGTGCATCTGTCATGTCCCCTTTCCAGTTGACATCTCACAGAGCTGATGATTAGCCTATTATGTGACCCTCGTAGGCTGATAGGATGGATAGAGGGTCATGATGGAGCTTGGCTTCTACTATCAAAATTTTTCCAGTTGGCTTTCATTCGGGCTCTTTCAGACACTATTTGCTTGAGTTCCTATTTTTGTAGGGATTTTTGGTACTCAACAGAGCACCCTTGTTATGGTATGGTCATGTGCAGAATCACTCCCTTGTTTGCCAGCTTCAGATGGTTTGAGAATCGGATATGTATTGAGGGAGATATTAATATTTAATTGATTTGATTTAATATTAATTATTTGGCGTAATTTAATGACTTAGGCATTTTGACCCAAGGGGGTGCTCATTATGCAGGGGGCCATTTTAATTATATTTTTATAATTAAAATTGTGTCTTTAGACTATGGAAAAATTAAAAGAGAAGGAAACCCTAATTTCTAATTATGAAACCCTAATTAGGGCAAGCACACCTTTTTGAAGATTATAAGGGTTTCTCATTGGAGAGTGCATTCATTCATGTTGAAGATAAAAAATTTTGATAAGTATTTTTTTGAGAAGACTGAGCCAAGGGTTTCTAGTATTCTATTTGCATTGGAGAACGTGCAATCTTTAGTGTGTGCAATTTAGAGGTTGTGAGATATTAGTTGATCTATTGCCAATTTGAGAGATAACTTCACACAAAGGTTATCACAGAGATTCACAGGTATTTATTTCATCAGGGTTTTTATCTGGAAATCATCCAAATAAAGATCTTCAGTATTAGTGTAATATTTCTTGAGATCAGGCGTCTAGCATATAAGCCATACAATTTTTACTGCTACTATACGAAATTTGTATAGGTTTGTACTAGGTTGTATAGTTTCAGAAAAAGGCATGTTTTAGTAGTCACAGGGTGTAGGCAGTGTAGAGACTGACATTGGCTGACTCAATAACAACATCAGTAGAGTATACCAACATCGGCAGAGTATACCAATAGCCAGAGATTGACATCAGCAATGCAAAGATCGACATCAGCTGACATCAGCAATATTATATGACCGACCATGATAGAATAACCAATGAAAGTGACTGTGTTTTTGAAACAACTAGAGAAAAGCTTATTTATCAAGTTTTTGAACAATATTTTATATTATTTTTTATATGCATGACAGAGACTTTATATTGTAATCATCTGAAAGAATAATATTGATATAAATTAGCCAGTTAAGAGATTATACTGCTATTTATTTATTTATTTGAATTTATCTTACAAAATCACATTCTTCTTTATTTATGCAAAAACACAAAAAAAATCAAAAATACACAAAAATAGTCAAAAAAACATTTAGTTTCAGAGATCAGGGGAAACAGGGGTTCCTACAGCATCCCTCACCCCCCATCTTCTACTTTTTATTTTTCTTCTCTTTTCTCTATTTCATTTCATTTTATTTTGTCTCCCTCAATGACATCCCTTATTCTTCCTTATCTTCTTTTTCCTCTTATATGACCATGCCTAGCTCCTTCCATCCTTCTCTACCTTCATTTTTATCTACAACCTTGTTGTTTTCTCTTCTTCCATCTCCTGGTCCACCTTCACCTTATCCCTTGCTATATCTCCCTTATTTTCTCCAATTTAACCTCCACCTCTTTAGACTATAGTCACCAATTGTTTCAATTCTACATACATATCCTTATCTGCTTCCTCATGTCCTCCATGCCCTTATTTTAATGCATGAAATCCATAATCTACTCCCTCATTTAATTAATATTATTATTATTATTATTATTATTATTATTATTATTATTCTCTTCACTCCATATTACAAAACCCCTCAACATCTTTCTTTGAATTCCCTCAAAACTTAATGCTTACTTATTTTGGGGCCCCATTGACTCAAGGGTCAAGGGTTTGAATCTTCACCACTTCTCATTTACCCACTCTGCTACTTTGCTTCCCCAAATTGTTGAATCATACCCTTTCATAGCCTATTAATGATATTATTGTGAAGTGTGCACAATTTTAGCTTATTTAGATGGTGATGAAATATCTCATTAGATCACTTGGAAATTCAAGTTGTGATAGATTTTCTAAAGCCTGGTAAATTATATTTCTCTTTTTTTTAAATGGTGATAGAAATTTCATGCTTGAACCTACTTATACACAACTACAGATTCCTTTTACATACTTGACATAATCATCTAATTACATCCTAGGTAATCTCATCCATCACTTCTACCAAACCAATCAAAAAACTATTTGATACCCATATTTACCATCCTTTGAAGTTTCCCTTTCTACAACATCCTTTAACTGGACCTAACTAAATGATATCAAATTGGGGCAATCAAGTTAACAAACACTCTTCACCTTAAAAGAACTATATTTTGCCTAATATTATTTTTGGGTTCCTATCCATGGAACTATGTAGGCAACATCCACTTTTTGAGTGCATCTAGAGTCAACTCAGCCATCTCCTTCTAGCCCATACCCAATCCACCCATGCTTTCACCATGTCTACCTTGACATTGGTTACTTTGGACCTAGAACATTGGCATGCTTTGTAATTACTTTTGACTGTAATGACCAACCTTTCCATGATGAAATTTTAACCATTTACACCACCTCGTGCATGACCTAACCAATTATGTTATATTTTAAGATCACTTCCTACCATGGATACTTGTGACCAACACTGAGCCTGTCTAGATGACTTAATAGACCTAACTCGATTAGCTATAACCAACATTATAGATCAGTTATCCTTATCACTTATCCTTCTAAGATAAACCTTATATTTAGTCTCTACACAATCTTGACTAATGCACTTAGATGCATTTTGTGAACCCATTGGCATTTCACATGCCCAACTACCTTGCGACACCACATAGTGCCTCCCCACCAAATTCTTATCAAACCTACATCTAATTCAGCCATTCTTCATTAACTCTTGATTTGAGGGGGAATACCTCCTCCCATACTCAAGTCACCCTAACCTTCAATCAAATGATTTTTTTTTGTTTTTTTGCTTGTTAATTTAAAGTCACATAACAAAAAGGGATAAAATGTAGACACTAAAAAATTGCACACTTATCGTTTTTAATGACTAAATGCCTCAGGACCCACTAAATACCCCCTAAAACTTCTTAACCCTTAACTAAAGCTTCTTAAAATAACCAAATAACTATTCCCTCAGTCACATAATATTATTAAAAATCACTATTTAAAAGTACTATTCACTATCACTATTCATTATGGGACCCACTATCAATATTCATGATGACATGGCATATGACATGGAAAGTGACATGGCATGTGACATGGAAAGTGACATGGAAGGTGATATGGCAAGTGACATGGCTTAGAAGTGATGTGGCTTGATGTGGGACATCATATCCCCCTTAAGACCCTTTCCCAATGTGCTTAATGACCTCATTTAAGCATCACAAGGGCCCCCTATTGAAATATGGAAAATTTCATATTAAGGGGCCATAATTAAACATATATTTTGTCTTCACACATGAAAATATCCTTAAAAATGAGATACCTACCTCTTTAAATATAAATATCACCCATTTTTGACTTCTTAACCCAAATAGTAGACTCACCAACCCAAACGGGCATCCCCACCAACCTCATCCTTGACTAGTTTAAGCACCACATAGAAAATAGTGCCACTTTGGTGAGACATCTCTTTAATTTATTGGATAAAGACAATAAATGGTGGTGAAAATTATTTGGTCTCATTTAAACCCATGTGCATGATTCCCATTCAAAATTAGATTCATGTGTAAGGTGGAAAACACACCAACCCAAATGGGAGGCTTATGATCAAAATGGGAATCCCCACCAACCTCATATTTGAATAATTAATGAGCCCACTTGGATATATTTTAATTTCTTCATTATTCCTCTATTTTGGCATGTTTTTTCACATCAAATTCTATAAATACCTCCCCTCTCCTTCACCCAAGGTTAAGTTGGAAGTTAGTCTTTGATTCTTAACAACTTACTATAGGTTTTTGAAAAAGGTCATCATTTTTCAGGTCATAATCATATTGGAGTAGAAAATATTAAATCAATAAATCTCTACCAAAATTTTCCCAAGCTCCATCAACAACATCATCTTCATCAACCATCTTCATCAAGCATCAAGGTAATATTTGGTTGCTTTCTTGTATTCCATTTCTTTCATTTCTTGGCCTTCTTATTTTCTTGACCTCACACCTTTAGCCTATTTTAATCTTCTCTTTTAATCTCTTTAACTCCCTAATCTCTTATCCATTTACTTCTTTTTCCTTTAACCCTTTACCTCTTTCTTACCACCTTGACCATTTACCTCTTTTACCTCTTTGCCATCTTGACATCTTGACCTCATAATCCCTTTTACCATTTATCTTTCCTTTCTTGACTATAATTTGTCCATTTAAAAATTTAACAAATCAATCAAAACCTTATCATTTCATTTTGACTCCTGTCATAAACCAAACCAAAACCACCATTTTGCCTTAACCAATTTTTAACATTAGTATAACTGAATTAGTTGCTTTATTTTAGGTTAACTTAGTAAAGCATTTAATTCTCTTGTATTAAATTTAGTTGTTTGCTAGTTTTAATTTTATTTTGATATGATTTAATGCAATAATACATTTATTTTATCATCTCAATTGAATTTTTTAAATAAGTGGATTAACAGCCTCCTAGAAATATTTTCATTTCTAGGATCTAGCTCATACTAGACAATACACCCATCTACTTGTCTAAAAAACAAGTTTATTTTAGTGTTTTATTATTTGTGGGTCATCCTCCCAAGCCAAAGAGAATATATCCATAATCACTTGGATCTAATACGTGCAATTTAATAGGTATTCTTCCACACCCTTCATAACTAGTTTTTACTTTTTAAACTCAGGAAAAAGAAAAAAATAGATAGAAATATTTTGGGACACCCAGTGGAACCCTTGAGTTTTATTGGATTTATTAGTTATTTTAGGACATGTAGTTGAATTATTAAAATTTAATTTATATGTAATTTCATTTCTAAAAATTAATCATTCGTCTCTTTCAAAATGTAAGTTTTAGCTTCTTTTATTTAGAAAATCAGAAAAAGTAAAAAAATATATATTTTTTTATTGTATTTATTAAAAAAAATAAAAAGAGAATTCATTATAGGATTAATATTTCATTATCATGCTGCATTTAGGTGCATTTTAGTTGTTCTTGTTTTCATAAAAAGAAATCAATTTTTTTTTGCTTTGGGTTAAAATTAACTACATACATTATTTTCTTGCTTGCTTAATTAGTTCACCTAGATTAATTAAAGATAGAAAATCAATCACTTGGCAGGAATGATGCCTAGGTTGAGGTGTGGATAGTTTGATAGCTTTGTATGTGTCATGCGATTCCTTACACCCTAAATAAAATATTGCATAGTTTGACATAAACATGTACAAAATGTGTTGGATGTTGATCTTTAAATGTTATGGTTATGGTTATTATAATATCACTTAATGTAAAAGGAATGACTATTGTTGTTTCAATGTTGGATGGTACAAGTCATGGTGAAAACATCAACCAAGTACATTAAGATAAGAATAGGGCTTGATGCTTTGTTTTTTATAAGGACTAAAAATAGACCCAAAGTGAGATTACCTTAATGAATATAAGCCCTTAAAATGCTATTCATGAGTGATCGTTAGTTGATAAATAAGGTTTCTTGATCATAGGGTATCAAGTAAGATCTAAATCCCTTGATGTACAAATAGTCTAAAGGTAAGATGGGTGATAGGTGGTGTGAAGGGTAATGGGTGATATTTATGATAACCTCATGTGAATTAATTTGTCCTTTTTATAGGTGACCTAAGAATGGTAATAGATAAGTCCATGTCATATGCTAGATGTAAACTGATCAATGTGAGAGGTCTACATGTGAAAGCTGATTGCAACTTCTAACTTATTATGCTTCTTGAGATCCAATTGTAGCTTTAGAATTTGTTATGATAGTAGGTCCTTTTATTTATTGTTATATATGAGAAGCTAGTCGATGTGGGAAGCTTCCAATAGATTGATTTTATTTTTACAAAATTAACTTAGCCATCTTTCAAGGGAGTGGTATAGGATTATTAGCTTTGTTTAAAGTTCTTGATAGCTATCTTTCAAGGGAGCAATCTACCTTACATTTGGCAATTTTTATTTTGCTTTTGGGCAGCTATCCTTTAAGGAAGAAGTCTGAAATGCTTAAGATATTAACCCAAGTAATTATTGCAAGTTGAAATGTGTTTAGACATGGACCAATCTAATTAGGTTCAAAGGTTTACCTTTATGAGGGTGAAACTTTAACATAGGAAGGTCAATGATATGTGAAAGGGTGTGGTTTTAAGAGATAATGACCATGAGATTCCATCTCGTTAAAGATGAAAAGTATCCATGAGAACCATGTTATGGGTAGATCTGTGTTACCCTTATTTAGGATTAGCCTATGACTATGATGGTTAATCACATGGTTCTATGTTGTAATCAATTATCCTTAAGGGGAGAGGAGAGAGATGGGTGAAGGTTAAAATCTCATAATCAAGGGATGAGCTTAAGTTAGATAAAAAGAGTGAGCTTGATCCTTCTTTTATAGAAAAATAGACATAGATGCAAAGTGTTGAGGGGATCAAGTTATGGTTTGCCTTTGAGAGAGGATAAACTATAAGATCTTGATCTATACTTATGGGTAATGATATAAGGTCCAAGCTAATTAAAAGCAAACTTGCCTCATTCACTCTTATTCATGTTGGTTTTACTTTAGGATGAGTTTTCTAATATTGAAGTCCAAAGGTTTGAGGTAATGTTGGTTAGGTTTGATGGAAAAGGGTAATCTCCAATGGTTCAAAGGGAGAATTTGAATCCCAAATATTTTAGGTGGTGTCTAAATGGGTTCCCCCAATTTGATATAGCACTTGGTTCAAGTTGGGTTGATGGATAGGTTTGGTTGATAGGTTGAGGCAAAAAACCAAGGGTTAGTTCAATTAATGGTTAAGGTATGGTTGAAGTTAATAAATGGTTAAAGCTTCATGGAAGGAAAGTTCTCCGAGTTTACTCTTTGCATGGGTAGGAAAAAGATCCCAAATTGAAGGTGTTTTTGGTTGGGTTCAATTATAATATTGAGGGTTTGAAGGGTATCTCCATGGAATGGAAATTTTAGCCTTTCCCTGGTCCTTTTGTTAAAATTGAGAGTGGGTAAGCCTATAAATGGTGTGGATAAAAGGAAGTGTTGGTTTAGTTTGTTGATTCAGTTTCTCCTTACTCTTAAGTGAGAATGGGGGAATAGGTAAGTGTTGGGTAGGTTTGGTTGATGGTTGGGTTGGTAATGGGCTCAAATGATGTTAATTTGATAACATATTATCCTTATTGTAAAGCTGGTGGATAATGGTTTTAAGAGGATTACAATGTTCTGTATCATGGCCAAGTATCCTATGGTAAGAGCACACATGGTGGTCATTATACCATGATGGTTTTGGGTGTGAAGGTTCAAAATTTTTGATAGGGTCAAAAGGTTTGATAGGTGGTAAGGTTAAGGAAGAGGTTTGCAATAACCTTTATAAAATGGTTGAATAGGATTCATGCAAAGGTGTTGGAGGTGATAGGTTTTTAGTTTTGGGATCCTTCCTAAAATTAGTTTTTACTACGAAATTTATGGGTGGTGGGGTAGTTTTCGTTTGTCAGTTAGGTTGGGTTGACTTGGTTAAGGGATTTTTAGCTAATAACATATTATCCTCATATAAGTTTTGGATGAGTGCTTGGAGATATTTTCAATGTTATATGTCATGTCCAAGTGTCTTATGGTATGCACAAACTAAATTGGCATTAAACCATTTTGGTTGAGGATGTGGAGGGTCAAATTTTTTGATAGGCTGGAAACATTTGAGAGGTGGTAAGGTTAAGGAGGAGGTTTGTAACAACATTTGTAAAATGGTTGAATAGGATTCAAGTAAAGGCATTGAGGGTGATGGATTTTTGGGCTTTGGAGTGAGAACCTTCTTAGGAGTAGGCTTTACCCTAAAAGTTTTTAGTTGTGGAATGGTTTTAGTAGATTGGCTAGGTTGGGGTTGTTTGGTTGGTTTAGAAGTAGAATATTTAAGAGAAGGGAGGGGCATGGGTCTATTTTGAGATGGTTTAAGATATTCCACCCTTTAATAGGTTTAGTCAAAGTTTTATTTGATGGACTTGATGGATTTAGGTCCAATTTCAAAGATTGGTTAGCTATGTTAGGAATAGGATGTATTCCCAGATTCTTGATGGGTTTGGTCAAAGAGGTGTAAGGGTATTTAACAATTTTAGATGGAAGTGGGTTGGATGGTTCTTTTATGGTTTTAGAGGATGGAGTATCTGAAGAAGGGGTTGAGGAAGTGATAGGTTTGAGGGTGGATTCAAGTAAAGCTAAGGGTTCTTGTTTTTTTTGATAGGGGAGGCAGAGATGATGCTAAAAAGTGGCTTTATTGAGATTGGGTTAAGAAGTGAACTCTAGGCTTTGTACTAGCCTAGAAAAGGGCTTGTAGATAGGTTTGGTTCCTTGATCATTTATTTCAAATCTTAAACCCTTGGGTAGAGAAGAGGGAATGGTTTCCCCATCTATGTTTTTGGTGGAAGGTTCAAAATTTAGAGAAGATGTTTCTTCCATAGATGGAGTGGATAAGGTGACCTCTTCTGAAGGAATGATTTCTAAAGGAAGAGTAGGTGAGTTTGTGGTGGGGGAGGAAGGTGTAATGGTGTCAAGTGAAATGAAGGGAGTGGTTTCTTCCTTTATTTGGTCATCCAAATAAATGGGAAGTGATTCTGCAAGTTTAATGAGTGGGGTGGAATATGTAGTAATAATAAGATTATCAATAACAACATTGATCATGTGAACCTCATAAGTGTTAGATGATTCTAGTTGTCTTTGATTCACTAAAAGGGGAAGTGGAAAAGATTGTTTAGTTTCCTTAATTGTGCTTTGTAATGTAATTTTTAAAGGTTCTACTTGGTCAATAAGTGGACTGGTTAATGTTGGTGTTATTATAGTTTCTTCAGTTGTAGGTTTACTAAGGGCCAGAAGAGGGTGTACCAATGTCTCAATTATCACATTAACGTGTGAAACTATTTGTAAGTTATTTGGTTATCTTAAAGAGGCTATTTGGTCTGATACATTAAAAAGTTAGTTAGGTTGATAGGTTGATTGATATGTTGGTTTATCAGTTGAGGGTGATGAAATTGATTGGGTTAAAAAGGTGGGTTGAGGTTGATATGATGGTTGGGAGAAATGGCCTAAGCTTTGACAAGGTTGGGGTGATTGAGATGATAGATGTTGATAGTTTATTGGTTGAGCATGATAATAATTAAATGGATGATGATGGGCCATTGGTTGGTTTTAAGTGAGGTTTGATTGATCATGGATACGAGAAATAGATGGCCTAAGTTTTGACTCTAATCTAGTTATCTAATCTGTTGTCACTACAACAAACTTAGGTGGTAGTTTGGGTCAAGGTTGATAGTTTGTGGGTTGGTTGAAGTTGGATTTTTATGAGTTATAGGTAAGGCTAGGTTGATTTTAGACAATTTTGGGTTTGTTATAGACAAGGTTGGGTTGGTTGTATAAATGATTGGGTTGGTTGTAGACAAGGTTGGGTTGATTTTTGGAAAGGAAGGGAGCATAAGTGGTTTGCGATGCAAGGTACCACTTTAAGGTAAAAGGATTGTTATCCAAGATACTATAAAAGCTAGGATCTATATGAGATAAAATAGGAAAGTGATCCATTGAATAAGATAGTGGAGATGAGGTATTGGAAAATAGGTTCTTGTTTGGTTTGATTCTTCAATTTGTAGTCTAGTAAAGACTATGTGAAGAATGGAAAGAAATGAAACTCACACCTCAAATAAGAAGTAAGAAAAATAAAATATTAAAATAAATCAAATCATACACTAATATACATTAAATCCTAGAGTTATAATTATATTTATTTTGGCTTATACCTTATAAAGTGTGAAGAATAAATTTGGTTTGTAGAATAGGCCCTAAACAAAGTAGTCTATGTTTGGTTTTAGGTTGTGTTTAGGAACTCAAGAAGAAGTATGTATTGGTTTGATTACATGGATTGGTGCTTATGGATTTATCCCCTCACTTCATTATCCCACAGCTAGTGTGGGTGCTTAGCCAATATATAGTGATTACCAAAGTTTATACTCAACCATAGAGCTGGGTTGGTTATCCCCTTGGTGATTAAATCCAAGCACGATAACTGAGAAAGGGTAAGGTGATCTGATAGGTGATAAAATATTAGTTGAGCCTTCTCTCAAGTTATTTTTATGTTTTTTTGGTGTAAGTGATTTGGTTGTGTAACATTTGTGAACTACGATTAATTTGTTTTGCCTTTAATTAATCTAGGTGAACTAGAAACAAGCAAGTAAACAATGGATGAAAGGTTTATTTTAAAGCCAAAATAAAATTTTAGATTTATTTAAATGCATAGAAAATATATAAATTCAATTCCTAATCTTAGGATGATTTCTCTTTTTATTTATTTTAAATATGTAAGGAAAATAAGCGTTAACTTTTCTAAAAATGCAATTAAAACTTGTGTTTTTGTTTTTATTAAGTAAGAAGGAAAGCTTAATTTTCCTAGAATACAACTAAATAAATTTCACTAATGCAATTATAAATATACTAAAACATATATGAACCTAGGAAAACCCAAGGGTCCCATCAGGCATGCCAAAATATTTCTATCTAATTTTTGCTTTTTCCTAAGTGTGAAAAGTAGAAACTAGTTATGAAGGATATGAAAGAATACCTATTAAAGTGCATGCATTGGATAAAAGTGATTGTGTAAATATCCTCTTTGTCTTGGGAGGATGACATAAAAATAATAAAACACTAAAATAAACTTGTTTGTTAGACAAGTAGATGAGTGGATTGCCTAGCATGAGCTAGATCCTAGAAGTGAAAGCTTTCTAAGAGACTGTCAATCTACCTGTTTTAAAATTTTAGTTGAGATGATAAAATAAATATATTTTTGCATTAAATTATATAAATTTTAAATTAAAATAAAAAAACAAATGAATTTAATAAAAAATAATTAAATTCTTTGCTATGTTAACCAATGGTTATACTAATACTAAAAATTGGTTAAGGCAAAATGGTAGTTTTGGTTTGGTTTATGACAAGAGTCAAAAGGAAATGATAAGGTTTTTGATTGAGTTGATAAATGTTTAAATGGGTAAATTATATTAAATAAAGGAAAGATAAATGGTAAAAGTTATTATGAGGTCAAGTGGTCAAGATGGCAAAGAGGTAAAAGGGGTAAATGGTCAAGGTGGTAAGAAGGAGGTAAAGGGTGAATGGAAAAAAATTAAATAGATAAGAGGGTAGGGAGTTAAAGGGATTAAAAGAGAAGAATAAAATGGACTAAAGGTGTGAGGTCAAGGAAATAATAAGTCCAATAAATGAAATAAATGAAATACAAGAAAGCAAAAAATGTTACCTTGATGCTTGATGAAGATGTTGTTATTGATGGAGCTTGAGGCAATTTTAGCAGAGCTTCATTAATTTTATATTTTATCCTCTAAGATGATGATAACCTAAAAAATGATGACCTTTAAAATCTTGAAACAATATGTTAAGAACCAAATAATAACTTCCCACTTAACCTTGGGTGAAGGAGAGGGGGATATTCATAGCATTTGATGTGAAGAAACTTGCTAAAATAGAGGAATAGTGAAGTAATTAGAATTTATCCAAGTGGGCTCATGAATGTGTCAAAGATGAGGTTGGTGGGGATAGCCACTTTGATCATAAGTCTCCCATTTATGTTGGTGTGTCTCCCACCTTACACATAAATCCAATTTTGAATGGGAATCATGCACATGGGTTTAAATGAGACCAAATATTTTTCACCACCCTTTCTTGTCTTCATCCAAGCACTTAAAGATATGGATCACCAAATGTGGCACCATTTTACATGACACCTAAAGTAGTCAAGGATGAGGTTGGTGGGAATTCTAATTTGGGTTGGTGAGTCTACCATTTGGGTTAGGAAGTTAAAAATGGGTGCCCTTTGTCTTTAAAGAGGTATGTATCTCATTTTCAAGGCTATTTTCATGTGTGAAGGAAAAATAAATGTTGAATGATGGATCTTTAAGTAGAAATTTACCATATTTAAAAGGGGGTCCTTGTGATTCTTAAATGAGGTCATTAAGTACATTGGGAAAGGGTCCCAAGTGGGGTATGATGTTTCACATCAAGCTACATCACTTCTAAGACATACCACTTGTCATATCACCTTCTATGTCACTTTCCATGTCACTTACCATGTCACTTTACCATGTCACTTGCCATGTCATATACTATGTCATTATTAATAGTGATAATGGGTCCCATAGTGAATAGTGATAGTGAATAGTAATTTCAAATAGTGATTTTGAATAATATTATGTGACTAGGGGAATAAAGGTTAAGATGTTTAGGGGGTCCTAAGAAATTTAGTCATTGCAAACTATAAGTGTGCAATTTTATAGTGTCTACACCCCCAACCTAATTTACAAACCCACCCCCACCAATCCTTGATTACACATATAATTTTACCAAAATCCTACCCAAACCCTACCTAGGGCTTTCACAAGAAGCTAGCCCAAATAACTGAATCCCTTAACTATTTTAAAAATTAACCCTAGCTATCAATTCAAAACAACCCCTACCTTGTTTTATGATCATTGACATGGACACAGGCATTGTCCCACTGCTCCTCTACATCCTCAACCACCCTCCATTAGCTTAATCCTCACTTAGGCAAGCCAACCAATCACACACTTTCACCTCAGTGGCATCAACACACCAACCACCAAAAACACACTATTCACCTAGAGCACAAATGTGAAAAAAATAATTCACCTTTTTCACTTTTTACCTTTCATATTTTTTGGGTTTTACCCTAACCATCATCGATTAGGGTGATCAACATTGGTTGACCCTTGGGGCACACCTAACCATCATCAGTCAGGGTCCCCATTCCCCTTTCTAAACTTTTATGGCATCTCACCTAGGTGTTCGGTGTTTTATCTACCTAGATTGGAAGAACTACATTTGGCCTAAAGTTTTTGTTGGATATTATGTTCATGAAACTATGAAGGTAGTGTCCACATAACTCATGCACATGGAGTTAGCTCAGCCACTCCCACTAACTTAATCACCTCGTGACCTTGCCTTTGGTCTATTTTAGCCTATCTAGCATGTAATTTTATGACACTTTTTGCCTGATCCTTTTTACTATGATGATAACATTACCATGTTGACCTTTTAAATTTTATACCACCTTGTATATACTAACCTGCTTGTGTCTCATCGAGAGCATTTCCTACCTTAGATACCCATGACACTTTACCCATTTATGTTTTTCTTGGGAACACTTCCTACCTTATATACCCACCAAAAACATATAAAACACTTAAGAGACTTGTGTTTATGAGTATTCCTGACCACTACACCTATAAGAAGTTACACGATTTACTTGGCACTTATCCTACTTAACACCGACCCTTATTTAAACTATCATTGGCAATTTTAGTCTTGATAAGATCTTAGCTATCATATTTTATATGAAATTTTGCATCTAATATGCCCAATCATTCTCTTATCACCTACCTTGTGACCCACCATCTACCCATTATCAAACCTGTACCCATTTCAGTCTCACCTTACCAACTCCCAATTTGAGGGGGAACACCTCTTCCTACTCTTAGGGAAACTAGACCTTGATCTATTCTTCATTTTTGTTTTTCTACTCATTCACACAAGCTGCATAATAAAAAGGGGTAAAATGTAGACACTAAAAAACCACACACACGGTCCTAGTTATCAAAATGCCTTAGGTTTCTCTTTAACCTATTTTGACTACACCTACAAGGTTGACAAACCTACTTGACCTAACCCAGTTACCTAATCTAGAGTCAAGTTAGCCACTTGACTAACTTAATTCACCTTTTCACCATTTTAACCCACCTTTTCCCTAGGTCGTTAACGAATGATGATCAAGGTGACTGGTGGCAGTCACCCTGATTGGCAATGGTCAAGTTGCACTACCTAGAATTTTAGCATGAAAACCACATGTAAACCACCACTTTTATTTTCTAAATATATTTCATTTAAATCTTGTTGTGATCTTTTGTATGGACACATTATATTTATATGGCCTAGTTACACCTTCACTTCCACCTTTTGTTTGTGCCTATAAGAGAGAGAGGCCTGTGAGGCTAAATCCATCTATAATTGTTATCAAGAGCTTTATGTATTTAGAATATCTTTCTACAAGTTAATAAACATTATCAACATTATCAAGTTCCATCATCCATATTATTAAGAGCTAACTCACCGTCACCTCTCAACCAAGCTTTCAAGTACTATTACTCTATTGAAATCAACTCAGATTCCACTAATAGGCAGTCTACCTCAACCATCCACCCAAATGACTTTTGATAATATAAATATTTTATTTATGGTATTTACTTATTATATTTCCATTTCAAGATCAACCTAGCCCTTATCTACCTCTCATAACTTATCCTCTGAATCTCATCAATTAACAACACCAACCCCAATTCCACTCCCAATTCCACTGATAGGCAATCAATGATGGTTACCTGATCAGTAATGATTTGCATCAACTGGTGATGGTTATATGACTGATGATGGTTATCCTTTATTGGTTATGGTTAGATGACTGGTGATATCCACCTATGGTACCAAAAACTACCAAGTTAATTCTACCTACCTATACCCAACCAAATCTAGTTTTTTATATCCCTACCTATTCACAGTCTTCTTTCAAATTTTATAAAGTATACCATAACACCTTAACACTAGTAATAATTATTTTATCACTAATTATATCATTTCTATTCTATTTTCTTAACAATAATTCTTGTGTTTAGTTTTAGTACCTTTTGATTATTAATGCAAGTACCTTGTTTCTAGTTTTTTGAACTTGATTATTTAAAATGTGTGGATTGATAGACTCTAAGGAAGCTCTTACTTACATGATATATCTATTTTTAGGAAATCCACCCAACTATCTATATAATTAATGAGTTTACTTGAGTTCTTTCTTATTTTCATGTCTTCTTCCCAAGACAAAGAGGAGCTCTTCACAATCTTTTAATTTAGCATGCACATAATCAAATAGGTTTTTCAACCATACCCATATTGAGTTTATTTTCTCTCTTATTTAGAACTTAAGTGAAAATTTACATGAAATACTAAGGGGTAAGGGGTGAATCAATGATGCAAGATAATCCAATTCAACTCCCAACTCTTTAAACATTCAACACATACAACCATGATACATACAAATTAACCATTACAATGAACAAGGAAGTTATAGAAAGATTAAGCACATAACACATAATATATGTGAGAAACTCTATAAGGGGATAAAACCCATTGAATCATGCAAGATGGACTATAGTCCAATAATTTCAAGATCCAAATTTATACCAACATCAATTGATCAAGGAACAACCATCCCTTAGTTTAGTGAGACACCCATCCCATAAGGAGGAACCAACCCCATAGAAAACTAATCACACACTCATCTACCTTGAAAAAATCATATTAAACACATATTTTTGATCTTAAACTAATGATGACCACCTTTGCCTACACTCTTCACCTCCAATCTCTCTCAAGTTGCCTCTAGGGCTAACTCACTCAAACTGCCTCTTCTAAGATCATTAGGACTTTAACCTATGTGTCCTCCTACATTAACTTAATTAGAAAAGCATAACTAATTCTCTTCACTCTCTATTTGTCCTCAATGACTTGTACCTTCTCTTTTAAATTTTTTCTCTTTCACTTAAATCCTCACTCTTATAATCAACACAAATAAACAATACATACAAAACACCCTTTTGGATTGCTCTTAGCTTATTAGTATATACACAATTAAAAATAATACAACTCTATCAGAACATCAAAAACATTACCTATAGGTCATTTAAATAATCCTCAACCTACTCTGCTCTTCAATCCATCCACTAAGCATACTCAATCAACCTTTAGGGCTTATTTGCTCAATCTACCTCTTCTAAGATTATTAGGTCCAATGATCTATGTGTTCACCTTCATCACCTTTATAAGATAATCATGACTAATTTTATTCACTCTATATTTGTATTCAATGACCTTTACCTTATATTTCAAAGGTATTCTCTTTTTCTTGGCTCCTCACTTTCTCAACACACATAAATAGACCAAATACACCTTGTACTTATACCACTCCTCTTGGTCTAACCCATCTTGGTTGCCCAAGATACTTTAAATATTTGAAACACATTTGAAATAGGTCCTCATACACATTATATTTAATAATCACACACTCCTTATGTCATCCAATACCTCATTATCCCCAAACCATTATTAGGTCTTGGTGAGACTTAAAATAATTAGCCCTTCATAATCACACATTACATGTGACACTACTTGGGCCACATTAATACTTTACCAATGCCTAAAACACATCAAAATTGTCTCAAATATCCCTTTTCTCACTCTCATATAGGTCCATTCCACATATAACACCAACTTAACACTCAAACCTACCAATTAGGTCTCCTTGCTCTTCAAGTCTTCATATATAGAAAACACAATCTCAAAATTTTGAAGCAAAAACTCAAATATTTCACATATCCATATGATTAAATCACATGGATGAAACCTTCAAGACCTATTCAATGCCTTTATGTAGATCTTAAAATAACTCTCTCAAAATGACCACTCAAGACGGTCACACACAATCAACATATAGTTACATTATTTTGACTCTTCGTATCTGATCAAGGGCATATTATGACATCCAATACTTTACAATAATCATTAGAGACTTATATAACATATACATACTAATTTTATTCTCTAATTCTACTAAGAACACCTTCAACTCACTCCCACAACATGGTCACTCAATCTACTAGTGCATTCAACAAACATAATCAATTTATAAACCTTTTTTCATACTAAATATAGATTGGTCAAACCTATAAAACCAACATATATAGTTATCATGAATTTTTCAATACTCTCCAATAGTTATTTCATCTTTATACATCAAAATATCATCAAGAAATCTTCAATTATCTTTCTCAGGTAACTTGGAAAACATGGTCAAACATATAGTCAACTTTGGAGCTCAATATCTGAAACTATACAAAAATTCAAATATTCTAATCAAATTATCTATTTTCCTTGAATTCCTTTAAAAATTTTATTTTTAATCCATCATCAAATTTTACATATATCAAAAGTCATATCTTAAATAATACAAATTGGGTTTTCCTTTATTAATTTGAGTATTCAAATTCCAATGGTCACTGTGTATATACAAAACATCTGACACTTGTCATCATCTTGTGTCCCCTATAAAATTTGAAAAAATATGATATATCGATCTCCTCATGAGCTTCCTAGATTTAACTCTCATTGCTCACCATTGATCTTTGATCTACATTGTCATGATTTAACCACTTGGCACCCTCACGTGACTTATGATCATTTTGTTGACTTGTTGACTCAATACGCATCATTTATATTTGTCTACATGATTTAACATGTGCCATTTGATCCTTATCTAGTTAGATTAAATTCTCTCCATATATATACTACTCAAACTCCATGATTATGACACATGTCATCAACACATTCATTCTCAGGTTCTTTTGACTTATTGATTTCACACGTATTATTGGATCACTATCTGAAAAGATCATGCACTCAATTAGATCCTTATCTATTTAGATTGAATTCTCACAATATATCTTCATCACCTGATTACATTCTCACTGTAGATCTTTGATATCATAAAATTGGTTAAGTATGGGAACTTAGTGAACTCTATCTGAGAATTTAACTTTGCACCTTAATAAATTTTGTAACACTCAATATCTAGACATAAAATTTAAATCACATGATAAAATCTCATAGGATAATCCATCCATGTATCAAAACTCTCCTAAAATCTTCACACATATGAAATATGACATCATCAAACTTCTTACTCGGCCTTGTCTGCCAAAATGACTATTTGAATCTAGACCTTCATATGACTACTTTGATGAATTCCTTTCACTTACATAAGCACTCTAATAACTAATAACACCCCATATGATATTTTTAAAATTTACATATAATAAAAAAATCCATCAATTACCTATCCAAGTCAAACACTGAAGAACTATGTAAGAACACTGAAGCACACTTTGTCATTATCATTCTAACACACATGACACTTCATCAACATCCTTGGTAACCTTGGAAACATCATTGTAAAACCTTGAATAGTGATCACCTAGATTATTTTGGGTTTTTATATACCTTTTATTTAGTGTATTCATATCTAGGTCATGGAATTACTCCTCATGAAATTATAAAACCCTATTTCTTCATCTTCATAGTGACATTGAGGGGAAATGGGTTAGTGGGCACATGGTGTCGAGATGACCCCAAATACCACTCTATCAATGATTTTTTCCTACATATCCAACACTTATAAGAGGGACTAAAACTAATGTAGTTCTCCTCTACATGTTGGCTTGTGTGTGAACCATGAAATATGTGAAAAGTAAGTAGAACAATGACCTAGTTTGTAACTTGTAAAACATAGCTCTTGGGATACTCTTTCATTAATTCAGACCTATGTATGTTTTATACCTATGAATGATATGTAAATATGATAAAATTGATAAGTTTTTTTTTCTTTAATGCCTAATCAAATGCTTTTGATAAGCTACCTTAGTCTATAGTAGTTTTTTTTAGGTTAAGAATTATTGATTGTTGATCTTGTATTTATAACAATCCATTTATATAAGTAACTTGAATTAAATCACTTAGGATATCCATTATGATACATTTTATTTCCAAATTATATGAATTTAGGACATTGTACACTTACATCAGAGTAAGACACCTACATCTATGCAAGTGTTTGTCTGAGACACTAATGTCTATGGAACAAGAAAGTAAGTATAGATTCAATACTTGTAGAGGTGTAAGATAAGTAGGTTTTAAGAATTGGGAAAGATATAAGGTTTGGTTCATTAACATAATATTGGTTAGACTAAGATATAGGCTAAGGGGAAAAATATAGAGCATATGTGAGACTTCCAAAATTAGGAAAGTTCAAAAAATGAAAGCAATAAACAAGGTCTAAGTTTTCCAAGTGTACAAGATGAAGGTTATATAAAGTCCATAATATCATCTACATTTCCACTTTAATATACTAATGTAATTTCTAGTTTAAAGGAGAATAAATGTGTACTTAGGTGTGTATAACACACCTTTCCTTTTTTTGAGTCAAACTTGAGTGCTTTATTGGTGACAAAACTACAACTAAGAGCATTTTACAATATATAATTAGTCCATATAATCTAAAATTTAAATTATTGAAAATATTGAAATTTAAAGTTCAAGGTTTGGAAGTACACCTATGTATTTATGTAGCTACCTTTCCTATTGGCAAGTCATTTAAAAAGATATATAGTTATAAGGATCTAAAATTGGGATTGGGATAAATATGTATAAATATGGAAAGTATATATATTTAAGAATATAAAGAGATAGAGAGATTGGAAGACACATGCCCCTAACCTTAGAAAAAAGGTGAGTTTCCACCTAACAATTGAGATTAGCTAAATCATGAAAACCAATCATGTTTACAACATGGTGAGCATGAGTGAACAAAGTCAACTCACACTATAAAATTAGTAAGGATAAATGATATAATCAAATTTGACTTAAAAACTTAAAAAGATTGACTGATTTAATCACCTCAGCCATACCAAAATTGAACTAATTACCATAGTATATTGTCTCAATATAGTTTTTAAAAGTGTTGATCATGGTATTAAGATGCATTTATTGTAATTTATGTCAAGGGAATCTTAGTACATAATGCATTAATGGCAAAATGATAGGTTACAAGTGGATTTGAAAGTGCATATCATGTGTGAAGGCATATTATGTGATTTACCATGTTTTAGGGGTCATATTAGGTGTCAATATTGGTTGGGTAACTTATGGAAGTGAAAGGAATACACTGGAATGGTCTTGTGAAGGTCTAGGTGATCCTAGTCATCTCCTAGTCATCTTGGCAAAACTTATTGAGTAAGCAAATTAATGACATCATAATTAATACATGTGAAGGTGTAAAAATAAAGTGGTCACATGGTTTTTTTTATATTTATTCCTAATTTCTATGTTCCAAATTTTAGGTCTTAAAATTATGTATATAAAAAGTTATGGTGGTTCACAGTTGGTCTCCTAGGCAGATTTCACTATTTTCCATAGCCAAATTTACCATATCAAGTGAACAAAGGAAAACCAGTCAGTAGCATTTTATTTATAACTTTCAACAATGGATGAATTTTATTATGGTGTGAAAAAAATTGGTATATAAATTCAAGGGATATCCATTAAAATTTATTAAGAGGTTTGAATGGTTATACAAGTGCATTTATTTCATGTGAGAGTTGACTATTATTGACTTTTTTTTTTAATAAACTAGGGTGAAAAGAAAGTATTGCATAAGATAAAGTATTGATAAAATATTATTGGTATAAAAAAATGAATCATACTCCATATATATCACATTAAAAGTGATTTAGAGTTTTGAATGTTCGTAAAAGTGTAGTTATTGTATGTCAAAGTCAACTTTTGTTGACTATAATTATTACAATTTTGAGTAAGCTTCTTGCAGTGGTGTTTATGATCCTTTAGAGGATAAATGAAGGTGTATTATGGATTGTATGATGTTATTAAGGTCTTAATATTTCCAGACATATGTTTATTGTACATGGAAAGTTTATATTCAATTAGTTTGAGCCTCATTTGTGAAGACAGTGTTTTTAGGCTAATTAAGCCTAATAGGTCTTTAATAGCTAATGGAGGTTTCAAAGTATGAATGAATGATTTGAGGACTATTTAGAATGGTAAAAGATATTATATGTTTTATTAAATGTATTTTAAAATGTTAAGTCATTGGTAAGAGCTTTATGGACCATCTTGGTTCATTTGTTGTTCATTGAGTAAACAAGGGTAATTGGAATAGGTCTCAATGAGACCTAATGAAGGCTTGAGGCCTATCGGTGTATTAAAAAGGTAATAAAGTGGTATGAGGATTGAAATACATGGATAAGATATATAATACCTAATTTTTTATTTATATAAAATTTATCTTATGTTTGGTGAGGTATATTGCATTGTAAAAAGGTCTTAATGTAACTTGTGCCTAATGGAGGCTATTTGCTTAAGCCTAGTGAAGGGGTTAGTGCCATTTGAATCATGGCTGACCTATTGAATGGATATGTATTATATGTAACATATTATAAGACATATTTTTATTTTTATATAATTGTGATATAATCCTTAAGGTTTAAGAAAAGTGTTGTGGCTAATCAAGATTGATTGGAGAAAGAATAATGCGTATATAGAAGGCTATTTTGGTCTCATTGTGCTTGTTAGACAATGTGTTTGTGAAATGAATTATATATGAATTTTTATAAGGGTAAGAGGACATAAAAACTATAATAAAATCATGTTGAATATGTGACAAGGGTCTAACATTATTTTTGTCAGGTCATGATCAAGTAAGAAGATTTGTTTCAAGGCTTTTAGGCCTATTTTGCTTAGGTGACCTAGTTTTGATTGGAAATAAATTATAAGAGTGAAGTGAATGGTATGAGGGTTTGTATAAGTGTGAAATGGAATTAAAATAATAAAAATAACATGTTGAACATATAATTAATATTATACAATGGTGTTGAAGGTAATCAGTAAGTTTGTGTATTGATTCAAGGCATAACTAGGCCTAGTTTGTCTAGATGACCTAGAGTCAAGAAGTGCATTGATTATATGTTTAAAAAGTAATGTATAGGTTGTGAATGACTGATATTCATGATTTTTAAATAATTTATTAACATATAATAAAATAAGAGTGTGAAGGAAGAATGGCCTAAAGGTCATGAATTTGTGTATGAGGAGTGTAGAAGAGACAAAGTTATTGTATGCCTATGTAAGAGGCTGATTTGTGTTTGTATGAACTACCATTAATTGTATGAGGTATAAAGGTAGGTTTTAAGGTGTTATAAAAATATAAGACCATAATAAAATGTTTAAGACATCATATCAGAGGTGGAGATCAGTTTGGAGGTGATTGAGTTGGTGCTTGATCATCTAGGGGGTTGTAGCCTACTTGTTAGTTGGTGCTAGCTAAAGGTCAAGTGGGTGCTTGACTAAATTGAGGGGTGGGTGCTCCTTGATTAGTTATTTATAATATAAATTGAATAAATATATTTATAAGATAGTATTATAAATATTTTTTCAAGTGTTTTTTCTCCCCCATGAGGTTTTCCCAGATAATTCATGTGTTATGTGCTTTTGATCTTGCATTATTTCTTTGTTCATTATAATGAATGGTTTATATGCTTCATGAATTTTTATCCTGAATGGTTAAGAATTTGAAGAATTATAATTGAATTTGATTTTATTTAATCACTAATTAACCCCTCTCTTAGTGATTGTGCTTCCAATCATTGGTATCAAAGCCGGTCTTTCAGGAAGGCTTGACAGCCAGGAAGGTGGTCCTTGAAGCAAAAAATGGCTAAGTAGCCAAGGAAAGAGAATCAGGATTTAAGATTGATGGTGAAAGGTCTTAAATATAATATTAGTTATTTTGAGATAAGTTGGAGTAACTCTAACTCCAAGAAAGATGAATATGAAAAGATCATCAAAAAAATTAGAGAGCAGGTCAAGTCCTCTATGGAATGTGAAGGAAAGGTGACTCATCTTCAAACCAAGTGTGAGATAATGATGTAAATAGTCAAAGAATATAAGATGAATATTAATTATCTTAGGAATTATTTAGAGGATAAAAATTCAAGTTTGAGGGGAAATAAAGATGAGTGTGATCAATTAAAAATAGAGTTAGGATGCTTGAATGTTGAGCATGAGAAGCTAGTGGATAAAATGAGCAAGGTTGGGCATGAGAAGCTAGAGGTCAAAATGATCAAGGTTGAGAAAGAGAAATAAAATAAAGTAAATAAGGATGATAGAATTAAAAATAAGGTGATAATTTCAAAAATATAGCCCAATTCCATGAGGTTTGTCAATTCATCTCATATTCAATGTTATGATTGCAATCAATTTGGTCACATTTACAAAAGGAGAAGTAACTTGTAAAAAGGAGAAATAGACATCATCAATAAAAAGGTATGAATGATATTATTTTTTCAAAATTTAATAGATTTGGCCTTATTTAAAAATATTTTAAGAACATGTTGAATGAGTTATCAAAGTAAAAAAAAGTGTATGGAGCTCCTAGTGTGCAAGGAAGAGGTCATACATGGATATAGAGACCTAAGACTATTAATTGAGATAAGATTGAGAATAAGGATGAATTTGTTGATGAGAATATTAGTTAAGATGGTTTGTTTTCTATGGTACATATGAATTTAATATAATAATAATATATATCAGGGTATATTGACAAGGGAGTCAAAGAGAAGATGAATGAGCCAATTAAGCCTATGAGGAGGCTTAAGAAAGACAAGCAAACTAGTGAGAGTATGGAGACTTTAAAATATCCTAATTTTTAGTTGTTTGAAATTTCTTGGAAGGTGAGGTGTCTTTATTAGGATTAATAGAGGAATTAATCAATCATTTTAAGTTTCATGGAATGGTATTTCAAGGTTGATAAGTGAGAAACTAGTCAATAGAGCTAGGTATGTTCTTTGTCTTGATATCTGTATCACCTATTAAATGAGGTTGATAGTTAATTATGGATTATTTAAATTAATTTAAATACTTTAAAATATTCATATCACATATTAATATCTTTTAAAATTTATTTGAATGTCTGAAGTTGTTCGTGGAAGAATGTTTCACTTTGAGTATCCTTGGTTGGCATAAGGATTTTGACACTAAAACCCCTTGACATGGTGTATATTGGGTTATAAAATGATTTTGGTCACCAAAATTGGTGAGTATATGTAAAATTATTATATAAAAGTTTTAAATTAGTTTATGGTATGCTAAGAGGAAGTCCCTTAATGTAAAGGTATGATAATTTCAACTTATGTATCTTTGTTTGCAATGTACCTCTTTGAAGTGACCTAGGAAAGGAGTATCTTTTATTGTGAAAGAGATTGGTAATTGAAGGGATAATATTTGGAAGGTAAGTTCATATTTTAGTAGAATTAATGTATGAATGTAATTATATTTCATCCATAGATGGCCTAATGAGCAAGCTTGTTCAAGTTGGTAACTTGAAGAGCTCTTATAAGCATGGATTCAGGTAAGTTTAGTTACTTTTCATGTGAGAAGATTTGTTGAGCATGTTCTTATTATTTAGATCATTTATGGTTATTTGATTCATATTATAAGGTTTGTATACCATTGAAATAGGCCATTTTTTCTCAATAAGATCAACATCTTATTTGGTTGTCTCATGAAAGGATGTTGGATAGTTGTGGTAACCTATGTGTGGATGAAGATGTCTCCATTCAAGGTATGTTCTTGTAAAAGAGTTTGATTGTGTATGTTTTCAATATTTTAGTACTGATCAGGTGGAATATGGACTTAGGGGAGATAACTAAGATTTATTGAGGAGTATGTGAAGTTTGGGCATGCTTTCTATATGCTAAGAATCAAGGAGCAATTCAAATAGAGGTATGTTCTCTTCAATTGATAAAATGCAAGGTATGCATAGAGTGAGGGGGATCATTTGTGAGATGTTTCAATTAAAGAGATATTTTATGGTTGGGCATGGTTTAAAAATAGGTTATATGAGATGATCATGATGTTAGGGTGATCTTTATATCTCTATGAGCAGTTTGATAGGTCCAAGGATCAAGTTGACATATTGAAGAAGAGACCCTTTAGCATTAATGTCAAAAGGGGAGAAAGTTTAGAATGAAGGATTTTTTAAATTTGTGAGAGATAATTTTGAAATGTGTTTTACATAAATGAAAAAGTGGGATATTTTTGAGAATGGTATTGAGATGCATTTATTGTCATTGATGTCAAGGTAATCTTAGTACATAATGCATTAATGACAAAGTGATAGGTTCCTAGTGGATTTGAGAGTACATATCATGTGTGCAGGCATTTGAGGTGATTTAAAATGTTTGATGGGTAATATTATATTTCAATATTTATTGGGAAACTTATGTAATTTAAAGGAATACATTGGAATAGTCTTGTGAATATCTAGGTGATCCTAGTCATCTCCTAGTCATCTTGGCAAAACTTCTTGAGTAAGTAAATTGATGACATCATAATTAACACATGTGAAGGTTTCAAAATAAAGTGGTTAGATGGATTTTTTAATATTTGTGACTAGTTTATTTGGTACAAATTTAAGGTCATGACATTATTTATATCAAAATTTATGATGGTGCAAAGCTGGTCTCCCAAGTAGATCTCACTATTTTCCATAGCCAAATTTGCAATATCAAGTGAACAAAGGAAAACCAGTCAGTATTATTTTTTTTATAAATTTTTGTAATGGATGAATTTTATGGTAGTTTAAAAACAAAAATTGGTGTATAACTTCAAGGTATATCCCTTAAAATTTATTAGGATGTTTGACTAATCATACAATTGCATTTATTACATGTGAGAGTTGACTATTGTTGACTGTGTTTTTTTAATAAATAAACTAGGGTGAAAAGAAATGATTGTATAATAAAAATTATTAATAGAATATTTTTGGTATAAAAATAAAAAATGAATTATACTCCATATATATCATCTTAAAAGTTATTTTGAGTTTTGAATATTAATACAAGTGTAGTTATTTCAGGTCAAATTTGACTTTTATTGACTATAATTATTGTAGGTTTGAGTAGGCTTATTTTAGTGGTGTTTATGAGCCTTTATAAAATGAATGAAGGTGAATAATGGATTTTATGATGTTAATTAGGTCTTAATATTTTCATACATATGTGGATTGTACATGGAAATTTTATATTCAGTTAGTTTGAGGCTCATTTGTGAAGACAATGTTTTTCGGATAATTAAGCCTAATAGGTATTTAAGACCTAATGGAGGTTTCAAAGTATGAGTGAATGATTTGAGGACTATTGATAATGGTAATAGATATTTTTAGTTTTATTAAATTTATTTGGAAAGAGTGAGTCATTGGTAAGATCTTTATGGACCATATTGGTTCATTTGTTGTTCATTGAGTAAACAAGGGTAATTAGAATAGGTCTCCATGAGACCTAATGAAGGCTTGAGGCCTATTGGTGTCTTCAAAAGGTAAGCGAGTGATATAAGGATTAAAATACATGTATAATGTATATAATACCTATTTTTTATGTATATAAAAGTTATATTATGTTTGGTGAGGTCTATTGCATTGTAAAAAGGTCTTAATGTAACTCATGCCTAATGAAGGGTTGTTTGCTTAAGCCTAGTGAAGGGGTTATTGCCGTTTAAATCATGGGCAACCTATTGAATGGATGTGTATTTTATGTAACATATCATAAGACATATTTTTTATGTTGATATAAATGTTATATAATCCTTAAGGGTTAATAAAAAAATTTTGGCCGACCAATATTGATTGGAGAAAGAATAATGCATATGTAGAAAGCCATTTTGGTCTCATTGTGCTTGTTAGACAATGCGTGTGTGAAAAAATTATATATGATTTTACAGAAGGATAAGAGGCCATAAAAAATATTATAAAATAATGTTTAATATGTGGCAATGGTTTAACATTATTTGTTTCAAGTCATGAGCAAGTAAGAAAATTTGTTTCAAGTCTTTTAGGCCTATTTTGCTTAGGTGACCTAGTTTTGATTGGAAATCAATTAGAAGAGTGAAGAAAATAGTATGATGGTTTGAATAAATATGTGATGGAATTAAAATAATAATAATAACATGTTGAACATTTCATAAATATTAGACAATGGTTTTGAAGGTAATCAATAAGTTTATGTATTGATTCAAGGCATAACTAGGCCTAGTTTGTCTAGACGACCTAGAGTCAAGAAGTGCATTAATTATATGTTGAAATATTAATGCATAGGTTGTGCATGAATTATATTAATTAATTTAAAATATTTTATTCACATCTAATAATATCATATTTTGAAAGATGAATGGCCTCTAGGTCATGATCTTGTGTATGAGGAGTGTAGAATAGAAAGAGTTGTATACCTATGTAAGAGTCAGATTTGTGTTTGTATGAACTAACATCAATTATATGAGTTAGAAAGGCAGGTTTTCAAGTTTTATAAAAATAAAATATAATAATTAGGTGTGTAAGAATCATATCAGAGGTATAGATTAGTTTGAAGGTGATTGAGTTGGTGCTTGATCATCTAGTGGGTTATAGCCTCCTTATTAGTTGGTGCTAGCTAAAGGTCAAGTGGGTGCTTGAATAAATTGAGGGGTGGGTGTTCCTTGATTATTTGGTTCTGATATAAATTGAATTAATATATTTATAGGATATTATTCTAAATCTTTTTTCAAATGGGTTTTCTCCCCCATGAGGGTTTCCCACATAATTCATGTGTTATGTGATTTTGATCTTGCATTATTTCTTTGTTCATTGAAATGAGTGGTTTATATTATTCATGAATGTTTATTTTGAATGGTTAAGAGTTTGAATAATTATAATTGAGGTTGATTTGATTACATCATTGATTCACCCCCCACCCCCCCTCTTAGTGATTTTGCTTCTAACAAAAAGTCCATCCTAGTGGGTGATGACTATCTCGAAGAGTGTTTTGAAATCTAAAAATGATTTGGATTTTGTAATATTAGGCACAAATTACATAAAATATGCACCTTAAATATGTCTCATTTTGAAATTATGTATAATAATTGTACCAATGTATATAATTTTACTACAACTATGATTTTGAATTATATAATTGTGTACTTTAGCCAATTTTAAATTTGTGTAAGTGTGGATAATATAATTATAAATCATACCCCCACTATATATGGATAAATATAATAACTAAAATAAGTGACAATGTGGAGAACATTTCCAAAACATGCACCCACTAAATCTAGGTGTGTTGAATACTGAACAAGTGTGGAGAACATGCTTCCAAACCATACTCTCACTAAATCTAAAAATTATTCCAAATGTGAATAAGTGTCGATAACATGCTTCTAAACCATGCCCCCACTAAATCTGAAAATAGTGAATGTGTGGAATACATGCCTATATGACATACCCTCAATGAATCTAAAAATTGTTCCAAATGTGGAGAACATTCCTCTATGACACTCCCCCATTAATATGCTCCCTTTTGAGGTGAAAAAATAATATAAATCAATAGTTATCTCACCTCAAAAAGATACGATAACTAGTTAATTTGTGAATGGAACCATGTAGTATATATAGTAATATGTCTAGGTAAATATAAAATTTAATGGCATAGAAAAATGTGATCACATGAAGGCCTAAGATGCATGATATAGAACATGGAAACATATAGATATTAATATTATAATCTCATTAATAAAACAAGCTCACACACAAGATCACTCAAAATCAACTCAACATATAATGGTCTTAGGAGACTACAAATAAGTGGCATATTTAAATTTTGCACAATCAAAGGGACATGACTTATGCATATGTCCATAAAAAAATTATGACATATTTAAATGTTAATAAAATAGAAAATGCCATATTCAATTATCAAAGAAAACACACATAGGCATGGATGATGCAAGCAAAGGATCATATTAAAAAGATCGAACAAGCAATACAATAGCAAGGCAAGATACTCTAGTAAGTGTGTATATGAAATCATAATAAAATTGCATAAACATGTCATAGTAATCCATGGATCAAATTTGTTAGTAAAAGACATCAAGTGCATAACATATCAAGTACCCTGTGAAAGATATAATCATGGATAAAGGCATGTGTAATTACATATATGAGATCAATACATGATAATTCAAAGTGAATATAGAATGATAAAACCTATATGTATCATGATCATGTAGATGGGTATCCCTAATGTCCATATGACATGAGTAGATGGAAGGCACAACATAAAAAATAAGAGTAAGGTCATGTATATGTGTATGCCTTATCACCCTCAAGTAGAAGCATGACACATATGTGTATGTAGGAGTAACTAATATTCCATCCATAAACATGGTAATAACACATATATGCCAAGAATACAATAGAATATGGAGGTTCCAAAAGTATTTTTGGATTCTTGAAATATTTGGTATTTTTGGAATATTAGAACTTTTATTTTTCTAAGTGAGATGTGTCAAGTGTAGGATAACCACTATCAAATATGTAGTGTATCCTATTATTTAAGGAAAAATAATGGTTTATGTGATGCCATTACATTCTATGATATGCATAATAGTATTTGGATTTGTGTATAGGATTAATAGGAGGCAATTTGATCACATTATTTTGAATCATTTCTCTTCAAATTTCACTTGGTATCTTTCTAGTCATTTGGTCACTTTCCTAACTACTTATTTTGGATGTATTATATTTTAGCTTTTTATTTATATGTGTAACCTTGTTTGGCACAACATTTATATATGAGGGTGAAAACATATAATAAACACTACCATGTGTTTCATTTTGTAGTAGTGTAATCTAATTTTTTAACTCATGTATTAATGTGCTCATAATGATGATTTGATCTTTTATGGATTTACAAGCATAAACCCTAGGTACCTTAGATTGAAAATGCATACATACACAATCTACATTATCCCTTGAAGGAATGATTATATGGACTTGGTTAGAGGGATGATATATATCACCCTACTCAGGGTTATGAGGAGGAAGAGGCTCTTCTTTGTATATTTGAAATGTTCTAAATACCAAAATGAGAAAAAGATATGAGAGACAAATAATATATAGGGAGCAATCCATTTTATTGATGTATTATTTAGATTTTGAAAACAAACTAATTTTTGAAACAAATTTTTAGAAATTATAAATCATTAAAACTAGTAAGTTTCTAAAATACCCTAGTGGTTTCATGAAAATACATAGAGATTAGGTTCACCAAATGTTTAACCCTAAAATTTATATATTGAGGTTATCTAGGGTCAAATGAGATAGAGATAGTTTAAGGTACTATTATCAATCTAAATTACACCCCTGAAAAGGTTGTTCAAGCCTTCTCATTTACATGATGGCATAGAATCATTTATAGGTTATGGGTAGCCTAATCAATTAAGTGAATTTATAAATTTGGATAACTCTCTTGACGATTCACCCAAAACTACTTACTAACTTACTTAGATTTCAAGGAAAAGGGGTAAAAGAAGACTAAAACCACAAAGAAAACATGAAGGTGATGCACCACAAGTAGTTTCCTCTACTAGCCTATGATTTCAATATGAAAAGACAATATTACAAAATTGTTTTCACAACTCTAAAATAGTTCTTCCCACACAAATGTTTCTATATGAAGGTCATGTCTAATATAATAGCCATGTTGAATGATCAAGAGGTCTTAGAAAAGACACTAATGACACTTCTACACTTGAACTCAACAAAACCATTTTATACACATCATATGACCTATGGAAATATGAATAACTCACATAAAGGAATTAATTAAAAACACAAATTAAAGGAATTAGGACAACTATCACTAACATCCATCAATAATCCACTCAAAATCAGTAGATGCAAGATGAAAAAAGTATAACTCAGTTTGAATTTATTTCAAAGGCAATAACAAGTATTAAATTTGGTATGGATTCACCATAAAAACTTTTAGGATATTTATAGGGGTGTGATTTTGTTATATATTGATTTAGATTCAATTGAAGTAAGGAAACATCAAAAAAAAAAAAAAAAAAAAACCCTACTTATAGCCTCTCATATAAGTCTACAACTCATTCAAAGTAATTTTTTTATTCCTCTATTGTTGGGATAAATAATTGATGGGACATGGAGTGATAAAAATAATAATATATTTAAAAATATCATACAAACCTCTATTTGAACAAATGAGATACAATATTCTCTGAAACCATCCAAAACTAACCTTCTAGGATTTTGAGAGGGTTTAAGGCATATTATTTTGTTGAGGATGATTCATAAAGATCAAGACCTAAATCTCATAATTCCTACTATGAATTGGAAGCGAATAGGGGTCTTATTCTTCCCCTAAGATAATTGGCCTTGATCTTCTCTTTAATCTATGAACCAACCTCAAATTATTGACCCTTCTAAGCTTGCCAAGTGGACCTATGAAACCTGATGGATAAATAGCATAGGTTTTTCCCTTTTTGGATCTGAAACTACTTAATTTTCATCTATTTGGGTCTAAGGTGACTTATAATAGCCTTAAAAAGGATTAGAAGCTAATCCTCAATAGAAAACATTTGTAAAAATACTTCCATAGGCCTTTTCTCCTCAAGAAAATGCTTGTCCTACCTTATTAACCTATTAGAACTGATGAAGTAGGTGATTATTGAACCTTCCTTTAATTTTATGGAGGTGGATAAATGTGATAAAACATTCCCTACCTTTTATTCCTTGACAAATTACTCTTTATGCCTTATTTGACTATTATAAATGATGAATATGTAGTTAAAAAAGAGTTCTGACATTGTAAAAGTAGGCTTAAGACATTTTAGATAAGATGTATGGTAAATTAGATGTATCATGACATTTCAAAAGTGTTAAAAGACATGAAAGACTCATATACAATGATATTTAGACACTCATATTTTATTTCTCATAGTAATTCTCATTACAACATTAGTGTATGTCATAGAACTAAAGAAAATGAATACCTTAAACTTTTCAAAAGTACCTTAACTTCTCCAAAATGATTGGATGTAAAATGTTGTTGACCTACTGGCCTATTCCTTAGTCTATTTTCTCAACTTGGAACACATTTATCTTTGGATGGTCTCCATCTTCTTGTCTAGTAATGGCTCAAGCTTTACATTGATTTTTGCAATCAAACCTTAACATTGCCAAATTTAATTAATCTATGCCAAACACTTTGGAGATGACCACATTGGGTGACTTTGATGACAAGACTAGGTGTTTTGGCTCCACCTCTAGCTAGACAGGTATTTGAGAGGGACTAGCAGCAGGGATTCATGCTATGCAGGGTCAGGACCTCACTACATGGATTTGTAGGTTCGGATGTGGCAGGGTACTCGGATGACAGGAGGTACACCACAAGATGTGTGGTGGGTTGTCTTCAAGATTGAGACTGAAGAGGGATACAAACCAGAAAATAGATTAGATGGAGTACAGGTACAAGTACAGTGCAGCTGTTTATCTCCAAGTGGGAGATTGTTAGGTTGTGGAGCTAAAAGCTTCACTGATGCAGACATGGAGGAGGTTGTAGGAGAGTTGCAGAGTGTCACAGAGACTGGCGTTTGGTCTAGCCAACCGACATCGGCAGGATAAGACAGGAGTGCAACCGACGTCGATCATGGATCGGCCAGCGTCGATGACCCCCAGGTGGATAGGGACCGACGTCGGTCGCCTGTGTGGTTCGGACTGCGCTTATTACGGGCAGTTAGCTAACGAACCAAGTGTTTGCATGATTAGATCTATTTTTAGACTGAGAGCTATGGATCTAATTATTGTAATTAGATGTCTAATCATTGTTTGGATGAGATCTATATAATAGACTCATGGTTGTATTGGAAAAGTGTTCTAGTTTGAGTTGAGAAAAGTTTGCTCCTTCTGTGTGTGAGGTGAGCAAGGGTGTTCCTCCTAGTTCCACAACAGTACCAAGGTGGGTGCTGGTTTTGGAGAGTCAGCAGGATTCTTCAGGTGTGTAGGATCTTGGTCACAGGTGCATGGCATATATAGGAGATCTACATGGTAAGTAAGATCGTTGATCTACAGGTGTATGTGTGTGCAAGGTCAAGGTTCACAGGTGTGAA
The DNA here is from genome assembly GCA_037957365.1 of Torreya grandis. Taxonomy (NCBI): domain Eukaryota; kingdom Viridiplantae; phylum Streptophyta; class Pinopsida; order Cupressales; family Taxaceae; genus Torreya; species Torreya grandis. The sequence goes on along the minus strand of JARHVA010000575.1, from coordinate 2,994,900 downwards.
AAACTGGGTTGATTTGCAGGTGTGCAAGATCAGATAAGATAGCAACACAACAGGGAGCAGAATCAGGCAGGATCTACTTGGAGTATAGGTGTGTACTCGGATAGAGCAAAGAGGAAGGCAAGGGAGTTCCTTCCATAAGTATGGTCTGTTGAATTGCAGGTTGTTGCAGGTTCATGGGAGATCTACTTGAAGTACGTTGAGTACTTGTGGAGTGCATGGAGCACTTGTGGTGTGCGTGGAGCACAAGAGGTGAACACCAACTCTGTATTTGAGTTGTGTGTTGGGACCTGAGAGAGAGAGCTTTGGGGGGAAGATTTACTATTCACTTGAGGTGTGGCAAACCTCTATAAGGTGGTGGAGAAGAAGTGGCATCTTCTTTATTGTATTCTTTTCTGTAAAGTGTTAATACAAGTTGTGTATTGTCTCTCATATCATGTGTTATTCTGAATTCTAGTTACTTAGTGAATCTAGTTTATTTCTGCATATTAAGTTGCTTGGTTTGGTAATCATAGTGTGCTCTTTTGGTGGAGCAAGATCCTGATTCCAATTGTGCTCTTTTGTGTCACCTGTCTACAATTTCAGCTTCACTTTTCCTTTGCCAACAATCTGACAAGGCTTACCATCCCCTACACAAATTTCTCCAAATTCTCCCTGGACATACTCATGAAAAAATTCCCTATGTGGGGATGCATGAAAAGAGGCACCAGAATCTAAAACCCAAGATTCTACTTTATCCAAAGAACATACCAGAGCATCCTGTGCAACGTAATCCGCAACATATGCTTCTTCTCCATGTCCTTCATGCTGATCTTCACCCGATCTGCAATCTCTCTTTAAGTGCCCTTGCTTTCCACATTTCCAGAAGGTTATTCTGCCATGCCTGGACTTGGATCTTCTGCCCATCTTCGACCTTGATCTCCCACGCTCTATCTTCTCTCTTGGCCTTCCTCTGCCTTCAACACTCAAAGCATCTCCTGATGATTCACCTGTGCTTTTCCTACGTATCTCTTCATTCAAGATCACACTCACAACATCATCCACTTTTAAGACTTTTGAAGGAGACACAGTATTAGAAACTGCCATTACCAAACCTTCCCAACTTTTAGGTAATGAACACAAGATTAAGAGAGCTCTAATTTCATCATCAAATACAATATTGACTAAACTTAACTGGTTTACCAAACCATGGAAATCACTAAGATGGCTATGAACAGATCCACCTTCCAACATTTGCAAATTAAATAAACGCTTCATAAGAAATACCTTATTAGAAGCTGAGGGTTTTTCATACAAATTTGCCAAAGATTCCATCAACTCCACCGTTGTCTTACACTGTGATAAGCTGGAAATCATAGATGATGCAAGAATCAATCTAATAGATCCCAGAGCCTTCTGATCAAGAACCTCCCATTCTTCATCCTTCATATCCGAGGGTTTGCTAGCAATCCCACCCAATGGTAAGTACAAATCTTTCTGATACAGATAGTCCTCAATCTGCATCCTCCATAATTGGTAGTTCTTGCCATTAAACTTTTCCATTCGTAGTTGACTGTCTTCTGCCATTGCTCAACTTCCACTCAAACAGAAACCCTGTGAGTACCCTGTAATCAAAACACACTACCCAGATCTAAACCAATCTGTTAGTATCCCAACCAAAAGCTCTGATACCACTTGTTAGGAGGTGGGAAATCCAAGAACAAACACACCTATTCTAATTCCACCTGTTAGGATCTTGCTCCTCAAAAAGAGCACAGTATGATTACCAAATATAAGAAATTGAATATGCGGAAATAACCAGAAACACAAGTAACTAGAATTCACCAATAGCACAGAATATGAGAGACAATACACAATCTTGTATTAACACTTTACAAAAAAGAATACAACAAAGAGCCGCCACACTCTTTCACCTTACAGAGGTTTGCCACACCTCAAGTGTATAGTAATTCTTCTCACACACACTCTCCTACACAAAAAATGGTCCCAACAACCAACTCACACACAGAATTGGTGTTCACCTCACCAACCAGTCAGTAATAACCCTGTCGGTACACCAAGCACCCTATAGCACTTCAAGTTGATCTCTCATGAACCTGCAACCTGTAATTCAAAGACCAAACTTACATGTAGATCCCCTATGAGCTTGCAACAACCTGCAACTCAATGATATTACAACAATAGAAGGAACTCTTCCTTTCTATCTCATACTTATACAATACATGCCAATGTGTCTATAAATAGATCCCTCACTTAAACAATAACTTAGACTCTTAATTTAGACAATTATCCTCGTAGCCCAAGACTCTGACTAGTCTTAACATGCAAACTCATCGTTCACTTAACTAACTGTCTGTGAAACGAGCAGTTCTGGAACACACAGGTGACCAATGCCGGTCCCTGCTAGTCTGGTTCTGTCGACGTCGGCCGACTTCCTGCCGTCACCAGTGGCCTTCTGCACTGGTCTCGACTGACGTCGGTCCTGCTACCGATGCCGGTGCTCCTGGATCTCAGCAACCTTCTGTTCCACTGTTTGCAAAGGGTTGAAGCTTTTAGCTCCACAACCTAACAATCTCCCACTTGGAAATAAATAGCTGCAACCTGTACCTGTACTCTATCTAGTTTGTTCCCTTGGCTATGTATCCCTCCTCAAGATCACTCTTGAAGACCAACCACCACAAATCTTATAGTGCAAAACCTGTCATCCAAATTACCTGCCACATCTGCATCTACAACCATGTATAAAAAGAACTTGACCCTGCATAGCATGTGCACCTGCTGCTGGTCCCACTAAACTGCCTTTCAGTATTACTATCTCAGATTGACTCCAAACTTGTGACAACTCCCACTACTTGGGAAAACTCAGGTTTAGTACATACCATGCACTCAACCTCATTATGTGAATCAAGACACCTGTTCTGTGACCTGTCTAACCATCGGCGTGCTAACCGGTCTCACACAATCATCCTGAAACAAAGTCAACAAGACCTCCATGTCTCTAGAACACACTCATGCCAAAGAATCTTGCTGCTCCCAGATTCTCCATGACACACACCTGAACTAGCTTTACCTTTAGTTCAACAATACCTGTATATGTAACCCTGCAACAAGCACATCATACAGAAAATAGGATAATGTAGCTAATATTATCCAACCTGGTAAAGAGAAACACAATGATCAAACCTCCATTGCCCTGCAGCTAATACAAGACCATATATTCTGATCTTCCATCTCACGTATCCATTTCCGCTCTTCTTCATCCTGAACATCCATTCGTCTCTCAGTGCTTACTTCCAGCTGGCAACTCTACCCAAAACACCCGTTTGGTTCTCCTCCAAGGAATCACATCCTCATCCATGCCAAGCTCCCACTAAAAGAGCACAATATGATTACCAAACCAAGCAACTTAATATGCGGAAATAAACCAGATTCACCAAGTAACTAGAATTCAGAATAACACATGATATGAGAGACAATACACAACTTGTATTAATACTTTACAGAAAAGAATACAATAAAGAAGATGCCACTTCTTCTCCACCACTTTACAGAGGTTTGCCACACCTCAAGTGAACAGTAATTCTTCTCCCCAAAGCTCTCCCTCTCAGGTCCCAACACACAACTCAAATACCGAGTTGGTGTTCACCTCCTGTGCTCCACGCACACCACAAGTGCTCCACGCACTCCACAAGTACTCAAGGTACTTCAAGTAGATCTCCCATGAACCTGTAATAACCTGCAATTCAACAGACCTTACTTATGGAAGGAACTCCCTTGCCTTCCTCTTTGCTCTATCCGAGTACACACCTGTACTCCAAGTAGATCTTGCCTGATTCTGCTCCCTGTTGTGTTGCTGTCCTATCTGATCTTACACACCTTCAAATCAACCTAGTTCTGCACACCTATGAACCTTGACCTTGCACACACATACGCCTACAGATCAATGATCTTACTTACCATGTAGATCTCCTATATAGGCCATGCACCTGTGACCAAGATCCTACACACCTGAAGAATCCTGCTGACTCTCCAAAACCAGCACCTACCTTGGTACTGCTGTGGAACTAGGAGGAACACCCTTGCTCACCTCACACACAGAAGGAGCAAACTTTGCTCAACTCAAACTAGAACACTTTTCCAATACAACCATGAGTCTATTATATAGATCTCATCCAAACAATGATCAGACATCTAATTACAATAATTAGATCCGCAGCTCTCAGTCTAAAAATAGCTCTAATCATGCAAACACTTGGTTCATTAGCTAACTGCCCGTAATAAGCTTGCAGTCAAACCACATAGGCGACTGACATCGGTCCCTATCTGCCTAGAGGTGATCGATGCCAGCCGATCCCTGACCGACGTTGGTTGCTTCTCTTCACCATCCTATCGACGTCGACTGATCAGACCGACACTGGTTGCTCTGACGCTCAGCAACCTTCAGTAACTCCTCCAATGGCCTTCTCTGTGTCTGCATCAGTGAATATTTTAGCTCCACAGCCTAACAATCTCCCACTTGGAGATAAACAGCTACACTATACCTGTACCTGTACTCCATCTAATCTATTTCCTGGTTTGTATCCCTCTTCAAGATCAATCCTGAAGACAACCCACCACACATCCCGTGGTGTACCTCCTATCATCCAAGTACCCTGCCACATCCGAACCTACAAGCACATGTAGTGAAGTCCTGACCCTGCATGTATACCTACTGTTGGTCCCTCTCAAATACCTGAGAACTCACTTCCCCGAATTGGGTCCTAACTCTCTGACAGCTCCCACTGCATGGGAATACTCAAGTCTATACCAGACCTCATGTGATTTCAGACACTATACCTGTCCAGCTCTTAGTGTGCTCCGGCTCTGCATCCTAAACCTCGCCAACACCTGATTCACATCAGCTCTCACTGGAGACAAAATCAACCTGTGATCTCCATGTCTCCCATGCCAAAGAATTTCACTACTCCAAACTCCTCATGACATGCCACTGAACTAATCTTACCCTTAGCTCAGCAAAACCCTGTATGTACAATCCTGCTAGCAAAACATACCATCCACATACAGCAACAGAATGACGTTGCAATCATCATCCACCTGGTAAGGCAAACCACAGTAGTTACCCTGACATTGACTAAATCCATGCTTCATCCTCCACCTGTCAAAACCTGTACCACTATCCTGCAGCTCCTCAAGACCATATACCTGGTCTTCTGTATCACGTATCCATTCACTCTATTCTTCAACTAAGGTATCCATTCGTCTCTGTGCTTTCTTCCACTGGCAACCCTACCAAAAACACTTGTTTGGTTCTCCTCCAAGGAATCACATCCTCATCCATGCCAAGCTCACACCTGTTTCCTAGATCCTTCCTGCTCTACAATCAGCAACGAGTATAAAGAAGAGGAACAACAAATTTGAGGGCCTACTTACACCTTCAGTCCTCCATATGGGTGTTTGAGACTCCTTGACAGCATGTTGTCCACCCAAAATCCGTTACAGTGACCGACCTCGGTCACTCCACAGTCTGAATCCGACCGACGTCGGTTCCATGCATCTGTCCCTGACTACCGACCCTGCAGATATTGGTGTCCCTGCTGCCGACGTCAGTCCTCCTGACTGACATCGGTCTTACTTACTACTGACGTCGGTCCTCCTGACCGACGTCGGTCTTACCCTACCCGACATCGCCGGCTTCGGTCTACACATGACCAACATCGGTGCCTATCTGTTCGATGCCGGTTCCTCCTGACTGACGCCGGTATCTGTGTTCACCTATGAGTGATGACTTTTTACCTGCGAGCTCCTTTGAATCAATCCCCATGTCAAAATTGCCCTGCTCGAAAGTATCCAGCACCATCCACTGGTCTCTATCCACCATCTCCTCCAAGTACACCAAGGCTTTCCAATTCTTAAGCCTGTCAAATATATCTGTCTTCCGCTTAAGAACATGCATCTCCTTCCTGCTCATGTGACCAAGCCTACAAAGCCACGTCTCTACAACAGAAGAAGAATCAGTAATATAAACAAGTAAATAAAGAGTACCTATTTTCTTACCACCGGCTAATTAAAGTGCATCCGCTGTGAGAGTTCTTGTGCATCTCTCATCACCCAATATTTCTAAAAAAATTAGCCATATCTCCAAACCTGAGACCTGCATGACCTTCATCAACACCTGTGTGTTGGTCGCCTGCAATTTCAGCTTCACTTCCCCTTTGCCAATTCTTTGGCAAGGCTCACCAGCTCCTCTACCTGGGGCTGCATGGAAAGAGGCAACCGAATCTTTTATCCAAGATTCAACTTTATCCAAGAAACCTCCTAGAGCATCCTATGCCACAACACCTTCTACATCTGCTTCATCAGTTTCTTCATGCTGATCTGCTACCAACCAACAATATTCTTTTACCTGATCTGTCTTTCCATAGAACCTTAAGAGACCATCTGTGCTTTTCAACTCTTCCATTCTTAGCTTACTTTCATCTGCCATTGCTCTACTCCCACTCAATCAGAAACCCCTGAGAGTGACCTGTAATCAAAACACACTACCCAGATCTAAACCAATCTGTTAGTATCCCAACCTGAAGCTCTGATACCACTTGTCAGTGGTATCAAGCTATGAGCCAACAACCTTGCTCTGATACCACTTGTCAGGATCTTGCTCCACCAAAAGAGCACAATATGATTACCAAACCAAGCAACTTAATATACGGAAATAAACCAGATTCACCAAGTAACTAGAATTCAGAATAACACATGATATGAGAGACAATACACAACTTGTATTAATACTTTACAGAAAAGAATACAATAAAGAAGATGCCACTTCTTCTCCACCACCTTACAGAGGTTTTCCACACCTCAAGTGAACAGTAATTCTTCTCCCCAAAGCTCTCCCTCTCAGGTCCCAACACACAACTCAAATATCGAGTTGGTGTTCACCTCCTGTGCTCCACACACACCACAAGTGCTCCACACACTCCACAAGTACTCAAGGTACTTCAAGTAGATCTCCCATGAGCCTACAACAACCTGCAATTCAACAGACCTTACTTATGGAAGGAACTCCCTTGCCTTCCTCTTTGCTCTATCTGAGTACACACCTGTACTCCAAGTAGATCCTGCCTAATTCTGCTCCCTGTTGTGTTGCTGTCCTATTTGATCTTGCACACCTACAAATCAACCTGGTTCTGTACACCTGTGAACCTTGACCTTGCACACACACACCTGTAGATTAATGATCTTACTTACCATGTAGATCTCCTATATAGGCCATGCACCTATGACCAAGATCCTACACACTTGAAGAATCCTGCTGACTCTCCAAAACCAGCACCTACCTTGGTACAGCTATGGAACTAGGAGGAACACCCTTGCTCACCTCACACACAGAAGGAGCAAACTTTGCTCAACTCAAACTAGAACACTTTTCCAATACAACCATGAGTCTATTATATAGATCTCATCCAAATAATGATCAGACATCTAATTACAATAATTAGATCCATATCTCTCAGTCTAAAAATAGCTCTAATCATGCAAACACTTGGTTCGTTAGCTAACTGCCCGTAATAAGCTCGCAGTCAAACCACACAAGCGACCGACGTCGGTCCCTGTCTGCCTGGAGGTGACCGACGCCGGCCGATCTCTGACTGACATCGGTTACTTCTCTTCACCATCCTGCCAACGTCGGCTGATCAGACCGACGCCGGTTGCTCTGACGCTCAGCAACCTTCAGCAACCCCTCCAATGGCCTTCTTCGTGTCTGCATCAGTGAAGCTTTTAGCTCCACAACCTAACAACCCAATGTGGTCATCTCCAAAGTGTTTGACATAGATTAATTAAATTTGGCAATGTTAAGGTTTGATTTTTGCAATCAAACCTTAACATTGCCAAATTTAATTAATCTATGCCAAACACTTTGGAGATGACCACATTGGGTGACTTTGATGACAAGACTAGGTGTTTTGGCTCCACCTCTAGCTAGACCACCCTAAGGTATTATGAAAGCTACTAAGAACAAAATAAAGCTTACCACTATGAAACCAACCATGAACAAAAAAATATCCTTTAGATGGTTATCAACAAAGTTAAGAGAATGATAATTTTTTTTTGAAATGATACTAACCAATGATGTCTAATTTTGTCTAACATCTTTGGTGACCTACTAAGATTGCATGTGTGTTATGCATTTAGACTAGTGGCCTTGATATTCCATTAGGCTATGGGATCATAAATATTTCTTAAAATTAAGACATTAAACTTTAAACTAGATAACATACTTAGAAACAAATTAAAACTTAGAAAAATCTCAAAAAACACACCACTCACACACATATGTCATAAGACACTTAGAAGAAGGATAATAATAAAAAGAGACAAGCAAATCTGCATTCAATCACTTAGGGAAGATAGATACCTATTCTAATATGTACAAGTCTGAAAAATAACCTTAGTAACATGGTTTCAAATGCATCGCATTCATTGGGATATTCATCTCTTCTCCATTCAACTTTACAAGCTGAAAAGCATTATGTTGTTTACAACTAGTAATAACATAGGACCCACTCCACAATGTATCAAACTTGGTATGCCTACCAGGTTTAGCACTATCCTCATCCCACCTTAACACAAGGTTTCTTTCTTGATATGTTATTGAAATAAATCCTCTATCAGATTTCTTGTTGACTTTTGACTTATTCCACTTCATGGTACACATGGCATGGTCTCTTATCTCCTCTAATACCATCAACTCTATCAACCTTATTTCCATGGGATCACTCTCCATCATTTCAAGTTCATGTGATAACTCTAGGGTTGGTAATTCAAGGAATACAGGTAACTTGGTCTCTCTCCCATTAACAATCATGTATAGTGAGTTACCAAAAACTCTCTTGAGGGTAATCTTATTATCCCATAAATATGTATTCAACTTAGTATGTTAATCTCTTTGAGTTTCTTCCACTATCCTCTTAATGATTCTAATCAAATTCTTGTTTGTGGACTATGATAGTCCATTTCCTTGAGGATTATAGTTGGAAGAAGTGCTTAAATATATTCCATGTTTAAGATCCCATTCACTTGTCCTTGTACCACTAAACACCATTACATTATCATAAATTATTATATAAGGGACTCAAAATCTGGTTACTAGACCTTCATAGAAGTCAAGGACTAAAGTTTCATTATCCTTCTTGATGAATATTGCCTCAACCCATTTTGTGAAGTAGTCAATGGCTGTAATCACCCATTTATGGATAAAATTTAAAGGGGGATTTATCATAATAATGAAATCAATCCCCCATTCAATGAATGGTTGTTCCACTTGAATAGGATTGGGAGGGATGGATGTAAGCTTTTGTTTTTCCTATTAAAAATGTACACTTTTAACAACTCCTTACCCATGCATAATATTCCTTGAACAATCTAGGCCAATAATACCCATCTCTCATTGTTTTTTCTACTATTATTTTGGGTGCAAAGTGAACCCATGGAGGCCCATCATGAAATTATTCTAAATCTTATCAATCTGATCAGAAAGAAAAATCCATCCTAAAGAAAAATTCATCCATAAGAGCATAAGGGATGGACTGAAATCTAAAGAACCTTCCTTTTGGTTTATCCAAACTTGGAGGACACCCAACTATTTGAATAAATCTTAACATATCTTGTGTCTAACTTGGAGGGGATGAAGGTTTCGTTGTCCAAGGATCATCTTGAAATGATACAATAACTTATTTATCCTCTTCGAGGTTTAATGAAAAATTATCACATAGTCTCTTCCTCTTACCAACTTGGTATCTTTAATCTCCACATCATATTCCATGACCTCAGTTATCCAACCAACCCATTTTTCATTCAAACACTTGTTCAAAAGGAAGTATCTTATGCTTGGATTTGACACAATGACATGGATTTTATTGTTGAACACCATATGACTAAACTTATTAAGGCTCCTTATAATTTCCAAAAATTGCTTCTCTATAAAGGTGCATCTCTCTTCATAATATTATAGCCCTTGGATAAATAAGGAAATATATTTCTCAATACCTTCATCATTATTTTGAATCAACATGGTTCAGATGGTGTCAATGTTAGAGAAATCATACAAGAAGAAATATCTTGAAAAATCAAGATTCATCAATGTAGGTGCTTAGGCTATAAATTTTTTAGTAGAATAAAAACATTTTTTATTTTCTTGGAACAATTAAAGGGTTGATGATTATTCAACATGGTTGTTACAGGCTTCACAAGGTTATCAAAACTAGGTATGAATGTTCTAACAAAATCAATATTTCCAAGAAAGTTTTGTAAATATTTTGTGTTTGGGCAAAGATAAATCCAATATGTCACTCACCCTTTCAGGATCTATGACAAGCCATTCCTTAGAGACAATGTCACCTAAGATCTTACCTTCATGAACTAAAAAAACACATTTATTAGGATTTAGAGAGATCCCATACCACCTACACCTTTCAAAAATCAATCTAAGATGACCTAAATGGTCACTAGTATTCTTTGAAAAAACCATTATATCATCAAGATAGATTAGCACCATTTCATTAATCAACCATTGAAAAACCTTATCCATGGATCTTTGTAATGTATCTCTGACATTAGATATCCCAAATGACATCCTTTTAAATTCATATATTCCCCATTTAGTAGTAAAGGTTGTTTTGTATTGATCTTCCTCCTTCACCAAGACTTGATTATAATTAGATTAGCCATCCAAGAGATAGAATTATTGAAAACCTGTAACCATTTGGAGAATTTTCTTTATGGAGGGTAAGCGATAATGATACTTCAATGACACCCTATCCATATCTCTAAAATCTACACTTAATCTAATCTCTCCATTCATTTTTCTCATGTGGAATAGATTAACAACCCATGAAGAATGCTTAATAGGGAAAATGATGCTTGAATATATTAATTTAATTAACTCTTTCATCATTAATATCTAAACCCTTGGATTTATAGGTCTTTGTATTTTCCTTACAACCTTGGCATTTGGATCAAGTTCTATGGTATGTTGGGCTAGTCTAGGATCAAAGCCCTTAAGGTCATTGTATTTCCAAGTAAAGATATCAAAAAATTATTTACATAACTCCATAAATGCAATCTTCTTAGTTATAGTGCATACCTTTATAAGCTTAAGAAGCTTGTCCTTGAATATGTTAACCCTTTCATGATTCTCTTCTTTGGTATACATACCCACCTTCTCCGTCATTTGACAATTCTCATTGAAGATGCTCTAAAGGGTTACTAAACCCTTTGGGAAGCTTTTTAGATCTTAGTTGCATAATTTATTCTCCATATTGTTGTTATAAGTTACATTGGTTTTTTGAATAAAAACTTGACATCATTATCTAGAATTGATGGTCTTATTTCCACCTTGATATGTGGCTATTTTTTTGAGTTCTTCACATCATTAGGAATGTCAAATTGAGATCCTATTATAAATATCCTATCAACATGATGATTCTCTTCTCTTGGGATTGATTGTATGTTGAAGGTCTCAAAGTCTTCAATAAAGTCCCACACCCTATGTTTATGATACTTCAATAATGGATTCTTAACAACATTTTTACCTTTCACTTGATGAAATACTAAATCACTATCTCCAAAAAATTGTAATTACTTCACTCCCTTATTTCTTACCCATTGAAGTCCATAAATAAGTGCTTCATATTAAGTTACATTACAAGTAAAATTGAAATAAAATCTAATAATAGAATAATACCTTTATTTGGAGGGAGAAACTAGCATCACACCTATGTCTACTCCATTCTTACTCCTTGATCCATCAAATAATAACTTCCATACGCCATCACTATCCTCATTTGACTTAGAAAGAGATGCTATAACAATACTTTCTTCATGCAAATAGTAAATTTCTAGACCAGCTTCTTCAATACCTTTATAAGGATCATATTCATGATGTTCTAACTACCAGTCATCAAATAAAATATTTGATATTCCTTCAAGAGGTAAAACTTGTTATTTATCATTAATATGATATCCCTCAACAATTATAGTGAAATTCATATTTGAAATATTTGGCTTGTATAGTTCAAGATGGAACCTAGACATAGGTTCAGATCTGATTATAACTTTAGTGACATATCTAGTTATAAAATTCATATATGACCAATCAAATGAAAAGTACCCCTAATATTGGTGTTGAAGTCTCTTGACAAGCATAGATAAAAGTAGGGTGAAAAATTCACTACAGCAACATCTTGGGTAAAAGAAAAGTTGGGATATTATGGAGATTAAGACTCACACCTTTGATCACACCCATAATATTGGTAGTTGTATCACCAATTATAATACACCCTTGGTATTAGGCTCATAGTTTAGTCCTAACTTATCACCTAGTTGTTTGGGCATCAATGATTTGCTTACCCCACTATATATCATGAAATTGTGAAGCAATCTCCAATGATCACAAAAAGGTTAAAAATAAGTGGTTTACCATTTTTACTTGGCTACCCATTAGTAGGTGTAGGTGTATTTTTTAATACTATTTTTTTCCCTCAATTATTTTTTGAAAGGATAAGTTTAGACAACTCCTCTTGAATAATATCCCTTTGTCCAGGGATAGATAGTGTGTCCCTCATAGTAATGCTCACATGAAGCTTCTTCATTTGGTCCATAATGTTGATTCAAGAACCAATAACCCTTGGTTGTCTTTTAGGATTTCTCATACTAATTTTATCTTGCATAGTTTGAGGCATGAAATCACTCTTTACATTTTGATTTTTATGAGTTTCTTGGGACTTAAGGAGTGTATTAGTTTCTTTTGTTCCTTGAGACATAAAATGATTAGTGACTATATTATTACTTACCTCTTGATCATATTCAAATAATATCCTATTGGACCTTATATTAGCTACTATGGAAGTATCAACCACCTTACTTGTGATTCCCAATTGATTTACTGCACACCAATCTCCCTCTTCCTAATTTACCAATGTATCATTAATCAAAATTGCTCTCCATTAGTCCTTTCTTGACTAGGAAATTTAGATTATGTTATAGAGGGCATTATTCTATTTTGTGCCATAAAATCTTAGTTGAAAACCTCATCTTAATTGGTAAGATAGTTATGAGGCTGATCCTTTTGATAAGACTAATCATGCTCTTGCATAAGGTTGTTTGGACAGGTACTAGAGATCTAGAGGTAGAGGTAGTATTTGGATTATGACTATTATATGGTCTAACATTACTAATCTTCCCTTGTCCTTGAAATTTGGCTTGAAAAAGTGATATATTTGGTTGATAGGAATGATATGTAGCTTGATAAGGTCTATGAGGCTAAGGTAGATTCCTCTCAATGGATAGTAACTTATTTAATTGGGATTTTAATAGGATCCTCAACTCTTGAATTTCATTTTATTGATTATGGGTAGCTTGCTCATGAGAATTTAGTGTGGGAATGGGAATAAGAGTTGGTCTAGGGGACTATATATTAGGAAATAATTATATGGGTGGTCTTCGGGAGATCTTTCCAACTTATATAAAATTATTCTCAGCCTTTCTGGTAACGTCATAGTAATGTTTCTTCTCCCATTGATTGTATCATGATAATTATGTCATTGATTAAGGGTTTAAGATAATAGAGGAAGGCATAATTTACAGTGGGTCTCACAAGATTTGTAATCCTATCTCATGTTTTTTGAAATATAGAATTGAAATCTTGCATAAGTTCTTATAGGTCTCTCTCAATACTAGTTAATTGCTCAACCAAAGACAAGTGATCACTCTTGTCCTCAGAACTCTTACTTATTTTCTCTCCTATTTAGTCCCATAAATAAATAGAATTAGGAGCTGATTTCCTATACCAATATAGAGCCTTTCCCTTAAATGAAATTGTTAACAATCTAATTTCCACATTATCTTGAGTAATATTATGAATATTTCAAAAATCGATCATATCTCTAATGTGCTCAATGAGGGAAATGGCTTTTTATCTACCAAAGTATGGGAAACTTTTAAGAGATTCCATAGGGATTTCATCATATATTTCAAAGTTTAGAGGGGATCCACACTAAAAGCAACAAAGGGTAGGTTTCTAGCCATCTTTCTAGCCTTAGGAGAACTTGGAGTATAGGGAAAATGGAGCTTCTTTATAGGAGTTTTAGTACCTCTTACTTATTTTCTCTCCTATTTGGTCCCATAAATCAATATAATTAGGATCCGATTTCCTATACCAATCTAGAGCCTTTCCCTTAAATGAAATTGTTAACAATCTAATTGCCACATTATCTTGAGTAATATTATGAATATTGCAAAAATCTGCCATATCTCTAATGTGCTCAATGAGGGAAATGGTTTTTTATCTACTAAAGTATGGGAAAATTTTAAGATATACCATAGGTATTTCATCATATATTGAAAATTTTAGAGGGGATCCACCACTGAAAGCAACAAAGGGCAGCTTTCTAGCCATCTTTCTAGCTTTAGGAGAACTTGAAGTATAGGGAAAATGGAGCTTCTTTATAGGAGTTTTAGTATAAGGACCAAAATGAAGGAATATATTTTTGTTGACTGAAAATGGATGTAACTCAAAAAAATCAAAAGGAATACCTTTGGACCTTGATCTTGTAGTCACATTTGGCATGAAAATTAATTACTAATATGCAACGAAGAGCTCAAAACTTGTTGGAGTCATCAGATGTTGCATGAAGGAGGCTATTATAACTAAAAATTTATCAAGACCAGGATCAATCTTGAACAACCTTGTTGAAATTGGGCCCTATCAAGCATGCTAGAATTGTTATTAATCTAAATTTCACCCATAATAAGGTTGTTTAGGCCTTCTTATTTAGATGATAGCATGAAATCACTTCTAGGTTGTGGGTAGCCTAATTGATGAAGTGAATATATAGATTGGGATATCTCCCTTTATGATTCACCCAAAAATACTTACTAACCTACTTAGATTGTAAGGAAAATGGGTAAAATAATACTAAAACTAGAAAGAAAACATGGAAGTGATGCATCAAAAGTAGTATCCTATACTTGAGTATGATTACACTATGAAAAGACAAGATTACAACCTGATTTTTAGAAATCTAAAATAGTTCTTCCCATACAAGTGTTTCTATATGAAGGTCCTAGCTAATACAACAACCAAGATGAATGATTAAGATGTCTTAAAAAGGACACTAATGACACTTCTACACTTGAACTCAACAAAACCATTTGATATACAACATATGACTTGTGGAAATATGATTAAATCATATATTTGGATGAATGAAAATGACAAATGTAAGGAAGTAAAACAACTATCACTAACACCCATCAACAATCCATCTTAAAATCACTAGTTACAAGATGAAGAAAGTATAACTTGGCTTGAATTTATTTTAAAGGAAATAAAAAGTATAAAATTTTTAAGGGATTCACCATGTACACATTGAGGATATTTATAAGATGAGTGTGATGTTGGATATTGATTGAGAGTCTTGAAGTAAGGAAAAATCTAAAAAAACAACCAAAACCTTCCTTTAGCCTCTCATATAGGTCTACAACTCATTCAAAGTGAAGGTTTTATTATTCTATTTCTGGCATGTGTCAAATGAGTGATGGTATATATAGTGATAGCACTAGTAGGGTATTTCACGATCTCATACAAATCTAGTTGCACCAACGAGCTCTAAAATGATATGAAATAATTCAAAATTGAGTTTCTAGGATTTTGATAGAGTTTAAGACATATTATTTTGTTAAGGATGATTCATAAATCTTAGGTCATAAACATCCTATCTCTTACTATTAATTATAAGGACATAGGGTTCCCTTCCTTCCCCTAAGAGAATTACCCCTGATCTTGTCTCTTCTCTATGAACAAACCTCAAATCATTTACCCTTCTAAGTTTTCCAAGCAAACCTATAAAACCTAATGGTGAAATGGAATAAGTTTATTCTCTTTTTAGATCTATAACTATTTCATTTGTATGGATTTGGGTCTAAGGGAATTGGGAACAGCATTGGAGAGGCTTAGAAGGTTATCCTCAATAGAAAACCTTTGTAAAAATACCTCCATAAGCCTTTTCTCCTCAAGAAATTACTTGTCTTACCTTATTAACTTGTTAGAGTTAATGAACCAGGTGATAATGTAACCTTCCTTCACCTATATGGAGGTGGATAAATGTGATAAAGCATTTCCCACCTTTTCTTCCCTTTAACTTCCTTATTATGCCTTATTTGAACATCATAAATGATTAATAGGAAGTTACAAAAGAGTTCCAACATTGGAAAAGTAGTCTTAAGACAACTTGGATAATATTTAGGACAAAGTACATGTATCATGACATTCCATAATTGTTAAACAACGTGGAATAATCCTATACAATGATATTTAGACCCTCATATTTGATTTATCATAGTAAATCTTATTATAACATTAGAGTATGTCATATAACTTAAGCAAATGAATACCTTAAACTTTCCAAAAGTACTTTAACTTATCCAAAATTCTTGGAAGTGAAATTTTGTTGACTCACTAGACTACTCCTTGGTCTATTTTCTCATCTTAGAACACATGTAATATGTGGAAAGTAAGTACAACAATGAACTAGCTTGTAACTTAGAAAGTATAGCTCTTGGGATTCTCTTTCAGTAATTTAGACTAATGTATATGTTGTCCCTATGATTAATATCAAAATAGGATAAAATATGGAAGCTTTTCTCACTTGAGTTCTTGATTGAATGATTTTGATAGGTTTAATTAGTATATGCTAGGTTTTTTAGGCTAGTAATAAATAAGGGTTGATATTTTATTTATATCAATCTATTTTGGAGAAGTATCTCACATAAAATTAGTTACATAAACCATTAGGATACATTTAATTTTCAAATTAAATTACTTTGGGGTACCAGACACTTATGTCAGATTAGGACAACTACGTTGACATAGGTCTCTATCTAGGATGATAGTATCCAAAGAATAGGAAAGTAGTTTCAAACTTAGAACTTGTAGAGGTGGAAGATATGTATGTTTTCAACATTATGGAAAATAAAGAAGTTCTGGGTCATCAACATAATATTGGTTAGACCAAGAAAATGCCAATTAGTAAAAGATAGAGTAGATACAAGACTTTTAAAGGTGGTAAAGGCTTAGAACTGAGAGGAACAACCAAGTTATGATTTGTCAAGTTTACAAGATTGAGGTGTTATATAATCCATAAATATCATCTACAAAAATATCAACCCTCACTAATTCCTCATTTTTATATCACTTACAAAATCATAAGGAAATATACCAAGAAACACTAAATCAATGAGTCAATTGAGAAACCCTCCCTTATTTTTTCTCATTTCCATATCAATCATAGAAGTAGTATTTACATAGGTATGCAGAATTCAAATATAAACCCATGAGCCATATTATCTAAGTTATAAGTTAGGTCACTTCATGTCTTTATTCATCACACATTACATCCTTGTGTACACACAAGCTAAAATGTAGTGGAGAAATACCTAAGTCTGAGGCCCTATTCAGATTATGGGATATGTAGGAAATGCCCATTGAAAAAGTGGTATTTGGGGTTAACTCAATATTTTGATCTCACTAACCCATTTTTCCCATATTTACTCCAAGGGTGAAGAGATATGGTTTGATTATTTGATAAAGAGAAACAATCTATGTGCATGATCTGAAAACATCAGAATAAAGGTGATAGAAAACATAAAAGGCTCTAGTTGGTCACATATATATCAAGTCAATATTTTATATAGGACATCTATGTCAGTGTTAGACACCTATGTTTATGCAACAATACAAATATAACATAAGTGTCTAATGCCACAAAAAAAAAATTCTAACATCTGATGTTATGTGAGGATCATCTTATAGTACACTTCATTATTCTTCCTATCCATACCTACATGTACATATTAAACCAACTAAGTAGCATTTATTTCCAATTTATTGAAATATATATTAATAATTATACTTTACTATTTTTAACATTATCATTTATATTAAATTATTATATTGCTTATTCTAAGATTTATATTTATTGGCATTCAATTATTAGGTTAGTTTACCAATTTTGTATTAAAGATAATTTAATCCTTTTTAACCCTAGATATCCATGTTTATCTAAATTTAGGTTTAAACATTTAATGACCCTGACATTTGGTCTCAAAACCCTAGTGGACTTAGGGTTTCATACTTTTTCTCTGATTTATGATTTCTAAACTAAAAAAATTTAAAATTGTATTTTCATTTATTTTAAAAAAATTAATCATGGATGCATATATAATTTATTTCTTTTATCGATAATTCATTTTATTTTTTATCTCCCATACATTTCCAAACCAATCAATACTTCTTGTAATGATATGGAATCTATGAAAAAAGTTATTATTACACCCAATCATGTTGACCAATCAACAAATACATGTACTAAGATATCAATTTTGGAACTTATGAAATAAATAATTAATTATAAAGATATATTCTATGAGACATTGTGTAAAACCCTAGTACCAAATGACATAACATTGGATTCTTTTATAGATATCATGCAATATCTAATCTAAAATGGAAATATTCTTACATTTGATTGAAAATATTCTTAACTTTATCTACAAAAGATTTCCTTCACAGGATATCATTAATCATGACTTACCTTTATTAATGGACATTAATCTTCACAATAAAATAAACCAAAAGGATCACATGCAACACATCTTAGTGGCATATAATATTAAAAAAAATCCAATTATGCTATTGATAAATTTTCAAATTTTGATTTGTGACATAAGTGATCCCCAAACAAGGGTATCCTCTTGAGAACTTCAAAAATGAAAACCTTTACAAGTAATGTAGATCCACCATATGTGCAATTTGTGTTGAACTCTATCAAAAATACCAATCATAATATTTCCATTTAAAATAAGGGTTTACGTTATCCACATACCAATGAAATCCATTTTTTGTATCTGTTCACATATATTTTCATTTTAAATCAATGAAAAAGTCACAATGAAAGCCAAAACATTTGTCAATACAATATCATATAAACCTAATCAATTCATCTAATTCAATACACCTAAAATAAATTTGACATGACTACCTAAGGATATAGTATCTTTAATTCAAAATATTATGGAGTGTCATCTCATATCTCTCCCTCCCCTATAGAGCATGAGACCAACTGTGACAAAAATAAGATCCTTCATATGGATATCAAAAAATTTAAGAGCATGATGGGAAAAGTTTGAAAAGATACTAACCAATGGTGGCCATTAGGAATAACACAATGCTTACCACTATGAGACCAACCGTGACCAAAATAAGATCCTTCAGATGGATATCAAAAAAGTTAAGATCATGATGGTAAAAGTTTGAAATGATACTAACTAATTGTGGCCAATATTGGCTAACAAGTATAATGGAGATAGACTATCTCTATAGCAAGCTAATTAGGTGCTAAAATTAGATATAATAAATGTTTAATTCATTAAACTGAGATACAATAAAAATATTAATTACAAATATGATAGATAGGTAAATGAAAATGAATTAATGTATTTAGTTGGTTTTGATTCTAATATAATTATAGATCTGAAACATTTAGGAAACAAACTGGAAGAGGGTTTTGGAACAATCACCAAATTCTAGATTGACTACCTCTAGGGCTAAAAAACTAGTATCAGCCTTAGATGATTGAATCAATGCTACTATGTAAACCTAACATTATTCTCATATATAAAATACCTATTAAAAAAGGATACGACCATCTAATTTCCTTTGGGTTTGTTTATGGCTTTGATCTAGTGCATTTAGATCTGGGTCATGGCCTATCGCTCTTCATGAAATTTTAAAACCTTAGTTCTTCATCTTTATAGTGAAATTGGGGGAATTTGGGTTAGTGGACATACAATTTTGAGTTGTTCCCAAATACCCCTTTATCATTGATTAGTACCTACATAGCCAATACTCTGAAGAGGGCCTTAGACTAATGTATCTCTCCCTTATGTTTTGGCTTATGTCTGAACCATGTAATATGTGGAAAGTAAGTACAACAATGAACTAGCTTGTAACTTAGCAAGTATAGCTCTTGGGATTATATTTCAGTAATTTATACCTATGTATGTGTTTTCCCTATTATTGATATCAAAATAGGATAAAATAGGGAAGCTTTTCTCACTTGTGTTCTTGATTGAATGATTTTGATAGGTTTACATAGTATATGCTAGGTTTTTTAGGTTAGTATTAAATGAGGGTTGATATTTCATTTATATCAATCTATTTTGGAGAAGTATATCACATAAAATTAGTTACATAAACCATTAGGATATATTTAATTTTCAAATTAAATGACTTTGGGGTACCAGACACTTATGTCAGATTAGGACAACTACGTTGACATAGGTCTCTGTCTAGGATGATAGTATCCAAAGAATAGGAAATTAGGTTCAAAATTAGAACTTGTAGAGGTGGAAGATACGTAGGTTTTAAGTATTATGGAAAAGATATAAGTTCTGGGTCATCAACATAATACTAGTTAGACAAATAAAATGCCAATTAGTAAAAGATAGAGTAGATACAAGACTTTTAAAGGTGGTAAAGGTTTAGAATTGAGAGGAACAACCAAGTTATGATTTTGTGAAGTTTACAAGATTGAGGTGTTATATAATCCATAAATATCATCTACAAAAATATCAACCCTCACTAATTCCTCATTTGTATATCACTTACAAAATCATAAGGAAATATACCAAGAAACACTAAATCAAAGAGTCAATTGAGAAACCCTTCCTTAATTTTTATCATTTACATATCAATCATAGAAGTAGTATTTACATAGGTCTAAAGAATTCAAATATAAACCCATGAGCCATATAAAACCACGAGCCATATTATCACACATTACATCCTTGTGCACACACAAGCTAAAATGTAGTGGAGAAATACCTAAGTTTGAGGCCCTATGCAGATTATGGGATATGTAGGAAGTGCCCATTGAAAAAGTGGTATTTGGGGTTAACTCAATATTATGATCTCACTAACCCATTTTTACCATAGTTACTCCAAGGGTGAAGAGATATGGTTTGATCATTTGATAAAGAGAAACAATCTATGTGCATGATCTGAAAACATCAGAATAAAGGTGATAGAAAACATAAAAAGCTCTAGTTGGTCACATCTATATCCAGTCAATATTTTATATAATAGACATCTATGTCAGTGTTAGACACCTATGTTTATGCAATAATACAAATATAACATAAGTGTCTAATGCCACAAAAAGAATATTTCTAACATCTAATGTTATGTGAGGATCATCTCATATTACACTTCAATATTCTTCCTATCTATACCTACATGTACATATTAAACCTATCATTTATTTCCAATTTATTGAAATATCTATCAATAATTATACTTTACTATTTTTAAAAATATCATTTATATTAAATTATTAGATTATTTATTGTAAGCTTTATATTAATTGGTATTCAGTTATTAGGTTAGTTTACCAATTTTGTATTCAAGATAATTTAATCCTTTTTAACCCTAGATATCCATTTTTATCTAAATTTAGGTTTAAACATTTGATGAACCTGAAATTTGGCTTCAAAACCCTAGTGGACTTAGGGTTTCCTACTTTTTCTCTGATTTATGATTTCTAAACTAAAAAAATTTTAAAATCATATTTTCGTTTACTTTTAAAAAATTAATCATGGATGCAAATATAATTTATTTCCTTTATCAATAATTCATCTTATTTTTTATCCGCCATACATTTCCAAACTAATCAATACTTCTTGTAATGATATGGAATCTATGAAAAAAGTTATTATTACACCCAATCAAGCAATACATGAACTAAGATATCAATTGTGGACCTTATAAAATAAATAATTAATTATAAAGATATATTCTATGAGACATTGTTTAAAACCCTAGTACCAAATGACATAACATTAGATTATTTTATAGATATTATGCATTATCTAATTTAAATGGAAATATTCTTACATTTGATTGAAAATATTATTAACTTTATGTACAAAACATTTCCCTCAAAGGATATCATTAATCACGGCTTACCTTTATTAATGGACATTAATCTTCATAATAAAATAAACCAAAAGGATTACATGCAAATATAATATCAAAAAAAAATCCAATTATGTTATTGATAAAATTTCAAATTTTGATTTGTGAAATAAGTGATCCTCAAATAAGGGTATCCTCTTGAGAAATTCACATATGAAAACCTTTAAAAGTAATGTAGATCCACCATATGTTCAATTTTTGTTGAACTCTATCAAAAATACCAATCATAATATTTCCCTTTAAAATAAGGCTTTACCTTACCCACATACCAATGAAATCCATTTTTTGTATATGTTCACATACATTTTCATTTTAAATCAATGAAAAAGTCACAATGAAATCCAAAACATTTGTCAATAAAATATCATATAAAAATAATCAATTCATCTAATTCAATACACCTAAAATAAATTTGACATGACTACCTAAGGATATAATATCATTAATTCAAAATATTATGGAGTGTCATCTCATATCTCTCCCTCCCCTATAGAGCATGAGACCAACTGCGACAAAAATAATATCCTTCAGATGGATATCAACAAAGTTAAGAGCATGATGGGAAAAGTTTGAAATGAGACTAACCAATGGTGGCCACTAGGAATAACACAATGCTTACCACTATGAGACCAACCGTGACCAAAATAAGATCCTTCAGATCGATATCAACAAACTTAAGAGCATGATGGGAAAAGTTTGAAATGATACTAACCAATGGTGGTCAATTTTGGCTAACAGGTATAATGGAGATAGACTATCTCTATAGCAGGCTAATTAGGTGCTAAAATAAGATATAACAAATGTTTAATTCATTAAACTAAGATACGCTAAAAATAGTAATTACAAATATGATAGATAGGGAAATGAAAATGAATTAATTTATTTAGTTGGTTTTGATTCTAATATAATTATAGATTTGAAACATTTAGGAAACAAACTGGAAGATAATTTAATCCTTTTTAACCCTAGATATCCATGTTTATCTAAATTTAGGTTTAAACATTTGATGAACCTGAAATTTGGTCTCAAAACCCTAGTGGACTTAGGGTTTCCTACTTCTTCTTTGATTTATGATTTCTAAACTAAAAAAAATTTAAAATCATATTTTCATTTATTTTAATGAAATTAATCATGGATGCATATATAATTTATTTATTTTATCAATAATTCATCTTATTTTTTATCCCCCATACATTTTCAAACCAATCAATACTTCTTCTAATGATATGGAATTTATGAAAAAAATTATTATTACACCCAATCATGTTGACCAATGAAGCAATACATGTACTAAGATATCAATTTTGGACATTATGAAATAAATAATTAATTATAAAGATATATTCTATGAGACATTGTGTAAAACCCTAGTACCAAATGACATAACATTGGATTCTTTTATAGATATTATGCAATATCTAATCTAAAATGCAAATATTCGTACATTTGATTGAATAACTTTATATACAAAACATTTCCCTCAAAGGATATCATTAAACCATGACTTATCTTTATTAATGGAAATTAATCTTCACAATAAAATAAACCAAAAGGATCACATGCAACACATCTTAGTGGCATATAATATCAAAAATAAAAATCCAATTATGTTATTGATAAAATTTCAAATTTTGATTCGTGACATAAGCGATCCCAAAACAATGGTATCCTGTTGATAACTTCACATATGAAAACCTTTACAAGTAATGTAGATCCACAATATGTGCAATTTTTGTTGAACTCTATCAAAAATACTAATTGTAATGTTTCCCTTTAAAATAAGGGTTTACCTTACCCACATACCAATGAAATACATTTTTTTTATTTGTTCACATACGTTTTCATTTTAGATCAATGAAAAAGTCACAATGAAATCCAAAAAATTTGTCAATACAATATCATATAAACCTAATCAATTCATCTAATTCAATACACCTAAAATAAATTTGACATGACTACTTAAGGATATAGTATCTCTAATTCAAAATATTATGGAGTGTCATCTCATATCTCTCCCTCCCCTATAGAGAATGAGACCAACCGTGACCAAAAAAAGATCCTTCAGATGGATATCAAAAAAGTTAAGATCATGATGGGAAAAGTTTGAAACGATACTAACCAATGGTGGCCACTAGTAATAACACAATGCTTACCACTATGAGACCAACCGTGACCAAAATAAGATCCTTCAGATGGATATCAACAAAGTTAAGAGCATGATGGGAAAAGTTTAAAATGATACTAACCAATGGTGGCCAATTTTGGCTAACAGGTATAATGGAGATATAATATCTCTATAGCAGGCTAATTAGGTGCTAAAATAAGATATAACAAATGTTTAATTCATTAAATTGAGATACTCTAAAAATAGTAATTACAACTATTATAGATAGGGAAATGAAAATGAATTAATGTAGTTAGTTAGTTTTGATTCTAATATAATTATAGATCTAAAACATTTAGGAAACAAACTAGAAGAGGGTTTTGGAACAATCACCAAATTCTAGATTGACTACCTCTAGGGCTGAAAAACTAGTATCAGCCTTAGATGATTGAATCAATGCTACTATCTAAACCTAACATAATAATCCTAAATAAAATACCTATTAAACAAGGATACGACTATCTAAATTACTTTGGGTTTGTTTATGGCTTTGATCTAGTGCATTTGGATCTGGGTCATGGACTATCGCCCTTCATGAAATTTCAAAACCTTATTTCTTCATCTTTATAGTGAAATTGGGGGAATCTGGGGTAGTGGGCATACAATTTTGAGTTTTTCCAAAATATCCCTTTATCATTGATTACTACCTACATAGACAATACTCTGAAGAGGGCCTTAGACTAATATATCTCCCCTATGTTTTGGCTTATATCTAAACCATGTAATATGTGGAAAGTAAGTACAACAATGAACTAGCTTGTAACCTAGAAAGTATAGCTCTTGGGATTCTCTTTCAATACTTTGGACCTATGTATGTGTTTTCCCGATGATTGATATCAAAATAGGATAAAATAGGGAAGCTTTTCTCACTTGAGTCTTTATTGAATGCTTTTGATAGCTTTACTTAGTATATGCTAGGTTTTTAAGGTCAGTAATAAATGAGGATTGATATTTTATTTATATCAATCTATTTTGGAGAAGTATCTCACATAAAATTAGTTACATCAGCCATTAGGACACATTTAATTTTTAAATTAAATGACTTTGGGGTACTAGACACATATGTTAGATTAGGACAACTACATTGACATAGGTCTCTATCTAGGATGATAGTATCCAAAGAATAGGAAAGTAGGTTCAAACTTAGAACTTGTAGAGGTGGAAGATACATAGGTTTTAAGCATTATGGAAAAGATAGAATATCTAGGTCATCAACATAACAATTTTTAGACCAAGAAAATGCCAATTAGTAAAAGATAGAGTAGATACAAGACTTTTATAGGTGGTAAAGGTTTAAAACTGAGAGGAACAACGAAGTTATGATTTTTTCAAGTTTACAAGATTGAGGTTTTATATAATCCATAAATATCATCTACAAAAATATCAACCCTCACTAATTACTCATTTGTATATCACTTACAAAATCATAAGGAAATATACCAAGAAACACTAAATCAAGGAGTCAATTGAGAAACCCTCCCTTATTTTTTCTCATTTCCATATCAATCATAAAAGTAGTATTTACATAGGTCTGAAGAATTCAAATGTAAACCCATGAGCCATATTATCTAAGTTATAAGTTAGGTCACTTCATATCTTTAATTATCACACATTACATCCTTATGGACACACAAACTAAAATGTAGTGGAGAAATACCTAAGTCTAAGGCCCTATTTAGATTATGGGATATGTAGGAAATGCCCATTAAGAAAGTGGTATTTGGGGTTAACTCAATATTATGATCTCACTAACTCATTTTTCCCATAGTTACTCCAAGGGTGAAGAGATATGGTTTGATCATTTGATAAAAAGAAACAATCTATGTGCATGATCTGAAAACATTAGAATAAAGGTGATAGAAAACATAAAATGCTCTAGTTGGTCACACCTATATCCAATCAACATTTTATATAGGACATTTTTGTCAGGGTTAGACACTTATGTTCATGCAACAATACAAATATAACATAAGTGTCTAATGCCACAAAAATAATATTTCTAACATCTGATGTTATGTGAGGATCATCTTATGGTACACTTCAATCTTCTTCCTATCCATACCTACATGTACATATTAAACCAACTAAGTAGCATTTATTTCCAATTTATTAAAATATCTATCAATAATTATACTTTACTATTTTTAACAATATCATTTATATTAAATTATTAAATTGTTTATTCTAAGATTTATATTAATTGGCATTCAATTATTAGGTTAGTTTACCAATTTTGTATTAAAGATAATTTAATCCTTTTTAACCCTAGATATCCATGTTTATCTAAATTTAGTTTTAAACATTTGATGAACCTGTCATTTGGTCTCAAAACCCTAGTGGACTTAGGGTTTCCTACTTTTTCTCTGATTTATGATTTCTAAACTAAAAAAAAATTTAAATAATATTTTCATTTATTTTAAAGAAATTAATCATGGATGCATATATAATTTATTTCTTTTATCAATAATTCATCTTATTTTTTATCCCTCATACATTTCCAAACCAATCAATACTTCTTGTAATGATATGGAATCTATGAAAAAAGTTATTATTACACCCAATCATGTTGACCAATCAAGCAATACATGTACTAAGATATCAATTTTGGACCTTATGAAATAAATAATTAATTATAAAGATATATTCTAGGAGACATTGTGTTAAACCCTAGTACCAAATGACATAACATTGGATTCTTTTATAGATATTTTTCACTATCTAATCTAAAATGCAAATATTCTTACTTTTTATTGAAAATATTCTTAACTTTATCTACAAAACATTTGCCTCAAAGGATATCATTAACCACGACTTACCTTTATTAATGGAAATTAATCTTCACAATAGAATAAACCAAAAGGATCACATGCAACACATCTTAGTGGCATATAATATATTAAAAAAAAAATCCAATTATGCTATTGATAAAATTTCAAATTTTGATTTGTGATATAAGCGATCCCCAAACAAGGGTATCCTCTTGATAACTTCACATATGAAAACCTTTACAAGTAATGTAGATCCACCATATGTGCAATTTGTGTTGAACTCTATCAAAAATACCAATAATAATATTTCCCTTTAAAATAAGGGTTTACCTTACCCACATACCAATGAAATCCATTTTTTGTATCTATTCACATACATTTTCATTTTGAATATATGAAAAAGTCAAAATGAAATCCAAAAAATTTGTCAATACAATATCATATAAACCTAATAAATTCATCTAATTCAATACACCTAAAATAAATTTTATATTACTACCTAAGGATATAGTATCTTTAATTCAAAATATTATGGAGTGTCATCTCATATCTCTCCCTCCCCTATAGATTTTGATATGAGTCGACCTCTACCAAAAAGATATGATAATACTACATATTATGACTATCACTAAGGCCTTAGGAATTATACAAATAGATGTTACACCTTGGAGCATAACATCTAAGATCTTATTGATTACCAAAATATTACCTTTGATGATCCTCCAAAATATTCAATTTCACAACTTGGTCATCATTAGAATTAGATGATATTTCAAAACAAACCTTTGAAAATCATTCTATGAAATATACACAAGTTCAAATAGTATAAGATGCATATCCAAATAAAATAGATAAAATTGAACAAATAAAAAATCATCCATGCCAAAAAGATATAAAAATCACATTATTCAAGGGTGGTTCTTAAATTAGCATAACCATGTTGATATTTCATGAATAAAAATTACTTGCAATGTAAGACATTTTTAAAAACTTGGATTTGATAAAAGGGACTTACAAAATAAATGAGTTTGGAAAGACTCCTTTGGTCACATAATAATAATAATAATAATTATTATTATTATTATTATTATTATTATTATTATTATTATTATTATTATTATTATTATTATTATTACTTGATGTCCTAAATTGATTTAGATAAGGGTTTGGGTTATGCCACACAAATATTAATATTAATTTATAGCGGAAACTCTTTGGTTATACAAAATGGAACCTAAAATTAACTAAAATCAGCAAGGTGTCTCATTTTTGCATGAGGAAATACTGATCGATATATAACATGATGGTATTCATTCTTATACTTCACATGAAAATCATGAGGAACAACATGCCATACACCATTTTAACCTATATAACCATGATCCAGATAATGAAAATGATCTAACATAAGGTCTAAAAGATTAAATAATTAAAAAAATCTAAAAAAATCAAATATTCCAAAAATATAAAAACATTTAAATAAATCAAAAATACCAAAAACACTTAGCATATTCCTAGTTGTAATATTGGGGTTAGGAGTCCCTCAGAGATGGAGATAAATATAAATGGTAGTGTGAGGGCTTATCTTATCCAAATATGGGGCTCGGCCCATCCCATACTCTTCTACACATGTTAATAGATAACATATATTTCCTTTCCTATATACACATATGTTTCACATTTCATTTTAGTGTGATATAAACATACCTAAACACATGATATATGTACATATAGATGTTGGGACTTCCCTCCACTCATAGCATAATTATGTTAGGGGCATTGACTTCTTTGATCATGATACACCTAGCTTATATTATTTTATGATCACTTCCCATTATCATGTTTGAGTTTATATACTTACACATGCCTATATCCATGTGTATACCTTACATAATGTACTTGATATGCCATGTACTTAATTTTTTTTACAAACACATATGTTTAGGAACTAGTATGATATGTTTATATTGTATGTCTATATTCCATGTTTTCATTTTTTCACTTCTTTGAGTGCGTTCCTTTCTTTCTATTCTCTTACATTGTATTTCCTATTTAATAATTTGAATATGCTCTATTGATTTTAGCTCTTGTGCTTTTGATTTCCTATTTGTACATTTAAATATGTCACTCTATGCTATATGTGGACATATAAATATGTAATTTATATGTTATGCATACAATTGACTAAGTCATATCCCTAAGATTGTGTGGCATTTGAGCATGCCCCTTGTATGAGGTCTCCTTGGACCATTTACTTTTGATTTGCTTTTGAGTGCTCTTGTGGGTGTTATTGATTGGTTATTGATCATGTATTGTTACTCTCTAACTTTTTCATGATCTATATCATGTATCTTATGAGTTAATGTGATCATATATTGTGTTCCTTAATGCTATATCTATGTATACATGTTACTCCTATATTCTACACAATCCACAAAAAACTTATACATTTATCTTATCATTTTGAGGTAAGGTAACTACCAAATTATATTTCCCCTCACCTAAAAATGGGGCATGTTAGTTATGTCATGTCATATAGGCATGACATCCACACTTTCACATTTTAATAATTTTAGATATCAATGGGGGCATGTCAAAAATTCATGACATCCACACTTCTTCAGTACTCAACATTTCTAGATTATAGTGGGGGAATGTTATGGAAACATGTTCTCAAAATTCACACCAGTTCTCAAATTCTCCATATTTAGTGGGTAAATATCATATAAATATGTCTTACACACATGAACCAATTTAAAATTCAAAATATTGCACAATTATATGATTCAGATACATATTTGTGGTAGTATTCTATATATTAGTTATACTATTATAACCAAATTTTAGCATGAGATATATATGTGGTGCATATTCCATGTAAATGATACCTAAATTTTCAAAATAAAATCATTTTATAGTTTTAAAATACTATTATGGTATGTTTACATACCTAGGATGGACTCTCATTGAACTAATTTACTACAGTAGTTGGTTCATCTTTAGAAGGCTGAGTTGATTAAATTGATCAATATTACCAAATTTATAAGTTATATTTAATTAAATCATCTACCTTTAAAATATATATAGTGTGATTTGATGAAAACACTCACACTCACTAGATCATGCACATATTTGGGTTTCACGATTGATATAAAACAAGCTCAATGGTTATGTTTTAACTCACCTCTACACCAAGGTTAGGGGAATGTGTCCTTGTGTGTGTGTGTGTGTGTGTGTGTGTGTGTGTGTGTGTGTGTTCATGAATTCATGTGCATGTATGCTTATGTGTCTACATGTGTGCACAATTGCACGTTAAAATTCATCCTAATCTCAACTTTAATTATTCATAATAATACATATTTTAAAATCAAATTTACAAAAGGAAATATGGTTGCATCAACACACAAGTGTACTCCTAACCTTGATCTTTCTAATTTCAACCATTTTAAATTATTTCAAATTTTAGATTTCATACACTGATTATATATTGTAACATGTTTTTGGTTATAAGTCAGTCACTAGCAAAGCACTCAAGGTGGGATCACACAAAGGTAAGGTGTGTATATATAGATAATTATGCATCTCTTTATTTTAAACTAATAATTTCATTATTAGATTAAAGGTGGGGGGGGGGGTGGGGGGCGGGGGGGGCGGGGGGGGTGTGTGGATAAATTTAGATACTAAAATTTAATTTATATAATGCCTCAATCTTATACACCTATAAAATACATATCATGGATGTATATTTAATTTATATACCTACTCATTGTTGAAAGACTCACGTTCACTATCTCTTTATGCCTAATTTATTATCTCTTAATTTGAAAATTGGTATTCTAATGAATAGGACTTATATACTATGAATAAATCTCTAAACCTATTTATTATCCTTCACTTCTAGTTTTAGACATATACATTTTTTAGCTTCTAAGACACTTGCATCCTAGGTGGACACATGTCGATGCAACTATCCACATTTCCTACAAAATGTCAAGTGCCCAAAATTCATACAATTTAAAAAATAAACATATCCTAAAGGTCCACATAAGTGCTTTAATGTGAGATATTTTCAAAATGGATTGGTATATATACAAGATCAACACTTATTCATTCCTCACCTAGAAATCACATAGAAACTCACAAGTAGGTATATAAAGAAGCACTATATCAATATTTAAAGTGAGTAAACCTACCTTATTCATCCATATTTTCATATCCTTCATAGGATAAATATTTCCACAAGTTTGAAGCATTTAAAAATCAACCCATGAACCATATTTGCCAATTTACAAGATAAGTCATTGTATGTCTTTAATTATCACACATTTCATCCTTTTTCACACATAAACCAACACATAGGGTGTAATTACATAATTTTGAGGTTGTATTCATAGAATTGACTATGTATGCATATTCAATTAATAGAGGGGCATTTGGGGCCAACTCGACACTATGAGCCCACTAACCCATTTCTTTCATTGTCACTCCAAGGGTGACAACTAGGGTTTGATGATTTGAAAAAGAGAGATAGTCTATGTGAAATATATGAAGACATTATAAGAAAATTGATAGAAAACATAAAATACTCTAGTTCATCACATTTAGAACCAATCAATATTTTGAATAGGGCACCTGTGATAGGGTTAGAAACCTACATTAACACAACTTTTTAGATTTGATATAAAATCTTTTGAGGTCACATAAACAATATTTATATAATCTAGTGACTTTTTTAGGGTCATCTTCTATCCACTTTGAGCATGTTCCTACCCAGACCTACATATGGATATTAAACTAGCTAAGTAACATTTATTTCCTATTTATTATAATATCTATTAATAAATGTACTTTACTATTTTTAGCAATCTCAATTATATAAATTTAGAATAGTTTTTTGTTTGAGATTTAGACTAATTAGACTAATTATTAGGTTAGTTCACCACCTTTGTGTAAAATATAATATAATCCCCTTTAACTCTAGATGACCTCGTTTATCTAAATTTAGGGTTAAATAGGATGAAGTTTTGTTAAGCGGCGGATTATGTAATTCCCCACCCTGAGACACCTATTTTGTGATCTTTAGTGTCACCCTCATGATTATTATTATGTTATGAACATATACATTTTTATATTTTTATTAACAAAACTCTAAAAAAACTAAGTCATAGATTATTATATGTTGACACACATATGTGGATACATATATGTTTTGTTTGATTATGGGATTATATTGTGTATGATAACTTTATTTATTTATGAGGTATTATATTTACATTTATCATGATGATGTGGCATTTTAGTTAATTAAATAAATTTATTATTTCATGATGGACTCTGAACTAAACTATCAATGCTATTGATTATCAGGATTATATATTTACCTTATTAAACCATATTTTTTAGACATAGAGGGAGTATATATAGATATATATAAGTGTAGGTAGAGGTATAAATGGGTAGGGAACGCTCAGATCTTGGGTAGGGTCAGTGGGGCCCTAAAAAGATATGTACATTATTATTAGTGTTGAGATGATTTGGTATGGGTTTTCATTCCATCCATGGGAGTGGTATTTGAGTCAATGTGGCATAGTGGGAGATATAATAGTGGACACATACCTTACACACAATAGGATAAATGGCACCTTGATATCATATATACTATAAATTTACAAACCAGATGCAAGAGGATGATGTGAATCCTAGTATGGATTAAATATGCGAGCAATGGTTAGAAAGAATAAATAATAAGATATAAACAATGATTGTATTAAATTAAGATTAAAAATGGAAGATACCTCAATGCTAATATAAAAATATATGTTATCTTTATGTGGGTACAAATCTACAAACAATAGTCATAATAATAAATAAAGAGTTTAATATCTAAGATATATAAGTAATCCATGGGTGGGTGAATAGGTGAATAAATATCATGATTTTCATGTTCTTAGATTGGTGTAAGTAGATTTATAAACTTGATCTAGCTAACATAAATGGAAGAACAAGAAAAAACCATGCACCCTTCTTATTGTATGCTAAAAAATTATTTGGTGGGAAAGGGGGATAAATCCTACACATGTATCTTTTGGAAGATATCATATTTTGTGGGTTGAGTGTTTCCAACAAACACAAATGAATTATTATTTTGCATGTACTACATACTTTTACAGTGTTCACTGCTCATATCTTGATTTGTTGTGGGTTTGAGGACCCTGCATTCTCATGATAAAATTCATCCTTGAACATTTTTTTTGATTTTTGACTCTTGAAATTGACATTTGTTGACATATATGTATTATTTATTTGGGTTGAAATCCCTTTTGTGTTGTTAGCCTTAAATAACTTATTGTTAACTATCGATCTTGTATAAGACCACTTCTCTTACTCACTTGTATAAATAAGTAAGATTTTTAATGAAATGAGAAAAAATATTAGTATAATTTGGGTAAATAATAATGTTTCAAAAAAATAGTGGGTTTATTCAATGCATAAAAGACATATTAGTCATAGGATTACCCAATACCTCTTATGGACAGTTTTCACTCATCATGAGGGTGGTCTGGTGGAATATGGCACCAAATCATCTCCTCATTTGGTATCTTTTCATTTTATAAATGGAAAAAAATAAATCCAATGATAAAAAAACATTAATATTATGGTACACATGTTCTTGATTGCATTTATGTTATGTAACATTAAGAAATGAAAACAACTATGATAGACTTCTATTTAATAGAATCATAAGTGTAAAGTTAAATTCATGTGTGGAATCATATGATGTAAATTATTATGTTGTGTTGTATTATGAAAATAGCATGGGTAGTTAGTATGCACATCACAGTATTATTCCATCATATTATGTCTTGATAAAAATGGAAGAAGAAACAAAGAATGCGATTGGTTAAAGTGATAAATAACCTAAGGGGTATTATCTTTGGTTAATTTCAATGAATATACTAATAAATTACTAGTGTGCTTCAATATCCTTTGTTTATATGTAAAATGATAATTCATTTAAAATATTAAATAAGCCATCTGAATAGCCTTGGACATGTATGAGATTAAATTATTATGCTTTAAGAAATGAAATCAGATTTAGTATGGAGGATCTTATAACTATTTTTTTTGTTTATGAATAGCTTGATGGCATAATAGATTTCTCATTTAAAGTATGGAATAGACCATATTGGTAGTTTAACCATGCATAATAATAATTCACTTGTTTTAAAAAAATTAGAATCATGTTTTATAAGGAAGGGATCTTAGAATTATTAGTTGTTTTCCTTATATAAAAAGAATGTTTTCCCAATGAGTATTCTACATAAGAATTGAGAAGCTTTTCCATTATCCAAATCACTTTGTGTACATATCAATGAATATATATGTACAACTCCCAAGGTTAACTCACATACAAGCACGGATAAGGACTTAGCTCAGTTTGTTTCTTAACAACATATTTTTTATAGTCTATAAATCTTTCCCTTATCTAATGCATTAAATAGTTAACCTTAAAAATTTAATCATGAGCCTTTATTTTTTATTATTCAATCAACTTGATCATTTCTTTAACCAACCATGTAGACTAAATTTTGATAACCCCTTTGGAGTTAGGTTACTTATCTTATTTTGGTTAGCTCATAATTTCATAGTCTTAAATTGAGAAGGAAATTCCTTTGTGTAATCATGAAGTCATGAGACCACAAGGATCTGACACATCAAAAACTATAATTTCCTTTCATAATCACATATCCTAACCTCTATGTGTCTCATGAGTTATTGTGAAGCAATGAGTGCATAAAAATGTGCCATGTGGTATTGTACAAGTCATGAATTTAAATCATGACACTACATGGATATGATTTTGTTATAACCTTGAAGATTAATAATACCATATATATTTTTATATAATTTTTAATTTGAGATACTACAAAATCATGACGCATGGCATGTTGTAATTTATTCATAGCCTCACAAACCTAAACTGCCATGAGTGCTTCACTTTACAACTTTGAGAGTGTGAGCACATGAAAACATGTCTCTTGATAAGTTCATGACTACCATGAGTGATTCACTTTACAACATTGAGAGAATAAGCACACAAAAACATATCACATGAAACTTATCAAAGTCTTAGACATCGTATCACTCTCAAGGTATCAATAGTGAAATAAAATTCCACGTAAGCATAAGTAGATAGTTAGACCTACAACTAATCACAAAGTAACATGACAATGAAACATAGTGTCTAGGTGGATGGTTAACAAGAATGAGGGCAAAACCAAGTTTGAGTTACAAACTAATGTGAGGAAGTGATAAGTGTCTCATAGGACTAAGTAGATAGTAATATAGGTGGTTAACATGTTTCTAATTTTAAGGGCATGTGACATGCCAACTCAGCATGCCTTATTAGTAAAATTCAATCATGGGTGAGCCCATTTAAACCAAATCCCTTAATGCCTTAATTGAACTTCCAAGTGGTGGTGTTTCCATCATAGAATTAGTTTTAATATCCCAAGATTCTATATTGGCATTTAAGTCAATATTATATGTAAATGCCCTTTTATTGCAATAAATCATTAACTAAGCCTAAGTAAGGAATTTATTTGACACTTTGCATGGACAAGTTTTTAGGTTTCTATAGGCTTTCAAATGTTATTAATCTAATGGTGATCTCCATTTTAGCCTTATAACAATCTAGATAGATTTTTTTTTATCATGGACTCCCACAAGTCCTAGGATAGTAACCTAACAAGTGCTAATTTTATCATATGTTATGCACTCTATCCATATTAATCCTATAGGATGAAATATAGAAATTATCTTGACACATTTTAGTATAATCATATTTGTGTGTTTTTATGTGTCGATGTGCATGTGTGTGTCTCTATAACACCTTGTTCATCTTATTTTATTATCTTAAGAGAAAAATTTATAGTTAGTTTTTTAGTAGCCTATGAGGGTGTTACATATGTCCTATACATATATAGTTCTCCCTTGAGTATAGATTCATCCCAATAATTTAATATTAGAACTAATTTGAGCTAACCACATTAATTTTGAGATTATGTTTCTTTCTATTCTTTGAATTCAAGATTGTTTTTAGCTACAGTTTTATCTATTCACATTAAAAAATTTATAGGATTTAGGGTTGACTGCCATTTTTTATAGAAATATCCATTCTTCTCCCACAAATTTTCTACACTTTCATATCTTGTATCCAATTTCCATCTTTTTTTATTTACTTTTTTTAATAGTTGAGTTTCTTTCACATTTCACTTTACTTGTTACAAACTCTTTTCATAATGCATAGGATTGTTACTTTGTCATTTATTTATTTTTAGATCTACCATATATCTTAATTCACCAATTTCCACCTTCCTTATGCTACTCTTAGCCCACTCGTATATTAATAGTTTGATAATGGTCATAGATTTTATGGTGTCTGACACCTTATTAGTGATCATAGTTTCAATCACAATTTTAGTTTATAATCATAACTCACTTTGATGACCACTAAGCCTTTTAGTTTCTCATATTTTTATTTTAATTCCTCTTTATGTTCACATGGATAATGGTCCTCATAAATCTTAATGTTTTCTTATTTTTATGCCACATATGCATAAGGTGATAAGGACTCAAACATCTAACATTTCATACATTTGATTGCACCTATGGTGAACCTTATTGCCAAGATATATGCTAAATATAGGTGTCTTTTGTTAAATATCTTGATTATGCCACATCAAATAAATTAAAAGTCTGATGGACTAGATGAAAACCAAACCAAATCATCTCATAGTAATTATATGCATAATATATCAACTCATTCAAAAACACGTGTTTCTTGCACATGCACCAAACTCAATATGGTACCTCTATGGTAGGAAGAGATATAAATAAAATAATATCAATCAATTGATTATTAAAATAAATATATCTTCTTTTGTTATCCAATAATATCAGCCATGGATATATAAGATATATCATGAATAGATAACATATCAATGGGTGATCCAATCCTAATTTATACTTAGCCATGTGTCTAAGCCAAGGTGAGACTACATGGGGTGTTACATCAAAACCCTATATTACATTTTTGAGACCAATGAAACATAGAAAAATAGCTTATAAATGATGGTTTGAGATAACTTAAACTACCCACATGAGTGGTTAAGAGATACCTACATTGTAATAATTGATAGAAGATTCACTTTGCATATGTAATTCTCATACCTAGATATGTATGTGAAATTAGTGTAATACTATCATCTTGTGTAATCCTATGGATCAATTTCATACTTAACAACATATGTTTTTGACCCTTCAATTTTTTTTAGACTTCACTCAAGGATATTATTATAGGAGATTCATATCTAGAATCCTTATGGAAGTTCTTCTCAATGTGTAGATGAATAATAGATGGGCTCTTGATAAGTGCTAGATAGGAACGAACTTAGGCTTCAAATGTTTATGCAGTTGACTCTTTGGGTAATTCCAATCAGTTTTTCAATGTCTATTTTTTTTTCAGTTGGGTGTTTATTAATAAATTTTCTAAATTTTAGATTCTCCAATCAATATTTTTTGTAAAATATATTAGTCAAATTTTCCAAAAAACATATACTACATATTGTATAATTTTCCAAAATATGCATGCAATAGTATTAAATAATATTTCTTTCCTTAGAATTTGTCTACCATACATATGTTTCCCAGTTTTCAATCAAGAAATATTCACCTACAACTACATAGTTTTAGGAAAATCCCATTCCTTAAAATTTTGTCTAGTGATTTCCCTCAAAATTGACATACAAAACATACTTGTTGACCCATAAGAAGGATTTAAATATTTTAAAATAGTCATTACATGTAATGCAAACATGTCTTAGCAATGCATATTTATATTATAATTAGATCCATCTACCTATGGCCTAAGGTGTCCAAAAATTGATAAATAATGGTTTAAGATTAAAATATAGTTTCAATAATAAATACATTGTCTATATATAGACTAGGGAAATTTATGTATCAATAATGAAAATTTGGGAATATATACCGATACAGTGTGAGAAATACCTAGTTGTATATGCACAAGTCATGTATCCTAGGGTGTTGTCAAAATTGACATCATCAATTATCTAATAAAAAAAAATGACTACACTAAGATAAATACAAATTGATTGGCATGATATGGGAACCTATATAAGGTATAATATTATAAACTTTCAAAGACTCAATAACATTTATTTAATCAAGTATAGTCTCTTTTGATATGGTTTTTATCACACATATTATAACACACATGCTATTACATTTATTTCATCAGTATGTTATCTGATATGTTTTCAATATGCAACAATTCTATTATTCCTTTCTTTATCTACATCAACATGTTTGATATTTAAAGATGAACTAGCACCATTATCATTCATATAAGTGGCATCTTCATCATTTATATGATTTGTGTTTTCATCCACATTTATATCAAGAAAAAACATCAACCTCATTAAAAATTATCATTTTATTTTTCAAAATAACTTGAGTATTCATAAAATAAATCTTTAAACAATCATCTAATATGGAATTAAATTTACCACTTCCCTTAATATGGGACTTAGATCTAATCCTCATTTAAAGATTAAGATTTAAACACATAAAAAACATAAATACATGTTATTAAAACCATACAAGGAACTAATTTCAAATATGTATTTAAGAAAAAAATCACAACCCCACACACACACACACACACATTTCAAGAGCCAAGCCTAGATGAAAAATAAAATATACAAATAAATGTGGATTGATATAAATCCTATACAGAATAAATTTCAAAATATTATGGTATAAATATAACCTTGAAGGAAAAAAATTAGCATGCAGAGAAATGTGGTTTCTTCAAAAGATAAAACCATAAGGGAATTCAAGTTCAACAAAATATTTTGATAAAAATAGAGAAATGGTCAAGAGACACTACACTAATCATCAAAATGGAATATAAAAAAATGAGATAAATACAACAACATAATAGAAAATAGATCTTAAAATTTGTAAAATAATTGGACAAATACTATTCTTGGAACTTGAAAAGAATAGTTTAGATTTAGTACCTCAATTATGACTTACATGTGTATTAATAGAGGTTGAAAGTGACTAAATCCTAATCTAGTATCAGTCATGAGGTAGGTTTGTAAATTTTGTGTAGAATCAATAAGTCTAGAAATACATATAAAACCAAAAGGTGTAATTTTGGAAGTGACATATAAGGTTTGTAAATTCAATAGTAAGGTTTTACTTTGGTATATATAGTCTAATTTTAATTATGTAGTGTCATATCCTCCTAAATATTTGAGAGTGTGTTCATCTTTTTATTCTAATCATAAACCTATTTTAGAATCTCAAATTGATTTTCATATCTCCCATTAATTATTTTCTAATCTCTATACCCTAATCCACTCCAAGAGACCTTACAAGAGCATAATTTATTTCGGTATTTATGATGGGTTTGCCTCAATCATAACAATGTTCTTAGATAAGTTAGAAATTAACACTCATTCAATCCATTAAGTATTTTAATGCAAATGGATATCATAACCCTATCATTGGATATGAGGTACACTCAAGTAGTAGATTCAACATTCTCCTTCACTATTCTTCAACTCTTAGTGTAAAAAGTGTATACACTTCAATCATTATTAGTAGTAATAAACTAAGATGTTAACTTATATTATGAGTTTAAATACATTCATACATTTCCTAAATACATTAGTATAGTCATGTATGTGTGTGTGGTGCATGCACGTGTGAGTGTGTATTTATGTATATATGTATAAAATTTGAATTAAGACTATTGGCATAATAGTTAGCAATAAAATTGTAGGAAAGATGAAAATCAAGGCACATAAGATCTAAAAGATTATAAAACATGATCAAATTATCAAAAATGTATAAGCTAACAAAATAGAATGGGTGAATTTTGTCACAACTAAAATCAAGTGACTCAATTCTAGAAAGAGTCAATATTAGGAAGCATACCTAAATCTCTATAAAATAATTATTTTTACCTTCAAGGACCATCTATAATTTTTCCAAAGAAAAAAAAATCAATCTGTATGTTTTTATATGTTCCATGTTGAATGCTAATATTATCATTGACCCATAGTGGAGGAAAAGTAAAGTTGAAATAAAAACACAAAATAAGGCAAGGAAAATGGTGCCTAACAGAAACTTAAAAATGCACCAATAAGATCTTAATCTAACCCAATGATCTATATACATAAAATCACACTAATACCATAGAAATAGGGCATTTAACTAATTCATGATTATTATATTGGAAAAATAAACAAGGAATTTCTTGGGGGGGGAGGAATGTTCACAAGGACCTCTTGATAGTTAAAGTCGAAGACACCAAGACAATCAAAGAACAGGCCCTAGATATGGAAGAAAGCATAGCCGATTTGAATGAGAAGTAAAAGAACCAGATGGTTGGTGATTCTAAAAAATTCAATATTAATACAACCCCTAAAGTGGGTTTGGAAACTCCAGTTGTCTTAAGGGAGGAGCAATCAGCTAGAATTCCATTGCAAGTCATCCAAGCTTATAAAATTGAAGAGGGAAGGTTGACATATAGTTTAGTTCTAATTGATGATCTGGTAGTGTCTATTCCCATTCAACATGACACTAGGGAAGGAGGGAATTAGAAGGTGGTAAACTTAGAAAAAATAGAAAATGTAAGGAGAAGGTACCCCCTCTTGATGTGACCCTTCGATCTCAAAAATAAAATGCATATATTCATGTTTAGGATTTCAGTGTTATCTGGGCTTCTTGGCCTTTGATATTGGTTTCATGTTTAGGATTGAGCCCTAGCTTCAAAAATATCTCCTTTTTACCATTGTTGAAAAGATAAAAGGAGGTAATTTTATCTTCTTTGACCCTTGGATCTCAAATATTTAGTGTTTTGGATGGGTCATTGATAACTATTTTTTTGCTATTTTTTTTAGTTATTTTTGTTGTCGTAGTGTCGCCGTGCATACTGTAATATTTGGTTTTTTTAACCTTGGTTGTATATTTCTCTTCTAGGGTCTAGGTCCCTAATTAAATAAAAACCCAACCTTTACCTTTAATTTAAGAAATCCTTATACCAAAATTAGGTGTCTACAAGATCCTCGACATAAACATTGAAATGCAACTAAATGGATGTTGAGATATGTGCATGGTATGCTAAAATTTTGGCTAGAGCATGAGAAAAAAATTAAATTTCATTTGATAGGTTACTAAAATGCAAATTGGATAGGCTTCATTGATGATTGCAAGTAAAAAAAACTAGGTATATTTTCAACTTGTTCTCAAGATAATTTTCAAGAGTAAGAAATTAACAATCATGTCCATTTCCTTCACTAAAGAAGTGTACAAGAAATTAAAAGGATTTTTCTATAATGTTATTTGGCTTCATTGAAGTATAAGTGATATGGGTATTCTCATAGTTCAATTTGAAAAAAAAGGACTATGATAATCAAAGTGTTATAAATATTATCAAAATTCCTTTTATGCATGAGTGACATAAAAAAATCAACATTTATTGTTATTTCATTGGAGAGAATTTGTAAAATAATGAAATAAAGATACAATTTATCCCTACTTATGAGCAAATTGCATATAGATTTACAAATTAATTGTCAAATATCAAATTTTCTCGATTTAAAACTAGACTATGTAATGTAAAATGCACATTAGCATAGTTATTCACATGAATAGAGATTGTAGGTTTTAAGAAATAATTGAATATCTAATTAAATTTTAATTAATAATAATTAATTAGTTTATAATAAGAAAAAAGGCTAAAAAAAAAGTTCTCTTTTACTAACCTAGTCAATTTTTTGTTCTAAAAAAATACTCCCTCCCAAAAATACAATCTTAATAAAATATCACTTCTAATACATCCTCTTCCTTCTCTAAATATTGATAATCAAACTTTCTCTATGTAAACATATTACTATTATAATCAAGGCCTATCTTATAACCTATGAAAGCCATTGCCTTTACCCAACCATAAATTATATTAATTTGTATTTTATTATTGTTACATTAATAAAATCTGAACCATTCATAAAAGCTAATATTTATCTTTTTCAATATATAACAATGGATATGTAAATTAGATTTTAACAATATTTATATGCAGGGGTATCTTCTAGATGTTCACATGATTTGAAATTTATCCTTTTGAGGGCAATTGATTGCCCTTCATGTAAAAAAAGTTCTCTCGAAGGATTGGTGTTGATTCGTCGTAATACTGTGATTGTTGTTTTACGTTATGGGATGAGAACCCTGATTTGCTCCAATGCCATGGCTACCAGTTTCAGGTTGCCGGCAAAAGATATATAAACAAGTCTTATGAGAATATGTACTTCTGCATATGTTATTTTTTGCTGATGAATTAAAATGCACCCACTCCTAAGAAATCGATGAAGGGAACGCTAACAGAGGTGTCTTTGCAACCTTCCTCATCTTCATGTGCTTTCTCCTTGGAATCACAGCATGAACGCTCAGCATCGATTCCACTCATCGTTAAATCTGGATTCTCTATTTCATGAGCTTCTGGTTCTTGATTTTCTAGAGGTTTTTCATTTATTCCTTTATAAGTCTGCTTGAAAGGTGCAAGTGTCACTTTCCAAGGTGTTGCGCAATTAGAATTCTGAGTATAATCTATACCCGATGGTCCAACTTCAGGATTAACGTAGCTGCTACTGTTGATAACTTTTAGTACTCGTGATCTGTCCTCGCCTTCTTTATCTGTATTTCTGTGAGGAAATGGAGTTACATCATGACCACAAAACTGCGAAAATTTGAGGTGTGAATATATTCTAGCATCTGACCCAGTTGCAACTTCTTGTGTCCAAACATAACTGGAGCTCTCAGGCTCGGCTAAATCTAGTTGTTTTGGAATTACAGAACCGGTAAAGATTGTAGGCCATGATGATCCTGATGTTTTCAAGGGGGATTGGGAAGACCAAAAATCCTGTAAGTGTTTTCTAGATTCAACATTATACTTGCCCATAATTTTATTGTTATAATCCTCGCCCTCCGCCAATAGAATGTTACCTGATGCAGAATTTTGTATTAGCAAAACAGATAGCCATGACAAATCCATAAAAAATATACAAATAAACAACTCATGTGAAACCCTACCTCGTGAATTGATGTCTAAATTTTGTCTTGCGGTGCCCCTGCTGCGAAGGGTTTCTTTTGATGTAGGAAACGCAAGGCCCTGAGGTTTTGGTCTATAATATCTGTCTACAAATGCTTTAAGAGAATTTTGTCCAATGTGGTGTTGATGATCTGAAGAATGCCTTGCAGTTGCAGTTGCCTTTCTGACAAAATGGCAGGATTTCCGTTTGCCGTAGATTCGAGATCGCTCTCTATATTTCCTTGCCATAATAACGTGCCAGTGGTTCTTTACAGCGTTGTCTGTTCTACCTGGAAAGAGCCGGGCGATCACTGCCCATCTATTGCCATGTAATGTATGAGCAGCTAAAAGCCGTTGCTCCTCCATTTCTGTGAAGGGTCTGCGATTGATGCGCGGATCCAGCTGGTTGTACCATCTCAACCTGCAGCTTTTTCCTGCATAACAAATACAAATGGTTTCACGTAGTTGATATAATAATGAATTATTTAGTAACGCCCACAACTGCAGATCCAGATCAAAGCTTTTCTAGGAAAAGCTCAGCCAAATTTTCTTGCAGCTCAATACATCAAACATATTGTCTGAAATCCAAACACAACTATGGAGGCAAGCACACCAGGCGTCAAAAAATCAACTTTAAATAGTATCGATCTCGTGAAAAAATTACATTCTGAAACCAAATACATAGGCATTAGGGTTTGTCGAATACAAGGCATTTTTGTAACTGTAGATTTTCTTAAACCAAGTAAAATTCGAAGGATCTATGGATCTACAAAATTATTTATACAATCTGGCTAATAATGCTTGTCCAATTAACTTCTTTCAACTTTCGAGTAGTATTAAAACTATTGCTCCAGTTCTAAACATGAAATTCAAGTTTGGTTGCATTTGTGTATGAGCATGATTACGGTAGCATGCA
Organism: Torreya grandis; assembly: GCA_037957365.1. NCBI lineage: Eukaryota > Viridiplantae > Streptophyta > Pinopsida > Cupressales > Taxaceae > Torreya > Torreya grandis. The sequence goes on along the minus strand of JARHVA010000575.1, from coordinate 2,950,782 downwards.
ATCTTATGCTTGTCTTGCATGAAGTACAATTCCTAGAAAGACTGGTTGACTGTTCTACATGGGAAAGTTTAAGTGGGCAGAGAAAAGCTGCAGAAGAATCCATGGAATGAAAAATAAAGAGAGCCATAAATATTTTATGAAGTATTAATTGAATACCTGATCTTCCGGGGAGTTTTTCTGCAATAGAATTCCAGTTTTGGGGGCCATACTCTTCTACAAGCTCTCTTAGCTTCTCATCTTCAGATGCTCTCCAGTGACCCCTCGGGCACATTTTGGGCTCCAAGCATTCTTCTTCTGCCTGATCAGACTTGTTATCGAGTGGTTGGATTTTCTCAGCTGCAGATTCATTCATCTTTTCCAGATCTCCGCCCAGATCTTCTTCAAGCAGTGGGGTCTGAACCGTTATTCGAAAAACAATTATTAGTACAAGGTGTAAGAAATGAGAACCTGTAGGGAACTGAAAACAAATCGATGCATGAAAGGAATGAGTGGAGACTGTACAGAAGGGGTTTTATTTCGCAGTTCCGTGTATGGTTAGACAGCAAATGATTTAACGTTGTCACAGTATTTCCATGGAGATGATGAAAATAGAGGCGCCTCTTCTCTAGGTACCTAAAACATGAACCGCTCTTCAATTGGACAAATGATAAGCAACCGTTTATGGAAAACTATACAAATAGAAGTGCTGCAGTTGTTATATTATGTAATGGGTACCAGGTAATTAGGTTAACAATACCCATTTATGATGACACGTCCCTTTTGTTCATTTCATACGGTTTGAGGGAGATGGGGGCCTGTATTTCCCACGATGTCGATAACAATACTTCAACGTCCATCAGGCGGCTTGTACATCAAATTCTGGGCCCCAGAAAGTTTTCGATGAAAAAAATAATAACAGGACAACCATCACCACCCGCAGAGACAGTGAGGGGTTATTTCAATAAGATAATCCGCTTCTACGGTTTGTTAAGATAATCCGCTTCTAGGGTTTGTTGGATCATCTACCTTTGCAATTACAGTTATAGTCATTGACTCGTATTTAGTATGATTTTGCTAGTTTATCGTAGCTGTGGGTGGATAGTGGATACCCAACCGTCAAAGACTTTTGTACTGGTATAAATTAGTCTAGCATAGGCTCGAAGTCTGATCGTTATAAACGAAAAACAAACCTCGCGTGTTTACGCTATATATATTACTGCTTAATAGCGAGCCCAGGTATGTAATTAATCAAGATTCGAAGCCATCAGTTCGTTGTAAATCATTTGAATGGTATAAATGTGTACAAAATGCTGTTTTTGAGATGTTATTGATTGTTGTCCGCGGAGTAATTAAGGCCCGGACCTTTGGTTGATCTACTTCGGGCGACGTCTGGTCTTCATTGGGTAAGACGTTTGTTTAGTCCAACCTACTTCTCCCAATTACCACATGCATACGCCACCATTTCCTCGGTTCGATATTTGCCTTCTCGAAGTCCACAATGGAACTTGAAAGGGGGTGCGTCAAAGGAGGATGACGCCACAGAAGTCACACATTTCTGTTTTTTCAAATGAATGGTTATGGCTATCCTCCTTCCAATTCTCATATGCATAGGTCATTTTTTTTTAATCAATTTTTGCTCTATTGAAGTTTATGATCAAACTTGAAAGAGGGTGCATCTAAAAAAGATGATATTATAGAAGTCACATAGTTTTATTTTTTCAAATAAATAATTATAAATATCTTTTAAGTATAAAGTTTATTGGAAAATCATTTAAATCTGTAACTTAATTAAAAATAAAACAATTACTTATATTAATCTAAATAAAAATACAATCAAATTAAATTTTCATTAAATTAATTTATCATAATTAAGAAATTTCATTTTACTAAAATTATTTTAGGATTGAATGTGACTCTTCCTTATTAACTGTTTCTTTAGATTTACATTTTAATACAAGGCATCATCCTCATTACTTGCATTACAACAATTTAAACAAACATTTAAATTTAGAATTATACCTTATCACCCTTAAAATGACATGAGAAATATTGTAACTAAAGAGTACGTGCCGTAATGCACTTAATTGCATTAAATGTAGAGGGGGTTTGTGGTCGTGTCATATGACAATCACAGAACGTAGGCCTTGAGAGTCATTTAAAACTACATATTCGGTGATTTGTGCTGACATTTTTCTTGTTAGAATGGCAGAGTATATCTGCGACAGTTATGCGTCACCCTATCACGCCCATCCTACTACTAATTAGGGTAATCATTGCTATCCAAATCTAAGTCTATTTGAAATTTAATGGTATCAAGAGAAATGAATTTTATAATAGGGATGGTTAACAAATTCCTTAACACGAATTTTATGTGTTTTATTATTCTTGTAACATACGCTACAGCCATGTGTCTGTTAAGTCCATTTAAAACTCGCCTTCGACTGGGACAAGAGAAGCAAGAGGAAGCCTCTTTTAAAGCAAACAATTTGCTGTAACTAAAATTATTAATTTGACATGTATAGCATTTCTTTTTTTAATTTAAGAGTAAAAATAACATTGGTTAGTGTCCGAGTTATTAAATTTGGGCAGAAGCCTGTGTGCCTTCGGAAAAAATCCAAACCGAAGTCCTGTTTAGGTTTACTTATAATTCTGCTGGAGCCTTGAGTCCCGCGTCTTTGGGCTCTTACATTAAAACCAGCATACTTACTTTTTACGTTAATATATACAAATATGGTAAACAGTCTCTGTGTTCAAGTGTTAACCCAACTGAATATGCGGAATTTATAAAATTTACTGGTTTTTTTTTGAAGTTAACAACTAATCAGAGAAATATGCACCTAAATCTTCTATTAGGAAGGCAACTACCCAATTAAGCTAGTTACCATTAACAACATATTCCAAAGGGTCATTTCTTCAAATTCTGGCTTGGGGCTTTTATATGCGTGAGTTTAAGCAGCATTTACAAAGTGTTGTCCGAGTTGTCTGCTCATTAAGCCAGAAAAGTCATCAGGCAGTTTCGACCAAATCAATCTATAAATAAAACTGCTGACTAATACATTGTTAAACATGTGCACAGTCGAAATGATTAGGTCGCTGGACTCGTACGCCGCAGTTCACATGGTTGAATCCCGATTTCGACTGAACGGTTTTGATCAACAAATAGATCGACCAACATTTTGTACGTGCTGGTTAAGCTCAGTTCTTTTATATTACTAAGTTTTTATATATATATCATTGCTGGCAAATCTAACATAGTTTTATAAATATCTTTCAGGTAAACTAATTTTATGAATCTAAGATAGCAGGGTCAGCTGCCATTTGAGGTATATTGTTGAAATGGAAACTACATAAGCATCCCAATCCCACTCCTTCCGTGCAGTTAGCAGTGGTTTCTTGATCCGTAGACCAGTGTCACAATGTGTATATATATCTTCTTGTTGGTGAGGTAGAATTGATATATTGAATCCACTATTGACAGACATCTCGCCATTGGACGTTTGCATTAATTATTACTTATTCCTGCACGGTTTTCTTTTGAAGTTTCCCATGTTTGGTACGTAGTTAGTTACAAGAATGTTACATTCAAACGTAACATTCTCATCCCTTTATAATGACACAATTCCATCCTATCATCTAAATTTTGAGCACGTTGAGTCGTACAAACAAAATTTTAGTAGTGTTTCCCCACTTCACGGCAAATAAGGGAATCGAAGTGTGTATCGTTCAGATTCATCCAAGTTTTACAATACTCCTGCCTGAAATATGACTTGGAAATTGCATTGCGAACTAGAGGACGAGCCAGCCAACCAACTCTTACCACCGTACATATTTTTCTGTTACGGCTGCTTTTTTTTCCTCCTATTTTAATTGAAGAGCGCTTTGCGCTTTCCATTAATGATAGAAATAAATATATCGTCAATCGTATATTAAATGAGTTGAATGGGAATCACGTCACACCAGACTTCACATCGTCGCGAAGATTGAGAAAGAAGTTAGTCTTAAATAACTAGATAGTTCTAATTATTAAAATTAAAACAACCCTCTTAATCTTGACTTTTCAATGAAAAAGCATACTATTAAGAGAACATTGGGCATCCATACACACGGTCACTAAGTAATATGAATAATTAAAAAAGATAGAGGTGATATTTTTCAATTAAAAAGCATATTAATCAAGAAAGATTATTGGGCCTTCATACACACGGTCACTAAGTAATATGAATAATTAAAAAGGATAGAGGTGATAGATGGTCATTTGAATTGTCGCTCACTCGCAACCATTAGGATGATCCATTGTATTAGGGATTGACTTGCACTTATTATTATTAGTTGTTTCTTTCATGTCTTCTTCTTGTAAGTCATATTTCAACGAATGATTAACAAGGATTAATCAAAGAAATTTTCCATATTGATAATTCATTCACTTTCTCATGATCCATCCACTCATTGGTATCAGAAATGTGTGCCAAAAATAACCACCTTCATTATTATAGTTACATGAAGGTTGCCTAGAATGTAGTGAAAACTCAATTAACTTCTTGATTGATGCCTAAAACAACTACCATGCCCACAACCTTATGAAGGAGATCACCGATGGGAAGAATGTAGTTGAACTAGAGTAACAACACATAGGGTACTCCTCTAATGACCCAAAATGGATTATAAATGCTTCACGACTAAATGATCTTTATATTCTTGCACTTGAATCTAAAACATCACATTAAATATGTACTTTAATATGAAGCATGAAATTTAGATGATTAACATTTTTTTAGTAATTGAACAAAAAGTATAAGTATAAATACAATTACAGATAGTATTATTCCTTTCTTCTAGATTTGAAAAATAATTTCAAAAATTACCAAATTTGATTGTACTGTGTAAGTAGCATTGGCCAACCCTTGAGAGGCAATATTTTATATGAAAAAAATTAGAATAAAGGATTGAAAAAGGGTATGACCCCATCTCTTAGTTGATTGAGTATGATGACATAAACAAAAGAGGTGATTAAGAGTCTTGTGTTGATAACATGAGTGATATATAAGGTGAGAAACCCCAAAATGCATAAGTTGACCTCTAACAAGCAACACTTAATGAAAGATGCACCAAACAAAATGATTTTTCTTTGGCTCAAAGAGGGATTTCTAGAGGTTTACAAAACTTTAGTTCTAAATTACCTCGTAATAGTGTAACCTCCATTAAGCATTCATGTTTTCAAATTAAATGTGTTAAGCACGTAAAAGCTAATAACTAAGCTAAGATTTATATCATTGTAAGGGAATCTCAATAAGTCATTTCAAATCATTCCACCACTTACAAGTGTATGTGCACCAGTCTAGTTGTGGAGGTTTTCTTTAGGAATTCTCCTCTAGATTTAAATGATAGATTATGGATAAACATTGTTGAGTTGTAATTGCTCCTTGAGAGTGTAGGGCATAAATTCCACCATTCTTATTTATTTCATTTTTATTTATTTTTATATTTTTATTATATTGTTTAAGAATATGAATCTCTATGAATTTATAATTTCTTCATATAATATGTTGAGATAATATATTGCTTGCAATAATTCTACATAACATGATCATGTGTATTGTTTATATTTATTCAACTTATAATGTTCCTTCAGTTATTTTAGGAAAGAGGAATTTTATATGTGCATTGTTATATATGAGTACAAATGGCTAATAGAGGGATCTTGCACTATATTTATCGTAGATTTTTCCATTTATTATATATGTAGTGTTTATAATCAATACACTACTTAATATTTATTTATAAATATATTTTTATTATTTATTTTGGTAATTTCAAGTCAATTGAAATTAATCATAACCCCTTTACCAATGTCTTAGGATTTATTTTTATCTATATAAAAAGTAAAAATGATAAAAATTTATTGAACATAATTACAATGCTTGAGTTTTTTTTGAATGGAATTAGAAATCCAACTTTGGAGAGTTGTATAAATCAAATATTAAATATTTAGAGTTGGATTTAGATCCTTTTACCCAAAAGAAAAGTATAGGAGAAGTTTTAGGATTCCTAAAAGATTTTTATATATCTCATGTCATCATTAATTCCATTTGAATGAGGAAACATTGTTTGAGTGTGGGAGAGCTATAGTTTCCCGCATTTCTTATAAAGAGGAGCATGAGCCTTGTAAAAGTAGTAAATATTATATAATATTTTTAAAGAGAAGAAAAAGAATGGGAAGGGATAAGCGTCACCTTTCTATAGTCTAAGGATTGAGGACTTTCCATATAAGTAAATAAGAAGCTATTTGTGCACAATCTTTCACTATTTTTAAAAATAGAGTTGGAGTTCAAGCCTAGAGAGAGTAGGAGGAAACTCTGAGAGATGGATGTTATTTAGAAGATAGAATGATAACATAATAGCCACATAGTTATCTTTTCAAATTAATGGATATGGCTATTATTTAGGTGTAAGGTTTATTAGAAAATCATTCGAACATTTAATCTAGCTAAGATTAAACTAGTTATCTATGGTTAAGCATAGGGTTCAAACTCTAGTAAACATGGATATTTGTATCTTAACTTTTTTAAACTTTAATTTCTTTTGTGTTTGGGTTTTTTGAGTTATATAAGAACTTAAACACAAAAAACTAAATGTTTAAAAAAGATAAGATACAAATATTCATGTCTACTAAAGTTTGAAAGTTATGCTAAACTGTAAGTATACTTTTAATTGGTAACTCTATCTTTAAATAATTAATTATATTAATCTGAATAAAGATACACTTATAATTAAGATTTCATTTGGTTATATTGTTATAACTAGAAAGCTCCATTCTGTTGAAGTTATCTTAAGATCAAATTTGACCCTCTCCCTATAAACTTCCTCAAATAATTTATATTTTGAAAAATGATATTATAAACCATCGTCCTTACTAATTAAACTATAATGTTTAAAATAAATATTTAAATTTGAATTATAATCTATCAACCTTAAAAATCACACCTAGAAATGTTGTTATATATATATATATATATATATATATATGCCGTCATGTCCTAAATGGATTATTTGTACTGGGAGAATGTGATGGTGTCATACGGCATTCACAGAGCGTAGGTCTCAAGAGTTAGTTAAAGCTTCATCTCCGGTGATTTGCGTTGTCATTTTTCTTGTTAAAATCGCAGAATATTCTGAGATGGTTATGCGTCACCCTATCACGCCCATCCTCCGACTAATTGTGGTCATTATTGCTATCCAAATCAAAGTTTATTTGAAATTTAATGGTATCAGGATGAATGATTTTTAAAACCGGGTTGGCTAACAAATTCCTTAACATGAGTTTTATGCGTCTGATCATTCTTGTAAAATACGCTACAACCAGGTAGCCAGGTGGTTGTTTAGTCCATTTAAAACTCGCCATTGACTGGGACAAGAGAAGCAAGACGAAACCTCTTTTAGAACATACACTTTGCTGTAGGTAAACCTATTAATTTGACACATTGGGCATAATTGTTTTTAATTTTAGAGTTAAAATTACATTGGTTAGTGTCTAAGTTAATAAATTTGGGTAGAAGTCTATGTGCCATTGGAAAAATTCTGAACCAGTGTCTTTGGGCTCTCAGGTAAAGAATCAGCAGGTTCATTAAGTTACTGCTAAATTTACTTGCTGGTTACGTTACTACTTACAAATATGTTGAACAATCGGTGTCTTCCGTATTGATCAAACTGAATCTTATAAGATTTACTAGGGTTAAAATATTGAATACTAATCATAAAAACCTGCACCTAAATCTTGCCTATAACAAGAAGGCAACTAACCAAATTAAACTAGTCGCCTTTAACAATATATTGTCAAGGGCTATCTCTTCAAATTCTGACTTGAATCATTTAGGTTGCAATTCAATGATAAGGATGATGGTGTAAAAGATGTTGCCTAATCATCCATCAAAATATAAATTCTAAAAGATATCAAAATAAATAAGACTGGGATCATAATTTAAGTGAATTTAACGAAATGGATACCCCACATTGAATCGAAGAAGCATTCTATACAGGCAATCCATATAAAAAACAAGGTGTCAATAAAAAAAATCTGACCTGTGACTTTTATATTACTAGGTTTCTATATATATTTCTCTGCTGGCAACCCCAACACAGCTGGACAAATACATTTCAGGTAAACTTAATTTATGAAACTATGATAGCAGGGTCAGCTGCCATTTGAAATGTACTGTTGAAAAGGCAACTATAAAAGCATCCAAATCCCACTCCTTCCATGCAGTTCGCAGTGTATATATATCTTGATCTGTAGACCAGTGGCAGTGCAGTGTATATATATCTTGTAGTTGATGACGTTTATAATAGATGTATTGAAGTCACAGTGGATATACAACATCACACATTCCTTTGGACGTATACCACAGTTATTCGTGCAAGGTTTTCCTTTGAAGATTACCATGTTTGGTACGTAGTTAGTTACAAGAACGTTCAGACGTAACATTCTCATTCCTTTATAACTACACAATTCCATCTTCTCATTTGAATTTTGAGAACATTGAGTCGTATAAACAAATATTTTTTTTAAAGTATTTTCCGAATTCACGGCAAATCACGGGATCGAATCTCTATCGTTTAGATTCATCAAAGTTTTACCATTCGATCAATAGATATTCCTGCCTAAGATATGACAAAATTCTAACCAACTCCAACCATCCCACATTTATTTATTTTTTTAATTTTTTCTGGTGAGACTGATCTTCCCCTGTTGTGACTGAAGAGCGCTTTCTATTAATGTTATAAATAGATGCATCGTTAATAAAGAATTGAATAGAATCACGCGTCACACCAGACTTCACAGCATCGCGAAGATGGAGAAGGAAGTTAGCTTTAGATAACTAGATGATTCTAATAATAAAATTAAAACAACCTTCTTTGATGTATACTTTTCAATTAGAAACCATACTATCAAGAGCAAACTAATATAAGACTATTGTGCATCCAATACCACATGGATTATGTATTAGGATCGATCAAAGAAGACAAAGGTGAGACAAAGGTGGTAGAGGGTCATTTGACTTGTGGCCATTATTAGAAGGATTCATTGTATCAAGGATTGACTCACACTTATCATTATTAGTTGCTTTTTCATTTTGTATTTCAATAGACAGATAATAACTGTCAATTAAGGAAAAATTTATTATTCGTAATCTATCTACTCATTGGTATCAGGGAATGTGTGCCAAAAATAGCCATGTTTGTTACTATGGCTAGGTGAAGGTTTCCAAGAATGTAGTGAAAAACTTCATTGGCTTCTTAATTGAAGCCTAAGACAACCACCATGCCCTTAACATTGTGAAGGAGACTTTGGTGGGGAGAATGCATTGGAACTAGATTAAAAACACATAGGGCACTACCTCAAGGACCCAAAAGGGATTATAAATGCTCCACATCCAAATAAGCTTTATCTTGTAGCACTTAAATATAAATCACCACATTATAAATTCATTTGAACTTGTAGCATGACATTAGAGATGACTAAAAAAAATTAGTAACTGAAAAATAACCATAAGTAATAACAAAAAAAATATAACATTATTCCTTTCTTTTTATAGTTAAAAAATAATTTCAAACCAAAAATTATGACAAATTTGATTGTACTATACATAGATATCTTGGATGAATCCTCAAGAGGCACCATTTTCAATGAGAAAAAAATCTGGAAGAAAGGGTTTAAAAAGGGTATGACCCTATCTCTAAGTTGATTGATTATGTTGACAAGAGCAAAAGATGTTCTTGAGAGACTCAAGTTAATGACATGAGTGATATACAAGGTAAAAAATCATTAAATGCATAAGTTGGCCTCCAATATGTAACCCTTGATGAAAGATGTGCCAATGAAAATGATCTTTATTTTGCTCAGTAAGTTCTTTCGAGCGGTTTAAAAACCTTTAATTCCAAATAGCCTTAGAAGAATGCAACAAAAATCAAACATTCAAAGTTTTAAATTCAGTGTGCTAAGGAGATAAAACTAATAACTAAGCTAGGGGTTTTATTGATGGAAGGGAGTCACAATAATCAATTTGCAATCATTCTACCACTTAAATGGAGTGTGTGCAACGGTATAGTTGTGGAGGTTTTTCATTAGGAATTTCTCTCTCAATTTTAGTGATATAATTATGATAAACATTGTTGAATTAAGATTTCTCCTTGAGAGTGTAAGACACAATGTCTATTGTTATTACTTATTTAAGTTTTTGTAGATACTAAAATATAATTATATATGATAAATTAGACTTGTGCACTTGACAAATATCACTCATGGCTCACACTGGCCATCTCATTGTGCCTAAATGCTTATCATATAATCTGATCTAGATATTCTAATTACCCAAATCAAATGTAGCTCACCATCTACAAAAAAACTGATTTATATCCTACTCTATCAGTTACATATATTCAAAAAAATTCTATTCTCTTAGACACTACCATCCTAACTAGGACATTAGCATTGATGCTAGTGTCCCAGATCTAATGCAAGTGTCCAAGCCTTATAAGAAGTCAAATTTCAAAATATATTGACATTTATGGGTCAACCTATTTATACTAATTAACTCACCCATGAGATAATTTCAAAATATGAAGTATAAACACAAAACAAAAGGTCATTCATTGTCATCTAGTAATTAACAAGCAAACACATGTCAAGCTCACACTCAATCATTTGCACAATTGAGTTCTACTTCCATATTCATTCTTATTTCTAAATCATTCATAGGATTAGTCTTCTTATTTATCTTAAGCATTCAAACAACATCCCATGAATAATATTTGTCAAGTTAAAAGATAGATCACTAAATGCACTCTCAAATAACATATTGTATAATTGTTCACATGCATGTCCACATAAGGGGAGAACTACATTGATCTAAGCCCCTCTTTAGATTAAATGGCTAAGTAGGTAGCATTCATTGATAGATAGGCCTTTGAGGTCATCGTGACTTCACTTGAGTTCACTAACCTTCATTTTGGAAGGTGACATGCCCAAATCATAAGACCTAAGGTTTTAAGCAAAATAATGAGATGTAGAACCAATGTGCATGATCTAAGTTTATAATTGTCAAGGTGATACTGGACCCTAACATGTGAATTTGTTCATTTTAGAAAAGGACATGTACTCCATAAAGAATATTATAATCATAATTAGTGTGCAGATCTTGAAGGTAGTGTCCACACCAATAAAACACACATTTTTAGAATCTAACGAATCATTGTGGAGCATCATCCTATCTTATAATGTATCTATATATTATAAATTCATTTATGTATATGTACATACACTAAATATTATTTTTTATTCATGTTTCTACATTGAAATTACTATTTTGCATTGTACCATCTATGTTTAGCATACTTTCATAATTCATCATTGTATCATAATATTGTGAATCTAAATTATGCAATTGGCTTGATTTTAGATAGCTTAGCTATTTTTTTGATTAGGATATCTTCACCTAGCCCTTATTAATGTAAAATATTGTAAAACATTTGGTGAACTCAACCTTTGAGTCTTACTACACAACCATAGTTTCCTCTATGGTTTTCAACTTTCTAGGGTTTCATATTTTACATTTAGTATATTTTATTTTATTTTATACTCTTGCTTAAAATCATATTGATACTAAAGAAAAAAGGCAAACTTATTCCATGATCGTTTTCTCAAATCAAGCATTACCTATGAGAAATAAGAGTCATATTTACAAAGTAATAAATATGGAGCAAAATAAATTCAAAATGTCAATAAATTATCATCAGTATGATACCAAATCAAAATTCTTACCAAAACCATTTAGACAACAAAAGGCATGTTTGACACCTTTGATTTACCCTATTAGGAAATATTTAGTCCCCACATTAATTTGTGTGAATAATTATGAAAGTAATAATTCACTATTAGATATATATCAGTAGAATATATTTGGTTTTCATAATATTGTTATAACAATATTACAAATATATATATTAGTTATTAGAATATATTATTTGATTAGATATATTGTTGTGTGTTACAATAATATTATGCATATATGACAATGCATAATCATAGGGATATGGTTGAGATATTGATTACGAGATAATCTCCATGATTATAGGAATGACATTCTCTTAAATATGTAATGTCTCGAAAGAATATGTAATGTGAAATATAATAGAGTGTGATTAAATATTATCTCTATGTGTATTCACCATAATTTCTATGTGAATCAATTTTGTTGTATTTGGCTCCTACAATACCTAATGGTGGTATCAGAGTGGGAAGATCTTGTAATGGATTATTTATTTTCTATATCATGGAAGGTTAATCAATTTGTATGGGGAAAATCCATTTCAATTCATGGTTACCCATGTATGGATGTTTTATTTAATGCGAGGTCTTATACCTAATTTTTGGTAACATAGTTTCATAATATTTAAGGTTTTAATGGTAGATTTGGATTTTTTACATTTTGAAAATTATTTGTCAATATTCTATACATAAACCTATTCATTTATGTGCATTTCAAGGAATTGATATTCAAAAGTTGTAGACATGTGTAGCTATCTTCAATAGCTTCACCATATGTTTGAATACCTTTAAGAAAGTAGAACTATTGGTTATTTTGAATGGTTCAATGTATTTTTATGATAGACTATCGACTCACCATCTATGCCCACATACATTTTTTTATGCCTATAGATATTTTCCATCTCCATTCTACAGTTCCAACATTGAAAGCAATCTATCATATGTACCTTCTATACTATTGTTTTCATTTATTATATCATGCCATCAAGAATTAATTGATCTTTCCATCATCATTTCTTTCAGTGTACAAACCTAAAAATCCTTGTCTTTTATTTTCATCTATGATGGCGTATAAACCTATAGTGTTTTACATGAAGAATTATGTTATTTTTTATTTTCCTAATATATGGTGGATATTTTATTAAGTGACATTCAAACATTACAACAAATATGTTTGATCTCAGGTCCCTATATGTCTATTACATGATCTGGTGATAGGCTTTAATCCTCAAATCCTAATAAATAATTATGTGAGATAGAAAGGTTGGTCATCATGGGCCATTGTTCATATGGTTCAGTACTACATTCATCAATTAGAATTTGTATTCTATGTATTGATGCTCTCAGCCTTGATTGGCATCAACATTGATTCTTGCATCAAAAATATGAACTCTACTTTGCATTTGTTTAACATGCATTGGATCTATATTCCTATGTTGGATCTTTGATATGAATATGTATGTGAACCAATATTTGTTTTTGAGTTTGACTTATTCTTTGGAATACAAGGCAACTTAATAAATGCAAAGGATTTAAGAGAACATGGATCCATCCACAGACTCACCTCAGCTTACAACCTAATGGTATACATTATTCGGTCACAACTCGATGTCGAGCACTTTGTAATGGTAGACTCTTAATGTAACTTGGCTTATAAAATATCTAGTTTGCATTATGCCCACCCTCCATTAAGCCATCCACCACTAGATAAATACTCCCACCAATTTTTTTATGAGTTATTTTCACCGGTCAATGATTATTTGCCACCACTGGCCAAGCTTTTCATAAGTCTAATTATGTGAATGTGTCTATTATGTATGAAAATTTTAAAGGTAGGTGTGAATAAGTTATTTAGAGTCTTGTCTATTGTTGACCTAATCAAGTTTATTGAGACCTTTCCTTAAGTTAAATAGTCTATTCATTTCAAAAAGTGTTTTAAAAATGAGTCATGGTGTAGAGTCTCTATATATTTGTTGTTTGAGTCAAGATAGTGTCTTCAATAGTATTTTAGCCAGTCCAAATAAATTTTATCAAGTATGTCAATATTATAGTTTTATTAAATCATGTGTCATCAAAGAGTCAAAACCAAATAAGAGTCATAAGTTAAAAGTTATTTGCTAATAAATATATTTATATCAAAAATTCAAAAATGTCGATAGCTAAGTTATTTTATCATCGATTCAATGCCAAATAAACTTGTAAAGTATGCATTATCACTTTTACATAATGTCCAAATTATGGGGGGATTTATCCTTAAAACAATTATGCATATGAACTTCCTCAACACATTTGTTGAGTGAACAGCTTCACTTGTTGGAGGTTAGAGCACAGTGGAGGATGGAGGCTTTCTATGCCTCTTATTATCCATTAATGAAGGGGTGCTTTTGCTATAGTCACACACACACACACACACACACACACACACACACACACACACACACACACACACACACACACATTTTATTTTTTGTACTCATTTTAATGTGTGACAAATAAGAGGTGTATTTATTATTTTCCCACATAGTGTACTGCATAAAAAATTTGTTTAGGAGATACAGGAGTGAAATTTAAACATATGGTTCCTTCTCTTGGTTCCCACAATATATAGGTTGATGTGGCTACCTCATTGAATGGTTGATGGCATATGTACCTATTCAAAGTTACCACACTAATTTGATTGATGTGTTCCTCCTCTACTTTCATTAAATCCTGTGAAACACAAATTACCATGTAAGGCCTAAGGGGGGGAATGTTAGGAAATGTTTAGTCCTCACATTAATTTATGTGAATAATTATGAAAAGAATAATTCACTGTTAGATATATTTGGATATAATATATTTGGTTGTCTTAATATTGTTACGCTAATATTATGAATATAGATTATTTTTTAGAATATATTATTTTATTAGATATATTTTTGTATGTTACAACGATATTATGCATATAAGAGATTGCATAATCATAGGGATATGGTTGAGATATTAATGGAGAGATAATATCCATGATTATAGAAATGACATTCTTATAAGATTTAATGTCTCAAAGGAATATGAAATAGAAAATATAATAGTGTGTGATTAAATATTATCTCTATGTGTATTCACCATAATTTCTATGTGAATCAGTTTTTGCTATGTTTGGCTCCTACAATACCTAACATCCCCACCAAGACTTAAGGTTTTTAATTGTAATTATCTCTCTTCTACTATTAATTCACAACTTATATTTCATATTGTGGTCCATATGATTAACAACCAATAAAGTAGCTCATTGTATCATGAAGATAACATGTTCCTCCTCCATATACCATAACACAATTATATGGACTTGTGCCTAATTTTCCTATATTTTGTCTTTTAAATTTTCTTAACATTCATAAATATATCATGTCTTTCCTTATAGACATCAAATAGTGTGAATTTTGTTGAGGTATGTTCCTATTTTTGGTGTTGTGTCATTGATGTCAAAGTCAAGATGGATGTCATTAATGTCAAGGTCAAAGTTGAGGGCATGCATAGAGAAATGGTATGTGACAAAGAATTCTTATGATAAGAGAGAATTTTAAGTCAACCTATTGTCTCTGTACTATAAGATAATTTTTAAGGTAACCTAGTATTTTATTTGAGGTTGATGACATGTCAATGTCAAGATTAAAATACAAGGTAAGCATACTTTTGAGCACTAGTCTTAATGAACATTGTCATTTCATGAGCATATGTGTGAAGATGGTAGTATGATAAGATAGATACACATAGGTATGAGTAGATTTTTAATAATTCCCAAGCATGCATATGAAGTGTTTAAACACTCAATAAAGTTATAAGGTAAACATCCGAGGGTATGGTCTTAAGCCTAAGCATGTAACTAGACTAGTCCTAGACTTTGCCTGACTTAATAAGGAGTGTTGAGGTGTTATCAAGAGTGAAAATAATTGGTAGAACATGTGAGAAGATGTTTAACACTATTTAAATATATGTATAAGGTATATAATCTTTCATAAGAGGTTTATAGGTCAGTTATTGGCTTAGTCTTTGCTTAAAGAAACCTAGTGAGAAGGCACATGCTTGGTAGCATGATGAGGTGAGAAGTCTAAGGATTTTAATAAAAATATTGGAAATGTGTGAGTAAGGTATGAGGTTTTATGACATGATAATGAGGTGTTGAGAGTGGTACAAGAGGTTTCAAGGCGTGTTCATGGTCTAAGTGTGATTGACAGTTCAAGGCCTAATGTGTAAAGAGACCTAGTATGGTCTAATGAGGAGTCAAGTTCATTTTACAAGGTAACAGAGCTCATGAGATCATTGTTAGAAGTGTGATAGTTTGAGGTCAAGGTCTGAAGGATAAAGTATTAAATGTGGTCTTGAGGATTTGTATGTGAAAAAAATGAGGTATAACAGACCTAAGAAGAATTTTCTTATGCTCGTTGGCATTTGTAACCTTTTCATAAGATCCTAAGAAGTTCATGTAATTTGGGGAAGGTTCCTATATCAAATTTATTAGCATTGGATTTGGAGTTGAGGGGCAATATTTTATAAATGATTGTCAAGAATGAGAGGTAAACTAAACCCTCGTAAAACCCTCATAGTGACCCAACATAGAAGATCTTATTGGAAATGGCTCAAAATATATTGGATGGCCTATTTTGATTATTGGATCATATATAAGACTCTCCCAAGTTTCTCCAAGTGGCATTGGTATGTTAGAATAATGAGTGAAAGCTATAAGAAACCCCTTATTTCTTAGTTTTTTTATGTAACAGGAAAAACATGAAAATATTTGGAGGATGATGTGTGAGACTTGTATTTTTTTATCATGTAAGTTTCTGAGTAGGTTAAAAACTTCAAATATGCTAAACTAGTCATGGAATTTGTCCTATCACTAAAAAGGGCTAATGAGGAAGATAGTGAGAAAACCAGGTAGATGTGAGAATGAGGTTAGGGATGGGTTGCATTAGATTAGGTATAGATAAAAATTCATGGGGTAATTTTCCAAGACCTATATCACTTTTCTCCCTTGAAGATAATATTTGGAGATGCTTATATACAAGCATAGAGTTACTCTCAAAGTGACCTATCTAACACAGTGAGATCTATGTAGGATGAAAACATGAAATTATTTTATAATACCAAGATTAATATTGAAACCTATAATATATCTATTTAAATAAATTTTAATTATTATTAAGTATCATATAAACCCATTTAAACTTCATAAAATTAATCACACAAGTGTTCTAAGTCTTGGTTTCCATGACTATGTTTTGGAGCTATAAATAGTTTTCTGTGTGTGAATGAGAATGATGTTCTTGATTCATTATGTATAGAATTAAATAATAAAAGGAAAATTAAATTTTTATATAGGTATAATTTTTTTATTTTAATTTATTTTTATGTATGATAAACTCTTATGAAAGTGAGAAAATTCAAAGGGTCTTGATTGGGTTTTGAAGCATGTTTGCAGTTCTAAGTGAGTATATGAAAGTGATCAGTTTGAGATATTTTGCCTTATATGGTGTAGTATAAAAGACATGATTATTAATTTGAGGTAATTAATTTTATATCCATGTGATTCATTGATTTGGTTATGTGGCAAAGCTGAGTGTATACTTCAGATTTTTAAGGCAGACTTTTTGTTAGTGAGAAATCCTAATTGCGAGTAGACCTAATTGTGTGGTTCAAGGAATGAAATGAGATAGGTGATATTGGGAAACTAAGGTTATTTTATCAAGGGTATAATTTAAATGTGTGTAAAAAATTTCATCCATTTTTTGAGGCTCAAGATGTTTCAAGATGAAACATGTGCTTTGATCCATATTAGGCCTAATGGTGATTTTGTTCCTTATGAGTGATGACCAACCTATGTAGTGGGTGTTTAACTTATGTAACATGTTTTTTAATATATTACAAGGTTGATCTAATTATTTAGGATTTTTTTTCCAACCAAGGTGGGTGAGATCAAGAGTCAAGTATAAAAAGGTCTAATAAACCTAATTTGACTAGTTAGAATATTGAGGAGATGAGTGAATGAAATAGAGGTTTGAAAACTAGGCAGAGGGATTAAATTCCATAAAAGAGAGGTGTTTTAAATGTTTTATGAAGATATAACATAAATTATATATATTATTATCAAGTTTGTATGACCTAATTCTACCAAGAAAAGGACTAGTTGAGGGAAGAGGCCTAATAGGCTATTGAAGAGAGATAAAAGAGTGTGAAGAGAAAAAGGAGGTAATAATCATAATTTGGGTAAGTAATAAGTGTTAAAGTGTGATTATAGGTTTTATATATCTGATTTGATGTTAATTTACCTAGGGTTTTGGTGCCTCCTTGCAAGTCGGTGCTTGCTAAAGGACTAGTTGAGTTGGTGCTTGACTAGTGAGGGGTTGGAGCTCTTTATGGGGTTGGTGCCTCACTAAATATTTATTAATTTCTTATAGTAATATATTAAAAGTTTTGTTTTAGTTATTTTTATTCTTCATGATGGTTTATCACATATCTATTGTGTTTTTACGTTGTATACTTTTGTAGATGCCTATTTATGCATTGGTTAATGTATGTATGTGAATGAATGCTTCATGGATGATAAGTGAAATTGAGTGATTTTTTAAAGAGAAATAATTAACATGGCAACCCCCCCCCCTCCTCAATATATATACTTCCAAATTTTGGTATTATATCAGGTCCTTTAGATTAGGCCTAATAGCCTAAAGGAGATCCTAAACAAGCAAAGATGGTTAGTCAAGCACAAGGTGGTTTATCTACAATCAAGGATATATTGTTTAATGGATCTAATTATGATTTTTTGAGTGTCAATATGATAAAATATTTTATTTCTCAAGGTTGTGATGTTTGGAAATTAATTTTTGATAGATATACTCCACCCCTATTCCTCTTACAGATGCATCAGGTAAGAAGGCTAGTGACAATAATTCAAAAGAAATGAATGGTATTATATGTGGCCTATCAAAGGTATAAATTGTGTAGGTGATGCACTATATGTCTACTAAAAAAATTTGGAAAAGTTTAATACTATTCGTGAGAGATAATCCAAGGTCATTTGGCTAAGTTCTAAACTCATAAAAGATAGTTTGAAAGCTTAAGGATGAATGAAGATGAGACCATTGCAGCCTACTTGTTGAGGGTTGATGAAGTGATCAACATCATAATAGGTATAGGTGAATAATTGAAATAATCTATTATTTTTAAAAAAAAATTGAGATCTCTAACTCTTAAGTTTGATTCTAAATTATCTATTGTTGAATATATGCAAGATCTAGACAAGCTAGAGATAGATGGACTTCATGGCACCCTAACAGCCTATGAGATAAGGACAAGTGAAGGAATACCTTCAAATAAGTAATCTACATTCAAGAAAAAAATTAATTCAAAGGAGAATAAGACACAAGGTAAAAATCTCAAAGATAATAATGATTCTGATATTGATGATGATGAGTTAATAGCTATATTTGCAAGAAAATTGAAAACATGTTCAAGTAAATACAAGGATAAACTATGCTTTAAATGCTTTAATTATGGAGAGATTAGACACTTTGATAACAAGTTTCCTCATAATCATAAGGCAAAGGATGATTAAGGTCATAATGATGATAAGAAATCATATAGGTTTGATAAGATCAAGAAAAACTATAGAAAGTATGATGATAAGAAGAAATTTTTCAAGATCAAAAGAAGCTTTTACACCAAGAAAAACTAAAGCACATCTAATGTGAGTGTGAATTTATTTTGAGATTTACCATGAAGGTGGTGGTCATGATGTCAATGAAGTTATCTTCATGGATGAGGAAGCAAGTTGTTTAAATTAAGAAGAGTCCATATCATTTAGAGGTGTTGTTGGTGATTTAAATAAAGAAGAAGATGAGGTAGACTTTGAGGCTGAGTTAATGAATGCTTTAGAATAAATAAAGATGGTGAAGAAGAAGAATAAGGTGATGAGGTATCTTATAAAAGACTATGCGGAGCAAATTAACCTATTTGAAGATAGATTCATCAGCAACTCCAAAGAACAAGAAGAAATAGTCAAATAAGTGGAGACTCAAATTGAGATTGTGTCTGCAATCCTAAAGGCTAAAGAAGAAGAATGTGCAAGGTATGTAATTGAAATTGATTCCATAAGATTTGAGTTGAATTAAGACTCAAGTAAAGTAAATTCCTTTGTGAATTTTGAAAAGGGTACCCCTGATCTAGACAACATCTTGAGTACTCAAAAGACTGCTAATGACAAAATATCTCTTGATTTTAATGGAGACCGAAAAAAGATCACTAATGTGATCAAGGATAATTAGACCTTAAAGTTCAATGGTCAATGAAGGAATGATGGTACTGGCAGAATGAAGATAAATCCTATCAAGTAATCTAATACAATAAGGTATGTTAATCCTTTCAATCATTATTGTTAATCATGTAACTAATTTGGTCATAGAGTAAGGCATTATAGAATACCCTCCAAGAACGAATATGCATGGAACTATGAGGATAATCATCAGTCAAGAGGTATGGGTAATGGTGTGTTTACATCAAGAGGAATAGTGTGTTTTAATTATCAAATGGTTGGTCATATTAAAAAGTTTTATAATCATGGATTCTCAAATCAAAACAAGAAAGTTAAGGCTCCTTGAGTGAAATAAAGAAGACAAGATAGCGAATGGAAACCAAAGTTAACAAAGGTGAATGATGACCAGTCTACAAGCCCAAATAGACTATTTTCTATGATGGAGCATAGTTTAAATGCAAAGGTGTGCTGAGAATTCTCCCTATTATCTGAGATCATGGGTGAAAAATTCAAGATAAATAGACCAAGTTAGAATGTTGTTCAAATGGAGATTAAAGAATTCAAGCCTAAGAGGATCGAGAATAAAATTCAATCTAATAAGGACATGGAGATCTGGGAATCTCCTAATTTTATGTTATTTTTGTACCTAAGAGAGAAGAGGTGACTCCATTAGGATTCATGGAGGCACTCAGCCAATTAGTACAAGCATGAAGGATGCTTGGTCTTAGGGGAAGCTTTATTTCATATCCAAAATTTAGTCAATAATTTGTTGGAGGTGTGACTACAATAGATGGGTTACAAAGTATTTATATGATGACTTAATCAAACCAAGTCACATTCATGATAGTGCCTAAATATTTCATGGAGATAAAGGAAGTATGTTCTAGGTCCAAGGATCATATGGTAGCTATCAAGAGATGACATTTTGTCATTATTGTCAATGGGGGAGAAAGTTATAGTTTGAGAGAAAGATCAGTTTGAAGAAGATCTCACTTAAGGAGATGCGAATGATCAGCTTTCTTTGAGTGTTTTTCATGAATGACAAAGTGGGTGATTATAGACATGTGTTCCTATTTTTGGTGTTGTGGTATTGATTTTTTCATTGATGTCAAAGTTAATATGGATGTAATTAATGTCAAGGTCAAAGTTGAGGCCATGCATGGAGAAGTGGTATATGAAAAAAAAGTCTTATGACAAGAGAGAATTTGAAGGAATTTTTTTCTCTCTATTAAGAGAAAATTTTAAGGCAAACTTTTATTTTTTTTAAGGTTGATGACATGTCAAGGTCAAGATCAAGATACAAGGTAAGCATACTTTTGAGAACTAGTCTTGAGGAACATTGTCATTTCATGAGCATATAAGTGAAGATGGTGGTCTGGTAAGATAGATAAACACATGTATGAATGGATGTATAAGAATACCAAATCATTCATATGACGTTTTGAAACACTTATAAAATTTACAAGGTAAACATTCATAGGTATGGTCTAAGCCTAAGCATGCAACTAGAGTAGTCCTACACTCTGCTTAACCTAATAAGGAGTCTTGATGTGTTATCAAGACTGAAAATCACTTGTATATCATGTGAGAATATGTTTGACATAGTGTAAACATTTTTATAAGGTATATAATCTTTCATAAGAGGTTCTTATGTTATTTCTTGGATTAATCTTTGCTTAATGAAACCTAGTGAGAAGGCACATGCTTGGTAGCATGATGAGGTGAGAAGTCTAAGTCTTGTAATAAGAATATTGGTAATGTGTGAGTAATATATGAGATTTTATGACATGAGAATGAGGTTTTGAGAGTATTACATGAGGTTTTAAGGTGTTTTCATGGTCTAAGTGTGATTGGTAGTTCAAGGCCTAATGTGTAAAGAGACCTAGTGTGGCCTAACAAAAGGTCAAGTTATGTTTCCAAGGTGACAGAGCATATGAGAGAATTTTTAGAGGTATGAGAGGTTGTATCAAGTGTATTAACCAAGTTTGAGGTCAAAGTCTAAAGGAAAAAGCATAAAATCTAGTCTTAAGGTTTTATGTATGCATAGAATGAGGTATAGGAGACCTGAAAAGAATTTTATTATGTTCATTAGCATATGCAACCCTTGAATGAGTTCCTAATGATTTCATGAATTTTGGAGAATTTTCCTATATTATATTTACTAGCATTGGTTTTGGAGTTGAGGGGCAATCTTTTATGAATGATTTTTAAGAATGGAAGGCAGTCTAAACCCTCCTAAGACCCTCATAGTGACCCAATAGGGAAGATATTCTTGGAAATGGATTAAAATGGATTGGATGACATATTTTGATGATTGATCCATGTAGAGGAATTTCCCAGGTTTCTCTAGGTGGCATTGGTTTGTTAGAAGAATGAGTGGAAGTTATAGGAAACCCCTTATTTCTTGATTTTTTTGATGTAGCAAGCAGGTTTGACCAGGTCAAAACATAAAAATGATTAGAGGATGATGTGTAAGACTTTTATTTTATGATAATATAAATTTATGATCAGTTTATAGAACTCAAATATGCTAAACTAGTCATGAAAGTTACCCTATCGCTAAAAAGGCCTAATGGGGAAGAAAGTGACAAAACTAGGCAAAAGTGAGAATGAGATTAGAGATGAGTTGTAGTGGATTAGGGATGAATAAAAATGTATGGGATAATTTTTAAATATCTACATCACTTTTCTCCACTAAATATAATATTTGGTGATGATTATATACAATCATAAATTTTCTCTCAAAGTGACTTGTCTAACATAGTGAGGTCTGTGTAGGATGAAGACATGAGATTGGTCTGTAAGACCAAAATTGATAATGAAAATTATAATATATATATAAATATTAGTAATTATAATATAAACCCATTTTAAGTTCATAAAATTATTCACATATGTGTTCTAAGTCTTGGTTTCCATGACTGTGTTTTGGAGCTACATGTAGTTTTCTGTGTGTGAATGACAATGATTTTCTTGAGTCATTATGTATAGATTTTAATAATAAAATGAAAAATAAGTTGTTACATATGTATTATATGTTAATTTTAATGTATTTTTATTCATCATAAACTTCTATGAAGGTGAAAAAAGTTAAAGGTTCTTGACTAGGTTTTGAAACCTATTTGTAGTTTTGAGTGAGTATATGGAAGTGATCAATTTTAGGTTTTTTGACCTATATGGTGTAGTCTGATTGACATTATGATGAATATGAGTTCATGGAGTTTCTATCCATGTGATTTTTTGATTTTATTTGGTGGTAAATCTAAGTGTATCCTTCATATTTTCCATGAAGACTTTCTAGCAGTGAGAAGGCCTAATTATGAGTAGACCTAATGGTGTGGTTCAAGGAGTGAAATGAGATAAATAATTTTAGGGATATACATTGAGATTATAATGAGTATAATTAAATTTTGTGTTAAGTTTTTCATCTATTTTTTTGGGCTCCAAATTGTCCAAGGTGAACAAGATGAAACGTGTGCTTTGAAAAGGCCTAATTGCATTAGGTCTCTATTAGGCCTATTGATACTTTTGGTCCTTATGAATGATTACCAACATATGTAGTGGGTGTTTCAATTATGAATTTTTTTTTCATCTATTCCAAGGTTTATAAAATTATTGATAGGTTTATGTCTGACCAAGGTGGGTGAGAGCAAGAGTTAAGTATAAAAAGAAGGTATAATAGACCTAATTTAACTAGTTAGAATATTGAAGAGATGAGAAAATGAAATAGAGGTATAGAAAATAGGTAGAGGAATTTAATACCATCTGATATATCTGTTTAATTTTTTATGAATATATAATATAAATTATATATATTATGAGCAAGGTTATATGACCTAATTCTGCCAAGAAAATGGCTAGTTGAGCGAAGAGACCTAATAGGCTATTTGAGAGATAGAAGAGTGTGAAGAGAAAAATGAGGTAATAATCATCATTTGGGTAATAAATAGGTGTTAAAATGTGATTATAGGTCATATTTATATTATTTGGTGGTGATTTGGTGCCTCATTATAAGTTTGTGCTTACTAAAGGACTAGTTGAGTTGGTGCTTGATTAGTGAGGGTGTGGTGCTCCTTGTGGGGTTGGTGTCTCACTAAATATTTATTAATTGAATATATTACTATATTATAAGATATTTTCATCATGTTTTACTCCACATGATGGTTTTCCACACATCTCTTGTGTTTTTATGTTGTATGCTTTTATAGATGCCCGTTTATGCATTGGTAAATGTATGTATGTGAATGAATGATTCATGGATGATAAGTGATATTGAGTGATTGTTTTAAGGTCAATAATTAACTTAACCCTCTCAATATTTTTAATTTCAATAAATTTTTCATCATGAAAATACTTAGAATCAAGCAAAGTTCTCTCATTTCACCAATCTAGTCATAATGATAAACCTACCATTCACATATTTCAAAAAAATGGAAAATTAAAACCCATAATTACATCTCTTAACACTTAAAAAATTCATACGAGTCATCTTATGTCTATTATGAGTACCATTGGATACCTCCAAGGGCAAGTTTGAATTCTTAATTTACAAATTGTATCATGCAATGTTACTATTAATGATAATTTTAATCAAAGATTAACCTCTCAAAAAAGTAGTTTTTAAAATATTTATCATACCCATGTTACCTTTACTTTTTGGTCATGAATACACATACAACCATGTAATTAGATATGTACATTATTTTTGTCATTGAGATAAATACATATGCTTATTATTAAAAGTTTTCCATATAATCCTAACACAAGAAGCTAGGGATTGGTTCTATAGCCGTCTCAATGGTTCCAAATTGAATTTCATGTAATTAAATGAAATATTTATTTTATATTTTAATAAACACAATGTGCCAAAATTAACATTAGATCATTTTTAAAATTTAATTTATCTTGATGATATGTATATTTAGGATTAGGCTATCTGATTTAAGAATGCATCATACTTTTAACATTTTGACCTTCAAATTTGAATCTAAAATTCATAATCAGTAAAATTATTATTTATTCACTTTAAAATAATCATTTAATAATCATTATATTTATTTTGGTAACTTAGATCTAGATGTGCAAAAGTCCCCAATATGTATGTGATCTAGTCAACAATAACAAAGAAGTAAATGCCTCTTCCTTAAAAATCAAAATTTTAGTTTAATATGAATACAACAAAAGTGAGTTTACAATAGAGGATAATGTAAAAAATATTTTTATTCTAATTCCTTATGTGCCATCATTGCATAAATAAATTATTAAGATGTAAAAAACTGAAAAACATATTATGCAATCAATCCAAATTCAGCCACATCAAGATACACCTAAAATAATTTTGCCAATATCACTGGAAAAAAACTTATTACACTACCCACTACTAGCCATAGCACAACAAAAAATATTAAACATAAAGAAGGATAACCATTTTATGCCTATCATAGAATCATAAGAAATGATATAAATAATTATAAGTATAAACATGAAGTTATTATTGGCATAATACAAAATCAACAAATTATTTCTACTACAAAAAAATAACAATCATCACCTATAAATTTAACAAGTAAAAATCATCATTGACTAAATTATTTAAAAATTATAATATTCATTCATGAAATTATTTTCAACATGATCATATTGACTCTACACAAATGGAAAGTCATTGTAATATAATCAACTTGTCAAAAATGGGATATAATATCATAGACTTACATCATAATGGACATTGAAATGACTATTTGAGATACATCATATTTTCAATTGCTTATGGACCCAATGCTATACTTACAAAGGTTTGGATAATGCCTCATTCCTATAACCACCCATTTATATTAGGAAAACTATGGTTATACCAAATGTATGCCACAATATATCCCAATCAATAAGACATTACATTTTAACATAATTGATGCTTAATTTTTATACCACATGATGGTGATATAAATCAACCAAAAAATGGAGAACAAAATCATGCTATGTACCTATATGACTCCACAAGGTTTGATCATGAAGAATATGGTTTATTCGATCAACCCTAATCATTAAATTATTACAAATATTGAACAATTCAAAAAATTAAAATTAAAATTAAAAATTAAAAAATATATATAAAATAATCAAGAAAATATAAAAAAACATTCAAAGAAAGAAAAAAGAAAAAATACTTAGCATTTATATATTGACTAGATTTTCCATATGTTGTTTACTTTATGCTAGTAGATATCATATCATTTCCTTTATATAAGAACATATGTTTCACAAGTACTTGCTCATATGATAAAAGAATACACTAAATCTATTATACTTGAGAAAACATATGTTGGACCTTTATTCTACGCACATGACACACTACATTGGAGACATCTACTTATATTGATCATGATTGATCCAGGGTATATTATTTTATGATCACTTTGCATTATTGTTTTTATCTTATATATTAACACTTACACATATCTATGATCATACTTATGTATTACATAGTGTGCCAGATATTCTATGCTATAATACATTTTGATAACACATGTATATAGATACATGTATGATATGATTATGTTAGTTACTTATATTTTAGTTATTCATCTTTTTTCATTGCTTACTTGAGTGCGCTTCTTTTTTTGTACATTGTCTTGATTCTGGAACACCTTAGCATGTTCCTTGTTTGTTGGCCACAATACCATTGAGTGTTTTCTATTTCTAGTGTGTGGGTATTTAAACATGTCCTCCCTTTGAGTGTGTGGAATTTAAACATTAACCTTGTTTGAGATCTCCTTAAACCCCTTTGTAATGAAATTGTGTGGTCTTATGTGTGTCATTGATTATTTTCTAGGTTTTTTCTTATTACTCCTACATGTTTCCATTTTCCATATTATGCATATTAGGTATTTTTATGTTTGGATACTATGAGCTTATTTGATACATCTATTTAGACATGATACCACTATATACTTCATTACTACATGTTTTATATAAATAAGCATGGTTATCTTATTATTTTGAGATAAGGTGACTACCATATTTCATTCCCCTAACCTCAAAAATATAGGGGGAGGGGTGGATATCAGTGGGTACATGTCATAGAGACATGAGTCCACATACACACAATTGGAAAAAGTTTATATAGTTTTAGATATACGCTTGGGTTTGAATCTTATGCATTTATCACTAATTTGATTCAAAAGTTTTCATGTTTGAGAAAGATATTATACACACTTTGCATAGTAAAAGTTACATTTTGATAGATACTTCATCATTAATTTTTTATAGATACTTCATCTTGATACCCATTACAGGTGCATATGCCATGAAAATGCACCAAATCACATATACATATTTAGATTATATACACATTTATGCACAAACATTACCAAGATGCATCGATTTAGCTTTATCTATCTACAGTAGTTAGATCCCTTAAGTAGCATGTTTGAGGCTAAACACCCTAGATGGCCTTGGAAATATGTTTTAATAGGTTGAGATGGCTACACAAACTTGGGTAATATTGGTGATATTGCGTATATTATGTATATACTTGAGTTGTGCAATTGAGATTCAATTTTATCAATAAACTCATAAAAACACACCCTTGAACCAAATTTTCAGCATGATCAACCTCCAATTCGCATCTTCACATATCCAAGGTTCATTTTTGAACATTTATTTGCAATGGTTCAATAAAAAAGCATCATTATCAAAATAAAGTACCAAGGGGAAACATGATTTTATTTACACATAAATTTACTCCTTCCCTAATATCACTTTCTTTAAGTATTTAAATTATTTAATTTTCATATTATATGCACTAATTAAACTCTAATATACTCTTTTTTTTAAGAAATACATAAACAAAAAAGTCAAAAATGGCTAAAACAAAGACAAGCTGTGTTATACACACCAATATATGCATTTATTTCCTTTAACCTAGTAATTTCATATTTATACATTACTAAATTAAAGGGGAGTTAGATACTAAAATATGATTATATGTTAAAAACTAATATTTTACACTTGTAAAATATCACTCATGGCTCAAAACTTCATTTCATGACCTTCCTGCTACCAAAAGGATCGTGTTCACTATGTCACTGTGCCTAAATGCTTATCATATAGATTAAATTGATATTTTAGTTATAAAGATCCCTTGTAGAGCATTGTTTAAATAAAACCTCATTTATATACTAAATTATTAGTTACACATCTTGTAGATGCTATAAATCTACACCATCGCTTAAAATCCTGAAATAAGTTGAGTTTGAAATTCTAAAACCCTAAAATAGGCTAAGTCTGAAATGTGGTAGAAACCTCCAAAAATCTATATTTTACATCTTAACTCCTAGAGGTTTGAAACCACTCTCAAACACCCTAAAATTATATACATAAAATATAACTTAAATTATAACTAAATATATATAATTAAACGTCAACTTATACTTAAATGTTTATTTTTATGTATATACCCCCTATTTATCAATGGTAATTAACCCTATTAATTAATATTTACCATCCATAACCACCAAAAATCCTAAAAAAATAAAAAAAAACCTATTCTTGTATATATCAACATGAAAACCAACACCCCCATGTCATAGGTGGAATCCCCAACCATTTGGCAATCATGCAGCCCAAAATAAGCATGTAAATCATAACTTCCCTAGATCGATGTTGATTATTTTGGATCGACATTGATCCATATAATCATGTCAAACCATCCCCAAATGAGTTCAAAAAATATGCAGGTTGGAGGACCCAAACTTTGGAGGTTTGTTTCATGTATTTGGAGGTCAGAATTTATAGCATTTGGAGTCCAAAATACTACCTACAAGTCAATAAATTGAAAGGATCAAATTAATGATCAAGTAAGTCATTTTGTTTGGTTTGTCATTTATTATTTAATTTTCAAATATTGTTTAAATCCCTCATTATAAGTCACTAGATCATTTCATTATTACATCATGTGTTTTAAGCCCCTTTCTAGCCCATTTCTTAATCTGTAAATACCTCTATTCATCCCTAAACCTTTTGCATCCTTATAGAAACTTATTTTTCATATTTTTTACACTGTTAAAATATTTACCATGATCCATGAATATCATGATCAATCCTATAGGATCATTATTGATTCTATCTTTTGCAGAAAACCTTTGATTTCAGCCCTTTAGGTCTTTCTATTTGATTTTGTAGGTTCCTGTCTATTTTTTGTCTATCCATAGACCTCTATAATCTATCCTAATAATCCCTAAAATTCCATAATCTATTATTAATCCTTATTTTATGAGATTTATCCCTCATCCATCTAATCCATTTCTCAACATCTTAATCGACCTTATGTATATTAGGTTTAGTTCCTAGCCTAAACTTATCGACAACCCTTTGTGACACTTGTGTGACCAAAACCTTGTTTGTGTTGACTTCTTCATCTTATTATTAATTCATTTATAGTTACATCTAACCATTTATATCTTTATCTTACCCATAATCATTTATATCTTATTATGTTTATATATCTTTTATCAAAAATAGTGGGTTGACATCTTCAAGGAAGAATATCTCTCTAGGACTTGGCATCTGCCAAGCAACCCACTCATTTTTCTATTAATCCATTTTTTATGAGTTATTGTGATTTTCAAGTTATTCCTCTCCAGTCAAAGAGGAGTTCTCACAAAGCTTGGTCAATGGTGCACAACCAACCATCTTCTATCATGCAGGTAATCCTATCCCTTTTGTTAAACCCTACCATAGTTTAAAAGTTTCAAAATTTAAACATAAAAATACTAAAACACATCTTCAACAATTTTTTATTCTCCTAGACACTATAGTCTAGACTAGGACACTAGTCTCAACACTAATTTCCAACATCTGATAGTACGATCTGAGCCTTATAATTGGTCAACTTTTCAAATATTTATACATGTATGGATATACCTATTTTTATTTATTAATCCTCTCATTATATTATTTCAAAATGTTTGGTATAAATATAAAACCAAAGGTCATTTATTATCATCCATAAATTACCAAGAAAACACCCATCAAACTCACATTGAATCATTTGCACAACTGCATTGTACTACCCTATTCCTTCATAATTATAAATTAGTCATAGGAAAAATCTTTTTATAGGCACTCACATATAACATATTTCATAAATGTTCACACACAAGCCCAAATAAGGGTAAAACTACATCTATCTTAGACCCTATTTAGAATATATGGTCATGTAAGCAATGCTAATTGATAAAGGGGTCTCTTAGGTCAGATTAAATTATCTCTAGCTTAATAACACCCATTTTTCATGTTGACATTCCTAATTTGAAGGACCTAGGGTTTTGAAGAAAATACTTACATCTATAACCTATGCACATGATCCCAATTGATAATTTTTAAGGTGATAGTGAACCCTGATAGGTATAATTATTCATTATAGAAAAAGACAATGTATTTTTTACTAGATAAAAGTGTCAAATTCATTATAGAACCATCAATGTTAGTGTCCATACCCTGATGGTAGTGTCTAAGATGGAAAGAAAAATCATAATCTAATGAATCATTATAGAGCATCATCATACCTTCTATTATACATGTATCTACCAAATATTCTTGTGCATCAGTAAACTATTTATGTATTGTTTCTTCTTCATGCTACTACATTAAAATTATTTATTGGCATTATACTATCTACATTTAACACACTTTCATAATTCAACACTGTATTAAAATATTATGAATATGAATTATTTAATTAGCTTACTTTTTAAATAGCTTGGTCATTTGTTTGGTTAGGATATTCTCCCCTAATTCTTATAAATTCAAAAAAGTTTTAAACATTATTTTAACTCAACCTCTAAGTATTCCTATGCATCCATATCTTGATCTAGGTGTTTAAAGTTTATATGGTTTCATATTTTATATTCATTCTATTTGATTTTTTTATTATAGTCTCACTTAAATTCATATTGATACCAAATAAAAAAGTAAATCTTCTTCCATGGACAAATTTTTCAAATCAAGAATAACCTATGAGCAAGAAGAGTCATATAAATGAAAATTTATAGATATGGATCAAAATAAATTTAAAATGTCACTACATATCACTATGATATTGAATCATAAATCTTACCAAAATCATATGGACAACAAGAGACATGTTTGAAACCTTTCATTGGCATACCTACACTTATGAACTATAATATTTATCACCATGCTTCCACTATTTTAACATAACTTATACTAGATATTATGGTCTATATTATTAATAATAAACAAATTAGATCATCATATCATGAAGATAGTCAACATGTTCCTCATACATATACCACAACATAATTAGATTCACTTGTGACTAGTCTTATTTTATTTAGTCATATAGAGTTTCATAACATTCATAGATATATCATCTCTTCATTAAAAACATCAAATAAATTTAATTTTTCATCATGAAAAGACTTAAAATTGAGAAAATTTGCCTCATTTATCCAATCTATTGATAATTTTAAACTACCATTCCCAGGTTTCAAAAATATGGAAAATTACAATCCACAAGTACATCTCTTCACACATTGAAAATTCCTACTTGTAATCTTATGTCTATGATTAATACCGTTGGATAGCTTTGATTCCTTGTTTCAATTATCGATTTACAAATTCTTTATTTCAATTATCGATTTACAAATTTCATAATGCAATGCTACTATTTGTGATAACATTGTCAAAGATCAACCACTCAAAAATGTATATTGTAATATCCATATCCACAATAATTCATCATACCCATGTTACCTTTAATATTTTTTTTGAATACCCTTCAAACCGTGTAATTAAATATATACATTCTTTTTTTCATTGGGATAAAGATAGATGTTTATTGTTAAAATATTTACATATAAGCCTAACACGAAAATATTGGGATTAGTTCTATAGACTTTCCAATGATTCTATACCCACTTTCAAGTAATTAGAAAACATTTTTTTCATAAATTTTAATAAACATGATGTGCCCAAATTAACATTAGACCATTTAAAAAATTTAAATCAATATGATGATGAGTCTCTTCAGGATTTTTCTATCTAATTTAATAATGCATCTTACTCTTTAATATTTTGACCTTTATATTTGGAACTAAAAAACATATTCAGTAAAGGTCTTAATTATCCA
Source organism: Torreya grandis (assembly GCA_037957365.1). Taxonomy (NCBI): domain Eukaryota; kingdom Viridiplantae; phylum Streptophyta; class Pinopsida; order Cupressales; family Taxaceae; genus Torreya; species Torreya grandis. The sequence continues at coordinate 2,918,538 of JARHVA010000575.1, read as the reverse complement.
CTTAAATAAAGAGAATTATATAATAATTATATTTCTTTCGATAGATTATATATAGAGGTGCTCAAGTAAGCATGTGATCTAGAAGAAAATAACAAATAATTGAATGTCTCTTCTTTAAAAAGAAAAAAGTTTCATTCAAGATGTATAAGTGAAAGTATTTTTTCAAGATAAAATGACGTAAAATATAGTTTCATTCCAATTCCTTATGTGGAACCTTTGCATAATTTAAGAAATAATATCTCAAAAACTGACAAACATATTTTTAAATCAATTCAAAGTCATCCACATCAGTATACACCTTCAATATATTTATTGATGATAGTGGAAAATAAACTAGATACACTACCCACTACTAGGTATCAGGAAATAACACGTCTTCTACATTTAAAGAAACAAAATAAGATTTTGACTATCAGATAATCATAGGACATGATAAAAATAATTGTAATACATTTCAAGAATAAACCCAAAAATAAAAACATGAGGGAATCATTGACATAATACAAAATAAATAAATTATTGCTACTACAAAAAAAATCACAAGCATCACCTATAAATTTATCAAGTAAAAAGTGTCCTTAACTAAATGATTTATCAATTAAAATATTCATGCACCAATCTTAGGTTTGGCATAATTATATTTACTCTACAAAAATGAATAAGTCATTGTAATATAACTACGTTTTTAAAAATGGGATATACTATCAAATACTTACATCATAAGGGATATTGAAAATAATCTTTGGGATACATCATATTGTTAACTATTTATGGACCCAAGGTTTTCCTGACAAAGGTTTGCATCGCACCCCATTCATCTCAAAAACCCTTTACATTGGGAAAAATTTATATATCAAATGTAGACCATAATAGATCCTAATCAAGATGGCATTAAATTTTCCCATAAAGGACACTTATTTCACACACCACATGATTGTGGTATTGATTAAATAGTAGATGGAGAAGAAAAGCATGTTATGTACCTATATGAATCCAAAATGTTTGATCTTGATGAAGATGATTTATTCAATCAACTTTGATCATTAAATTATTACATATATTTCAACAATTATAATATTTAAATAAATAAATAATAAAATCAAGAAAATGTAATAACATCCAAATGAATAAAATATACTTAACATTTACATGTTTACTATATTTTCTCATATGTTGTTTACTTTATGTTAATATATAGAATATCATTTCCTTTCTATAATCACATATGTTTCATAGGTAATTAAGTGTGATGCAGGGAAACACTAGATCCATGAGACATTAACATACATATGTTGAACCTTTCCTCTATCTGTATGACACACTATGTTGGGGCCTTATTATTTTATTGATCATGATTGATATAACTTTAATTATTTCATGATAACTTTACATTATCATGTTGATATTATATGATAACACTTACACATGTCCATAATCATGATTACATTTTACATAGGGTGCCATATATTTTATGCTATAAGAAATTTTTATAACACATGTATGGAGGGAATAGTATTATTGCTTATGCTAGTTTCTTATATTTCACTTATTAATCTTGTCACATGGCTTATTTGAGTGTAATTCTTATTTCTACCTTTTCTATATTTTGGAATATTTGATAATGTTCTTTATTTATTGGCCAATTTGCCACCAAGGGTTATTTATTTAGTGTGTATACTATTTAACATGTCCCTTATTTTTGATCTCCTTATTGCCCTTTTATGTGACATTGAGTGATTGTGCGTGTGCTTGATTTTTTTGTTGAGCTTGTGCTTGTTACTCCTAGACATTGTCATGCTCCATATCATGTACCTTTTATATTATTGTGTTTGGATTATATGAGATTCATTGATACATATGCATAGACATGATACCATTGTATGTTTCATTAGTACATTATTATTACATATATGACATGGTTATTTTATTATTTTTAGATATGTTGGATACTAGATTACATTCCCCTCACCTCAAAATTATGGGTATGTAATAAATATATGAGTTAACATACACATTATTGGAATAATTTGATATATTTTAGATGATTAAGATATACATTCGGGTAATAATCTTATACATTTGACACCAATTTTACTGATTTGAGACATAGCTTTTTAAAAAATTAAAAAATATTATACCCATTTTGTAGTGTAGAGGTTACATTTTGATAAATCTTCATCTTGAGACACATTAAAGGTGATTATTCCATGAAAATGAACCAATCACAAATATGCATTCATATTATATACATATTTATGTGCTGACCTTATCTAAATGCATATATTTATATTTATGTGTCTACAATAGTTATCTCTCTTATGTTGTGTGATTGAGAATGCACACCCTCTATAGCCTTGGAAATACTTCATTTTTTCAATTTGACATGTTTATACCATTTGATTTGGGAGAGATTCACTAGATTGGCTAGATTATATATATACTTGAGTTGTGTGATTAATATTTGATTATCTTGATGGCCTTGACACAACTCACCCTTATATCATATTGGGGGAATGATCACACTCCAATTATCATATTCTCATCTCTAAGGTTAATTTATCAACCTTACTCTCCAATGCTTTATAAAATAAACATCATTACCAAATAAAAGTACCAATGGGAAACATGGTTGGATTGACACACAAGTGTACTTGTTCTTTTCTCTTTTTTATCAAGTATCTCAATTATTTAATTTTTAGATTATATACACTAATTACATTATAACATTCTATTTATTTATTTTTTTGTAAATACACAAAAATAAATTCAAGCAAGCCTCAAGTAAAGATAATGGGTGTTTCACACACCAAGGCACACATTTTTTTCCATTAAACTAGTAATTTCATCCTATACCTTACTATATTAATGGGCATGGATAATTTAGATACTAAAACATTATTATATATGATAAACTAGTTGTGTACACTTGAAAAATATCACTCATTACTAAACCTTTTAGTTTTTTACTTTCCATTATCAAAAGACTAGCATTCACCATCTCACTATGCCTAAATGTTTATACTATAGTATGAACCTAATATTATGATTACTCAAATCACGTGTAGACCATATTCTACATAAAACCCAATTTATATATTACTCTAAAAAAAATTATATATTCATTAATTTGTTATTCTCCCAAACACTACCATCTAGACTAGGACACTAACATCAATGCTAGTGTCATAAAATTGATGCTACTATTTATGCCTTAAAAATGGTCAAATTTGGAAATATTTCAACATGTATGGGCCATCATTTTTTTATTAATTAATCCTATTTTGAGATAATTTTAAAACGTGTGGTATAAATACAAAATAAAAGGTCATTCATTATCATCTAGCATTTCCCATTCAAACATTAGTCAAACTCACACTCATTCATTTACACAATTGAGTTTCACTACCTTTTTCCTCCCTATTTAAAAAGTATTCATGGTCACTCTTATTACATGTCTAAAAATTTCAATTATCAGCCCATGATCACTATTTTTCATTTGACAATCTAGATCTCTAAATGTACTCACATATAATTTATTGATCAGTTCTTCACACAAGATCCATATAATGGGGAGAAATGCATCAGTCTGAGGGCCTTATTAGAGTATATGGATATGTAAGTAGTGATAATTTACTTAATTTTATTTCACATTAGATTTAATTCACTTGATCTCGTTAACCCCCATTTTGGAAGGTTACATGACAAATTGAAGGACATTTATTTTTTAGCAAAATATTGATACCCAGATCCTATACGTGTGATCCAAGTTAAGAATATTCAACACGAAATTAAAACCTAACATGAGTATTTGGTCATTCTATAAAATTACCTATATTCCATACTAAAATAAGCATCAAATTTAGTACAAAAGCATCACCAGTACTGTCTAAATCCTAAAGGTAGTGTCTAGGCTAACATAAAGCAAATTTTTAGAATATAATGAATCACTACAGAGGATCATCTTATATTATAATATATATGTATCTATTATATCCATCTTTGTATCTATAAATTTTCTCAATATTATTTATTATTTGTGTTTCTATATTAAAATTACTTTTTGGCATTGTACAATTCATATTTAGCTTAGTTTCATAATTCAACATTGTATAAGAATATTGTGAATCTAAATTATGTAATTGGATTACTTTTAAAATATATTACCCATTTATCTTATTAGGATATTATCCCCCTAGCCATTATGAATTATAAAAAGGGTTAAACATTTGGTGAATTTGCCTTTGAGACTTCCTACACAACCATAGTTTGCTCAAAGGTATTAAAATTTATAAGGCTTCATATTTTATATTCAATCTACTCTTTTTTATTATAATATATCTCAAAATAATATTTATACTAAATAAAAATGAACTTATTATATAGATTGTTTTTCAAATCAAACATAACCTATTAGAAAGAAGAGTGAAATATTTACAAATAAATAGATATGGAAGAAAATAAATTCAAAGTGCCAATAAATTATAATCAATTAAATATGAATAAAAAATCTTACAAAAACCATATGGACAACATGAGGAATGTTGGATGCCTTTTATTTCCTTACCTAAACTTAAGGTTTCTAATAGTCATCATCCCATTTCCACTATTCAATCATGGCTTATATTTCATACTATAGTCCACACTATTATTAACCAAAAAAGTAGGTCATCATATCATGAACATAGTTAACATGTTCCCCTTCCATCTACCAAAACATAATTAGATGCACTTGTACCCAATATTCCTATATTTAATCATAAAATTTTCAATTACATTTAAATATATATCATGTATTCCTTACAAACATCAAATAGTGTGAATTTTTCATCATGAAAAAAGCTTACAAGAAAGTAAAGTTCCATAATTTTTCCAATATATTGATAATGATAAACCTACCATTCATAGGTTTCAAAAAGATGTAAAATTATAACCCATAATTATGTATCTTCACACTTTAACAATTGCTACTAGTCATCATATGTCTATGATGAATACTAATAAAAACCTTTAATTACAAGTTTAATTTCTCAATTTACAAATGTTATCATGCAATTTAATATTAATGATAACATTTTTAAAAATCAACCTCTAAGAAAAAATATATTTGAACATCCTTAGCCACATAAATTCATCATACCCATGTTACATTTATTTTTTGGTCATGAAGACCCATTCAAGCATATAATACAATATGTACATTATTTTTTTCATTGGGATAAAGATGAACACTTATTAATAAAAATTTTCCATAGAATCCTAACACAAAAATCTTGAGATTATTCTATAGTATTCCCAATGGTTCCCAATTCAGTTTCAATAAATTAGATGACATTTTCCTCTTATATTTTGTAAACACAGTTTTCAAACACTAACATTAATCTATATTTAAATATTAAATAAGCATGATGATGAGTCTCTTAGGGATTAGGCTATCTAATTTAATAATTCATCATACTCTTTAACATTTCCACCTTTATATTTAGAACAACACTTCAAATTCAATGAAGATCTTTATTCTCCACTTTAGAACATAGCATTACATAATCATTACATTTATTTTGATAGATTATACCTAGATATCCACAATTATGCATGTTATCTAGTCAACAATATTTTTTTTTTTTTTTTTAAAAACGTCTTCTTTAAAAATAAAAGTCTCATTTATATGCATATATGAAAGCAAGTTTCAAAGAAAAGATAATTTCAAATATAATTGCATTCCAATTACTTTTTTGAAACCTTTGCATAATTTAATCAATAAGATATAAAATACCAACAAACATATTGTACAATCAATCCAAATTCAACCACATCAAGATACATCTACAATAATTTTATCAATATTATTTTAAAATAAACTTATTACACTACCCACTAGTAGACATCGAGCAACAACAATTAATTTACATAAATAAGAAAATCCATTTTGTGCCTATCACCCCTTATTTTTATTCTTTTTAATATTCTTCATCTACCATTCTAAAATCCAAATATTATATACACATTGTAATCCTTCGAAATACTTGTTATAACTTCCTTTCTTTGTGTTCACTATTTTCTTATAAAAAACCTGCACTATCTTTTATTTATTCATCTTCTTCCCCTTAACTATATTATCCATGGAAATCATATAAATATAAAACATTAAATACTGGAGAGATATCAAAATTATATGGTAAACTCACTTCATAAGTAATGTGATTGATTTTGTTTACAATTCTACATAGACTAATCTTCTTGTACTTCAACTTGTTCTATGGGTTTTTTGGAAATATTTATTTCATCAAGTAAACCATAAATCTCCTTATAAAAATAATTTTGACCTTTTTCTGACATATGCTAATGCTTTATATTTTTCATTATTTTCCTATAGATTTTTCCTCACTTCTTCTTTCAACTATTGTATATGTTTTGCAAAGGCTTCTGCATCATCACTAACTTGTTCTATAATTGGTAATTGCACCAAATATAAAAAACCCATAGTATTTCTCCATAAACAATCTAAAATGTTGATTTTATTATTGATATATTCGTTGAACTATTATATGCAAACTTAGCCTATGGTAAATCAAATTCCCATTGCTTGCAATTCTCTCCAACTATGCATCTAAATAATTTTTCCAATCTCAAGTTTACAATTTTTGTCTATCCATCTATTTATTAGTGGTATTAATGACTTAATTGTATCTTATTTTCCATATTATTCTATAAAGTCCTCAAAAAATTTCATATAAATTTTAATTCCCTATCCAATGTAATGTTTTTTCAACACCATGCAATCTTAAAACATCCTTAAAAAAACATTTCTTCAACTCTAGTGGAATCATTAACTTTCATACATGAAATAAAATGAAACATCTTATAAAACTTGTCTACAAAAAAAAAAATTGAATCATTACCACTCTATGTGATTGAAAACCCAACAAAAAGCCCATACTCAATTTTGTCCATGGTCCTATTCAAACTGGTAGTGGCATGTACAACCATGTATTTTATGCATGTCTTTTAACCACTTGAATAACATGCACCTTTAAACATATATAGTCAAATATCTCTTTATATTTAGCCAACAATACTTCTCCTCTACCAAATCTATTATCTTGATCCCACCAAAATGTCTAAAAAAACCACCAATGTGCAACTCTCTTATAATATGATCTCTTAGAGACCCTACTAGAATACATATTTATCTCCCATTAAATAGATAACCATTCTATATAAGGTACTCATCATAAATATTACTTGTCTCATATGTTAATGGGTACCTATATTTTTAATTATCTTTCTAAAATCTAGATCAGTATTATATACTTCCTTAATGACCTGAAATCCAACTACTTAATTCACCATAGTAGTTAACAATCCCACTTGCCTACTCAAAGCATCAACTACCTAATTCTACTTTCCTAATTGATGATTACAAACAAAAGTATATCCCTAAAATAAAGACACCCATTTTACATGCCTAGTATTTAACTTCTTTTAAGTGTTCACATAATTTAAAGTTTTGTGATCTATAAATAAGACAAATTTCTTACACATTAAGTAACACCTCCAATGTCTTAATGCTTGTACTAAGGAATAAAATTCAACATCATATGTATAATACTTATTTATTACCTAATTAAATTTATCACTAAAATATGTTATTGGCTTTCTTTCTTGACTCAACACACCATCGATTCTCAAATGTGAAGCATCACAATCAACCTCAAACACTTTTCTAAAAAAATTTAATGCTTAAATGGGTTTCCTGTAATATTTTTATTCAAAAACTCAATGATTTATATTACTACTCTTTTCCACACAAACTCTTTTCCTCTCATACAATTTGTTATTGGTGTAACAATACTACTAAATTCTTAATAAACTTTATATAAAAATTTACTAAATCATGGAAACTTATTACCTCTGTGATGCTTTTTGGAATAGGCCACTCAAAAATTACCTTTAAATTTTCTTTATCCATTCTTACACCATCTACTAAAAATACAAATCCAAAAAATACCAAACTATTCTACATAAACTTGCACTTAATCAAATTTGAATAGAGCTTCTCCTTTCCTAACAAATCTAATACCATTCTCAAATACCTTAAGTGATCTTCCTTAGTCTTATTGAATATCAAAATGTCATCAAAATAAACCACCAAAAACCTACCAATGTAATCTTGTAGCATTGTGTTCATCACCCTCATAAATGTCTTAGTTGCATTAGATAATTTAAATGGCATCACTATCCACTCATATAAGCCATCCTTAGTCTTGGATTTTGTTTTCCCTTCATCTCCTTCATGAATCTAGATTAAATAGTATCCACTGCTTAGATCGATCTTGGTAAAGTATTTTTCTCCTGTAAGCACATCCATCATATCATCTAAACAAGGTATAAGAAATATGTAATTGATGGTAATTTTATTTATTACTCTACTATCTACACACATCCGTCACCCTCAATATTTATTTGGAGTAAGCAATGTTGATGTTGTACATTGACTCATACTCTCCCTTACTATACCCTTTCTCACCAATTCAATAACATGTTTATTTAATTTTATATGTTATGTTGGACTTGTCCTATAAGCTACTTGATTATGTTGAGCTAATCCTTGAATCATATAAATATGATGTTGAATGTCTCTCTTTAGTGGTAAACCATATGGTAACTCATTGGGTATAAAATTTGTATACTCGTTCAATACTTTTTTTACTTTTATTGGTATTTGCATCACTTTTCTGTCTTCTTTCTTTGTTACCAATGCATAACAAAAACATGTCATCTTCATGTCTTTGATAAATTATTTTATGTATAACATATTTTTTTCTTTCCCTTATTCTTTAATAGGTAATAAAACTAATTTTTTACCACCTTTATAAAAATTATATGTGTTCTTTGCTCCATCATGAATTATCTTTCTGTGAAATTGTCATGGCCTTCCCAATAAAACATGGCATGCATCTATTGGTATAACATCACACCATATTTCATCCTTGTAAGTTTTTCCTATATAAAACTTGATTAATTACCTTTTATCTATTATAAATTTATTCGCTTCATTAAACCATGAAATCCAATAATAATGAGGATGTTTTTCACATTGCAAACCTAGTTTCTTAAGCATGTCCTTAGAAACCATATTTTCACAACTAACCCTATTTATAATTACTTTTCATATCTTAACTCCTAAATTACACCTTATTCAAAATATTTGTTCATAGCCATGAATCAAAACCTTACTTATTATTCATGTATTCTTGTCGTAGAGCAATCATGTTCTCCTTATCATGATATTTTCTCTAAAATATTGATTCTACACCCTTAGTATTTTTCTCTTATATCTCAACATCAACTAAATTCACTTTTGGTCGATCATCCTACCTCATTTATTGATCTTGGAAATGTAGACACTCAATCACTCTATGTCCTTCTTCTCCAAATCTATAACAAACATAAGGCATGTGTTGATTTGGAAACTATCATCTATCACCACCATAGCCTCATCCTCTCTAAAATCCTCTTCTATTTTATTCGTATTAAAACCCTTATTTATTATATTTTTTTATTTTCTACACCACATGATAATTCTTCTCTTGTGGGATTAAACCCACCTATAGTGGTATTGAATCTGCCTCATCCCCCTATTAGAGGGTATTGTCCTCTTCTTTGCCCAATGTCATATGATCTTCTAAAATTATATCTATTATATTTTTATTCTACCTTAAAAGTTAATTGATAAGCCTCCTCCATGAAAATTATTCTAAGCATGCTCAATTCATCTTGATTATAAAACTTCAAACCATTTACATACCTTGCAGCCATCTATTCTTCTATTTAATCATGCTTTACTCATATTGAAATATTATAAAAATCATCTATATACTCTTGTATACTATGATAATTTTGCCTTAAATTTTAGAATATTTTGTATAGGGTTTGTGCATAATCCACAAGAATAAATTTATCCATGAGTTGATACTCTCTTTACCTTTTCTATGTCTTTTTTTTGGTAGATGATCCCACCAAATCATTGCATGAACCTTTAATTTCATACATGAAAACTTTACTTTATTATCTTCTCTCAGAGTTTTTCATTTGAAAAACTTTTCCTTTTAAATTTTTTGCATAATCTAGAACATCAAAATTGATTACTTCATTCCTTTCCTCTAAAACCCTAACCATCCTCTCTTCCATTGATGATGGTGTTTCCTATTGTTCCTCCTCTTAATTAATTTCATCTTCATGATCTATTTCTTCCTCTACTTCATATTTTTTTCTTCTTTATCTTTGATTTACAAAAATTATAGTTAATTATTTCACTTGACTTTATAGCTCTTACATAGTCCTATTTATTTGAGAAATTCCTCCTTGACTTCTCACTATACCTTACACCTCCAAGAATTGAAATTTTTATGATACCAAATAATGAACCCAAATACTATGAAGGCAAAAAAAATTAATAGGCACAATACACAAAACTTATGAAATAATAACTTGTATTGATTAATATTGATCAAATAAAATAATTATATACAAGATCATAAATAAAACTCAACTCAAAATTAGGTTTGACATGCAAAACTGGAAAATATAAAAAAATAAAAAAACTTGACCTATTATTTTTAGTGGATTCTATTTTTACTAAGTTTTTCATGCAAGCTCGAGTAGCCCTACAAATATCCACATATATCCTAAGCATTAGAATTAACCTAATATATTAATTTTAACTAAATTTCATGTCTATTTACCAAAAATATTAATTATAAAAATAGTAAAAAAATAGTTTTAGACCCTAAGATGGTCATGTATGTCCTCTAAAATGTTTCTAAAATGTCTCCAACTAGAAAATGTGGGTTATGTCTACATAAAAAATTTTAAGGTGGTTGTTTTATCATAAATGAGAGCTCAAAAATAGTTACATATCAAAATTTATGGCCTCTATAAGTTTGGACTTCACATCAGCCTTTGAGCAACCTAAATGGATTTTTTTATCATGGACCCATAAACCATGGGTCCTAGGATAGTAACCTAGCAAGTTCTA